>JAZKJV010004359.1:0-600000 GCA_037367405.1 Ottelia alismoides | reverse complement strand
TCACATTACCCCCTCCAGACCTGCAAGTACATGCACTAGCACGGCAAAGCAAAGGGCGCAAGGAAGAGTGTGGAGGTGCTCCAGCGAAGGCAGTGGAGGGAGCACCAGAGGCTCAATCCAGGAAGGATCAAGGTGATCTGATGGGACAAGGGAGTAGAGAATGCGTCGAGGAATTAAGGGAACATTAAAGGAGGGTCAGAGACGATCGGAAATGGGATGAAAGGCGGCTGGAGCAAAGAGCTCTAGCGATCAAAGATCTTGATTCTATGCTAGACTACTAATCTGTAGATGAAACAAAATATAGGAAGCTAAAAACTTAGGCTAAAGCTATGTAGAAATGGAAGAAAAGGTGCAGATCATACCAGGGGACCAGGCAACAGAGGTGTTGCCAGAGCTCCATCTTGGATCGTCTACTCTCCTACTAGTGCCGCCTCGACCTCGAGGGGTACTCTCTCTATAACTTGAAGCACTCACACATGTGTAGCGAGGGAAATAAGGGATCCAATAAGGATCAAATTAGGCAAGAAGAATCGTTGTTCTTATTTATAGACATGATGAGGAGGCTAATTGAATAAGAGATTGTCGTCGATTCAAGGACATTCAATTTGATCTTTGTTTAGGGCGTGATTCAAGGATGTTCAATTCCCAGAAAACATGCATCACACCTAGCCAGAGCATCATGAGATCAAACAGAAAATTTGGCAAAAGTCTAGGTTCTGATAGGGTGGCAACTCGAGGAAGAGAGGGGGATGTTGACCCAGGTTAACACGGGAAGTGCTCTAATTTGTCCACGTGGATCAACCATAAAAATCCCATGGGCAAATTATTAGTAAAATCAATAAATAATAATAAATGAATTTATAATTTTAGGTTCTAAATAAAAAATGTTCATTTTTTGCAGTACTTATTCTAAATATTTATTTATTTTTATGAGGTTATTTATTATGCATATTATTTATATGTATAGTTATAAATATATTGACATATATATATATATGTATTTCATTTTTATTTTGTAGTTTATATTTTATAATTATATGCACTTAATTTATATTTTTACAAATTATTTAGATGTGCCCAAATATATTTTTTTGTATTTTTCTGAATTCATTTGTACACTTAAATAAATAGTTATATTTATTATATAAGTATAAGTGTAGGCGATTCATCTATATACTTTATAGACTTTTTATTTATTTTATTTATTTTAATGTTTTTGTTGTATTCTAAAAATGTACATATAATATAGGTAATATTTACAAAATTAAAAAAAATTAAAATAATGAAGGATATATAGAATAAATAAAATGAATATTTCCATCATGTATATTGTGCAATAGGGGTCCAAAACCAAACTTTTGTATCTTAGTTCCAATTTAAATGAAACCACCATCAATAAATAGCTAAATAAAAGTTTTATACATTAAAAGTAATTTTGATGTACTTTGATTTTTTATGGACAAGATATGGGTTTGGGAATTTTGGGTTTGGGAATTTTTTATAGAATGTCCAATTTGTATTATTTTTTGGGAAGTTAATTTTGTATTTTTCTATGTAGTGTTGTCTACAACTTTCATGTATACATTATAAACAATAAAATGGGTCTCAAAATGAATTATTGAATAAATAAAATTAGGGGTTTTATTTAGTTTCTAACCCTTATCCCCCTATTTTATTCCTTGTCAACCTAGACATCATGATGCCTAGGTCTTGGGGTTTCATGATCATAAAATACCTTTGGTGTTTTATTATTTTTCTTTACTTTTCTTTATTCTTTTACTTTGGATTTAAACATTGCATTTTATACAATATTTATATAATAAATAATAAATGTTAATTTATGCAAAATAAAAATATATACATGCATTTTGCTATTATTTAAAGGCCAAAATGAAAGAATAAAGGTGATGAAATGGAGATTTATCACTCTATAACATAACTCCAAATCAAAAATCATTAAAAAATATAAAAGTCCCTAAAATTTGAGAAACCTTCTGACCCAGAAAAAATTTGCAAAAAATTTATAAAATCCAAAAATGGTTTTCTTTTATATATTTTTATCTATATTATATAATGCATATAAATAATAGTTTTGAGGCATTTTGAACCTATTTTATATTTTTAAATCTCAAAAAAATTCAACTAGTTTATTAACTCCCTATCTCGAGTATTTCTGATTTTAAAAATACCTAAAAATTAGTCAAAATCACCAAAAAATCACAAAAATAGAGATAAATCTAAAAAAGGCAAAAACATTTTTTATTTTTTGAGTATTTATAGCTATATTTATAAATATAAATGCTTATATAGCTAATATATACATATTATTACTCAAATACTTATTATAATTAATTATATTTTAATAAATGCATATAAATATATTTTAATCCATTAAAAAAAGGATTATACTTAATTGTATTTTCTTGATTTTATATATTTATTATATATTTATATCTAATATTATATATACATTTATTATATATTAAAAAGAAAAGGAAATTTTAAAAAAAGGAAAAATAAAAAGAAAATAAGAATTATAAAATTGAAAACATAAAAAACTAAAAATTAAATATCCATAAAATTAAATATAAAAAACCCCACAAAAATAAACAAATAACAAAAAAAGCACAAAAGTAGTTGTTGTTTATTTGAAAACAATAATTATTTGCCTATCTGTATATTTTTCTCTCAATGGTTCGACCCTTGCACTTGCTTGACTATAAACATTTATTTGCACTGTACAATAAATTTTGCCCTGCACAATTTCACTGATTTAACAGTATTATGGGTTGATTATTGATTTATTTGGTTATTGAAATCCGAGAGCCGACGGAGATGTCAATACAACGATTGCTGGACCCGATTTGTCGGGCACCACAGAATCGCCAAGACCGGATGCTAGGATTTCTCACAACCAATTGATTATCAAATGGTGTGGTTCCTACGGAGAAACACTTATGATAGGTTTAATGTAAATGTTTACATGCATATTTGTCTCTCTTTTATCTTTTTTAAAAAATAATTTATCTGTGTCTAACCATCTTCGTTGTTGAATTTCTTGCAAGGGACTACATGGTGAAGGCAACTTCTTAGGAAGCCGGTGCGAGGGACCTCCTAGAATGAGGAGATTGACTCATTATTTCTTTGAGCCAATCGGATAGAGCAAGAAAGAGAGACAAAGAGAGTGAAGAGCATAGTTTTTAGAGTAGAATATTCTTTATTTTGTGTGAGAGAGAGACTCTTTTTATTATGCATTATTAATTTGTAATAATACAGGTACTTGGACATTTTGGATGCTTCACACTCTGAGGTCCATTGCCTGGGTGATTGTTCACCAGGGGGCCTCATCGACTTTTTCGCATTTTCTTCCCCTTCTTCATTTTTTTTCTCACAATTTTCCCTTTATTTTTATTTATTTCCCATGTTTTGAGTTCTCCGCCTTTATTTTCTTTATTTCTGTGATTGAGCCCTTAGATTTTTAGGTATTGCTTGACAGACTAAATTAGGTCCAAATACTTAATATCTACATGCTCCTATAGATTTACGTTTGTTCTTAGCTCAAATTAGTCTAGTTCTTCATTTTCAATAGTAACTCTTGCTTAGGGAGATTTCATTGGCTTGCATTGCATGTAGTCTAGATATAAAAATTCTGTTGCATCTCTCATGGAGAGAGATGGGAAGCACTGTAAGTCCTCTTACTTTGCATGCATCATTAGATACTAAGGTGAGATTTCCACCTTAATGTTAACTTGAATGAATTTTCCTTATTCTCTCCCAATTTTGTATCACTTAGAAATTAAAGAAAAATAAAAAAATCATTAGATGTATTATTCGAAAAATACTAAAAAAAGTGAAAACAAAAAAATTAAAACAAGGGCACTATTTCATAAATTTTGACCTAAATTAAAATTCGTAACAAACCATCATTGTTTGGGGTTCATAATGCCCACATTATTTTCAGGTACTATCCAGACCGAGTGAGGCACGATCCATAAGTATTAGAGCCTAAAACCCTTCCTGAATACTACCTTGCGATTGACCGGATTCATGAAGTATTGGCGCTTCTATCGTACATAGGCAAGTAGGGCCTTGTCAACGATGGTGTTCTCACCTTGTGTAGAACATCCAACTTGGTCCGAAGTATTTCGCTTTGACCACACCCTTACAGGTGTGTTTGTCTCATCGTCTTGCTTCCGAGTAACTCACTTGTGGGGGATGTAGTCATTTCGCCTATTGGCTTCCTCCTCTATTCTTCGGATGAGTAGTGGATCTAGACCCAACATCAAGGATTCTCTTGAAAAAGTGCAGTCTACATGTTATAAAGGAAATGAGAAGTATGAGATACTTTTTTGGCATTTCTCACTCTCCTATAGGGTTAGCCTCTTGACGAACCGAGAATTACTCTATTTCATTTTCTCGAATTGTTGTAGCTGAGCAATTAACATATCAATCAAAAACCACTAATTATTGATCTACTCGATTAATGCCCAAGGTCAAACACAACGAAGCCATTATCTCTTTAGGTCAATTATTAAGCGATCTAGAAGATAGTTTTTTAGCAAGGCATTTTTTATAATTTTTTATGCAAGTGAATGACAAGGCAAAGTGTGATTGAATTAAGTTCTTAAGAAATCAAGAAACTTAGCCAAATTAAATTTTAACATGAAATTAATCTAATTTAGCCAAATTGGATTTTTCCTAGAAACCTAATTCAATGATGAATGCAAAATGTATTTTTTTAGAATTTTTGTGTTTAAAATGCTACAATGAAAAATGAAAACATTTTAGGGATTTTTACGTAATTTTTCAAGCAAAAATAATGCAAAATTAATGAATTTTTACTGTATTTTACACATGATTAAATAAAGCTACAACAATTGATTGCAATTTTTCAAAAATATCTGAACTTTTTAAGAACCTTGTATTGGAAACATAGTGACTATGAGTATTTAGTTCATACTTAATCCACAAAATCAGTTTATTTAGAGAGAGATTTATCTCAAAAAGATATTTTAATAAGCAATACAGGAGACTTAAAATTTTGCAAAAGTAATGTTCAAGATTTAATTAAAAATCATTTTCTCAAATCATTCAAGAATTTATTCTAGGCACAAGACATCTCCATTAGCAATGAAATTTAGAAATAAATTAAAACATATTTAGACGCATCATTTTTGTATTTTTAACCATTTGAAAGCATTAATTTAATACGAAATCTAGACCATGAATTGGGTAAAATATGCATTTTTTCCTCAAAATAATTTTATTTAATTAGCGAATGCTCAAAAATTCCAAATAAATATCAAAGAGATAGAGAATTAAACGATCTACAAATGCTATTTTTGAATTAAAGAAATGATAATAAAATATAACTCAAATTGACTCTCAAACACATGGGTCTAATTACAAATTCAGAAATGAACATAAATAAAAAAAATTAGCGCACAAAACACTTCTTTAATTACCTAGACCTACGAGGGTCTTGCTACAATTTGTCAATGGGGCGTGTGAGCATGGCATGACTTTTGGAGGGCCTCAGAGCAAACATATCCACATATCCCACGATGCACACATGTCTTCGGCTGGTAGGGGCGTAATCGTAATGCTATAAATTAGAGGGGCATGACACAATTTCCTTGCTATCATGTGCCTCGCATGTGAGATAGGAAGGATAAGGACGGGTTCTCCTCCTGAGGCTGGCATAGCGATGAGGGCAAAGTAGCCCAGGATCGTGCAGGTTGAAGGTTCAACATGTGGCTCCCTGGAGACCTCGGGTGACACACGTTCGAGGAGGTAGAGACGACTGGAGATACCTAGGAGGCGGAGCAGGTCGTGTAGGTGTGTTGTGGATTTCTCATGCTCCAGGCGACACACGCCTAGAGGATGTGGGGGCAAGGTGGCTCTAGGGGCAGGCCCAGGGGACTCGAGGGTCATCAGTGCAAGGCTACTCGATGAGGGAGATGGGAGGGCATGCAGAGGGTGCAAGGAGGGCGAAGAGGTGCTCGTGTGACTCAAGGCATCAATGGAGGAGCTCTAGGTCAATGTGATTGTGCGGTCCTCGATGGCGGTGAAGGGTGACCGGCTAGGGTGGTTGGGTGCAAGGAGGGAGAATGTGGCGAGCAGGGAAGGTGGGTGTCGAAGCAATTTGGGGATGAAGTTGCAAAGGTGGTGAGACGGGCGGTTATTGGCATGGGTGAAGTAAGATTGGTGGGTGATCGAGATGCCTAAAGGGCAATTTAATGGAGATGCTCGAGACGAGAATATAACAGAGAAACGGAGAGAAGAAGAAAGATGAAGGAAGAAAGAGACAAAGTAAGAAGGAGGATTACCTGGAAGAGTGGTGTAGCGATGCCTGGTGGAGGAGGATCCTATGCCTCTCTGGTCGTCGCTCAAGAGTTCGATTGCAACGGAGCAGCTACTACAAGAGGGTATTTTCCTCCTGGACCTCGCCAGGAAATGAAGGTGTTGTGCTCGATGGAGGATTACAGTAGCTGTCACCTTCAGGTGGCTGGAGCTCTCCCTCCTTCCTTTGTGAAGACGACAGATGGAGTGCAACTGGGGCAGCCAGCTGGCCTTTATGGGCGGTTGGCAATCATGGGGATGAGTTCATGGAAGATGACCAGGTCATGCGGAGGTGGTTATAGGTCGACGTGCGAGAGGGAGATACGGATCCTCCAGAGATGGGTTGTAGTTGGGTGAGGGGAGGTAATTGTAGATGGAGAGAGAGAGACATGGGTAAAGAGAGATAGGGAGGCAGAGGAACGAGCTTGGCTCCCAAGAGCCACGAGCGGCGGTTGCAGGAGCGGGTCCTGCATTGAAGAGAGAGAAGGGGCACCGAGAGAGAGAGAGAGGAGAGAGAAGAGGATGGGAGGTGAGCGATTTTTGGCTATAGAACCGCTGTAGGAGGCAGGGGCCTTCGTGCAAACAGGCCAAGGAGAGAGGAGAAGGGAGCGTCACGTGGTGCGTACAGGGGTAGCCACGTGGCGGGGTAAAATAAAATAAAAATAAATACTAATGATATTAAATAAGATAAACAATAAATAAACTAAATAAATAAATAATAAATAAATAAATTAAAATAAAGAAAATTATTAATTAATTAAACAAACAAAATAAGGAATAAAGAAATCAATAAAATAATTAAAATAAGTGAATAAGTGAATAGATACAATAAAATAAATAAAAGAAAAGGAAAAAGGAAATTAAATAAATTAAAATTAGAATAAAATAATAAAGGAAATGGGGGTGACACATGGCAGCTCCTAGAGCTGCCATGTGTCGCTCTCAGAAAAATAAAAAATTCAAAGAAAAGTAAAAAGGGGCCAAATCAAAAAGTGGTCAACATGAAAGTTGCTCATCTTAACGAGATCTATATCTTTTGTGAAGGACTGAAAACCAAGATAAATCATCTGTACAAAAAAGTATTTTTGGATGGTATCTTGTAGGTATAAAATACCACATTTTTGTCTTTTGCTGATTTTTTTTACATTTTAAAATAAGATAAAAATAAAATCACAGAAAATATAAAATAAATATTTACAACTTAATCTATTTTTTGAATAAATAATAATTAAGAAAAAATAAATAAAAGGGGACATATGGACAATATACTAGGAGGGGACAAAAACCCAAGTTTCACACACAGACTCTGATTCTTTTGAAAATGGTCTTATTTTGAAGATAATTGAACTTGTAATAATTCAAAAGTGAGTAAAGGACCATAGGAAACTGTTTGAGAGAGATATTCACATTTTAAGGCTTTTAGTGTCAAACTCGGGTTTGTATTTTATTGGTCAATTCTATGAGTTAGTATTTTTTTGACATTTTTTATTTATTAGTGTTAGTAATATATACACTATAGAGTTGATTTTATTCAATTCCGAGTCAGTGAAAGATAGATAAAAATAAGCAAAAAATGGTGAATAGGTTATATTTAAAAGTGAATTTGGCTTCTTGTTTAATGCAAATATGCATGGTAAAATGCAAACATCAATCCTAAATGCATGAATGAGAATAACGCAAAATAAAAGGAGAAATGCAACTAATTACTCGGGATCGAAGTTCTGTTTACAACTTTTAGAGTGATGAATCACAGTTTCGTCACCTCTAAGGATTTTTTCAAAGATTACCTGAAAATAACAACAAAATTGAAAAGAAATAGCCAAACTCTCACTTTACATTGTGTTGGGTTGGTGAATCCATACTTGTATTGTGTTTGTTTAAATTTAAAATTAGGTCAAAGATCCAATCATGTGCACTTGCATCCTTTTTACATTTCATCTGTTTTATTTCTTCTTGCCCATCTCATTTTTAGTCTTCACTATTTTCCTCTTCATTTTCATCTATTCTTCATCACTGTATTACATTTCTCATCTACTTTGCTTTTATCCAAGATGTTGCCTCAGGAATGGTTTAGTCGGGACCCTACCAACACCAACATCAATTCCATGATTTTGATATCATCAATAATTCAAAGCAATTCCCGAGAACTCGATTTGGATCTTGCGAACCTATCTCCAGACTCCTCAACTTCTTCCTTTATTCCAATAAACCAGGATCACTCTTGTCCTTCCATTCGCCCCTTGTTGATGGGGATCGATTTCAGTCAATAGCTAATGCTCCTTTCACACACATCTGGAATTGACCCTATTTCTAGATCATCAATTTCACCTGGTGCCACAGTTTGCTAATCTGATTGGGGTACATTTCATGATGCAGATCAAGAGCCAACACTAGACCCCGTACAAATCAATTCCTCTAAGTCTGAATCAGATAAGGATCCTCGAGGGAAAGGAAAGGGACTGAACCATCCAAATTAGGGACAGACGGATCAAAACACCGTCAATGCACAGCTGCTCGCATCCATCCAGGTCATTCAACAGTAGCTGATAGATCAAGATCTAGATTGCATTCCAAGAAATGTTGAATGATCTAGGAGAGAGAGAACAAGGGAGGATGGGGAGGAGGTGATGTTGAAGAAGAAGATGGGCACCATGGAGGGTCCAGTAATGATCCTAGGAGAGAGGCCCCTAATGCTACTCTCAAAGAAACATACAATCCTGCACTGGCCAGATGACAGAGTGGATACAGATTCCTATAGTCGACGAACATTTTCAACTGAAGTTGTAGTTTTTGTCTTTTCTTCCCTCCTTCCATTGAATGCAAATGAAGAGCTTTACGTCCATCTTCAGCAGTTCTCTTGCATATGCTGCACCACTCACTACCCCAACAATCCGTTGAGCATAGTAAACACGGTCACATTCCCCTTCAGTCTTCAATAAAAGGCTCTATATTGGATCAACCATCTAAGGAAGGTCCCGATGACCTGGGAGGAAATGAAGTTTGTGTTCCTCCAGAAATATTCTCCACGCGGTCGTCTCAATCAGATACGAGTACATATCAACAACTTCTCCCAAGGATCGCACGAGTCTATACATGAAGCCTGGGAGAGATTCCATGATTTATAAGAGATGTGCACCCACAATGACATTCATCGAACCATCTTGGCCCAACATTTTTTAGTTGGTCTAACTCCAGAAAGTCAGAGGCTTGTTGATGCCACCTGTGGGGGATCTCATTTTAACAAGGATGAGGGCATCGTTTGGCTGATCTTTGAAGAGATGTCCGAAGGAGATGACACTCTATCATCATACCGTGCATATAAGAGACAGTCGTAGCTCCACCACAAGGCCGTCAATATGACAACATCCAATGAAGTGGATAGAGATGAGAGTTCCAACCTCAACATCATCGGGAGCCACATGTCCAAAGTAGATATTATTGAAAAGTGATCACTAGACATGGAGAAGTTATATGTGATCATACAAAGAACCCAACACTTGGACAAGCTAGATCAGATTTCAATGCAATGGAGCTGCAAGTGGGCACAATCAACATCGTGCAGTTTGTGAGTCCGGTAGTCACTAGTACCACAGAGCTGAAAGAGCTACCATCACCACATCAGCTTCAACGAGTGTAGATCAGACTTGGGTCTAACATATATATTATGTGTAGGGACCTAACCTGTATCTACCATCACCATCTTAGCAGATTGTCCTATACCAGCCAGAACCCCCAACCCCCTTCAATTTTAGATCCATTATTCCTACCACCACCTGCCATCCAGGAGGTGAACAACATCTGGAACAACGATGCCCAATTTTACCATCCAAGCAGACAACAACAGGGCCAATCTGTTAGACATGGGAGCCAACAACGATCCATTATGCAATAAATGTTATTGCAAATATCATTCCATGATATGAAATGAAGAATAGCCAATTTGCATAATAGGTCCCCTAGTACAGTTAGGGTTATGTACCATGGCCATCTTAATGATCATACAATTGTTGATTCAATTGTTCAATCATAGAGGCTGGTGCATGGACGAATATCTAAAGAGTTAGATTAATGACTCATCAAGCACTGTCAAATGATTATTAAGAGATGATCTCCAGCCTGAGTAGAAGATGGAAATCAATTATCTAATGGGCTGCTATCTAACCAACCTCTTGATGCAGGTCCTTTGCAGAAGAATAGACATTTGGAGTTGTTTGATAAGTTAGGTCAAAGAGTTGATGTAACGACATCGAGATAACAAAGACCTATGTCGTACGCTATCAGAATATAGGCACACATCCTCTCACCAGAAACAGATGTGTTACTATATATATGAGTATGTACATTTGGCAGACCAATAGCTTGATGGCATAATCAAGGTCTATACACTGGCACACTGGTGTGCATACAATGTCATATGAGTAATAGGATATCTCAATGGGATCATATAGGTTCATTTACTAAACCAGAAGACATGATCCCACTCATGAGATATTGGGAATCAAATTCTGTGAACGGGCGTCTCACTTGGGAAGCTTGACTGAATTTGTAGATTTGATATATGCTTTTGAAAAGTATTGATCAATACATAGGTATGTGATGAATCTGTGACTCATCACTCTAGAAAAGATTAATTAAGCTCAGCTCCCCAAAATTCACCTACATTTTATCAATTACCCTATATAATTAGCATTCATGCATATGTAAATAATAATTTCATTTTATCATGCATAATTACATAAAATAAGAATCCAAAAATCCTCGCCCAATTGACCTGTAAAATAACCTAACTTCTCTGATTTTTAGTTAATTCATGCTAACTCCAAATCACCTAGAACCACTCTATTGTGTACATATCACTAACAAGAATAAAGGAAAAATACAAAAAATCACTAACATAAATATGTGATTCATAAAGTCAAACCTTAATTTCAAGATAATCGAACTAAAATGTTGATATCTCCTTCAAATAGTGTCTGATTTAATCTTACTCATTTTGAAGTAATGTATATTCTATTACCTTCAAAACAAGATCAAGTTCAAGTGAATTGGAGCTCAAATGTGAAAGTTGGGTTTCAGACTTTTGTACATTTTCTATTTTACCTATTTTGACCTACTATCTTATGCACATTTTTAACTCTTTTTATTTTTTTTCATTTATTTTCTTTGACAAAAATTTTACTAAAATGTGCAAAATTACAAATCTAAAATAAGAATGAAATCAAAGAAACTGACTATGTTTGAATGTTCACTAACAATCTATACAAAAGTCGTCTTTATCGTACTTTATTTTTTTCTCCATTCTCTTAATTCATAGAAATCCCAAAAAAATAGAGTAATGTGTGAAATTTTTTTCTTGATGTTATAGTTTTTTCCTGATTTGTATATCATTCAAAATTGACAAAAAAGTATAAAACCCAAAAAATCAAGTTGTTCTATGTACATAGAGTACCACCAAAAATATCACTTTATGCAAATGACCTATTTTTGTTTTGAGCTCTTCATGAAAATTGTAGATCTCATTGAGAGCGCAACTTTCATGAATAAAATTTTTTGATCTGAGGTCATTTACTATTTCTTTTTTTATTTTATTTTTTATTTTTCAATTTTTCTGAGAGTGACACGTGGTAGCTCCTGGAGCCGCGACGTCCACTCATTTTCTGCATTTATATTTCATTAATTTATATAAAAATTAAATACTAAAATAAATAATAAATAAAAAATAAATTACACGTAGCAGTACCTCTACCACCCGATCTCGACCGATCGAGCGATCGAGGATCGTCCCCCACCTCCGTCGATTTCACCCCTTTCACCTTTAAGCCCCGTTTCCATGTGATTCCCTCGCTGCCAATCTTCGATCACCCATCCTTATTTGGCAGCCACTGCCATCTCTGAACTGCAATCCCCTTCACCAATCCAATCAACCCATCAGATCTTCAATCTCTCAATTCCTCTCTGAATCCCGCCATCTCCAGCTCCCCTTCTTGATAGAGCCTCCATCGCTGCTATAAAACGACCATTGTTGCCCCGCTACAGGATTGATCTGTTGATAATCCCATCTTTAGAGGAATGTCGCCAAGTGGTGACAACCTGAAGACACCCCTTCTTCCTCGGCATGATCTGAGGAGTATCTCCTCGTAACAGTCATACCTCGCCCTACAGCATTTGCTCGCTCGGGCTACCTCCGACACCATTGATCCCACCACCGTACTCCAGGTACGCCACTCCGCCTGATATACCTCCACTACATAATCACCTAATCCAACCATCACCCTCTCGTGCTCCTAAATTCAAACCTCCCTCCACCGCTCTCACCTTGGGTCCATGTCCTCTTCACCGAGCTCCAACATTCCACCTCGACAACCCAGCAGCTTCATCGATGTTCACGACCTGCTGCTTCGCATTGACTTAGGTGATCTCCTTCACTGATCATCATCCTTACATGGGCATCCTCTCTAAGATCCCCGAGATTCCCTCGAACGAAGACCAGTGCGCACCTGCCCCGTGGCACCTCCGACCACAATCATCGACTCCAACCTAGATCTCTGCTCTTCGCCTTCACGCCTCAGCATGCCAACTACTCCATTGACACCTCCAACCACAGTACTGCCTCCACCATGCTCCATCACCTCTCCTTCCAGAGCTCTGCCTTTGTCAGCTTCTCCCAGAGCTTCTACACCGAGCTCTCCTCCCTCGACCAACATCTTCACCGACCAAAGCCCCATCCAGGTGTCCTCAACCATCTCCGTCGAAGCTGCCCTTCGCCAACTGCCAGGATTGAGTCCCGAGGCCTCTACCTACGTGTGCGACACGTGGGTTTGGGTAACTTCTACAAGGAAGCCGCTGAAGAAGCATGTAATCTACAAAATCATAGAAACCCCCTAAGTGTTTTTGGTAATTCGACTTTGGTCCTCTCAATGCATTTATTTTCTTTATCTTAATTATTGTAATTGCGAACACATCCCTATGTTTCCTCGGTATTTTGATCATCAGCATTACAATATTTTATTATCGAAAAATAACATTTTGTTTCTCAGCTAATTCTTTACAATGTGGCATGCTTGTTTTATTTTTATGCTATGTGGTTAAATTTTAATAATTTATTTTCAAAATTTTGCATATTTTTCCCAATCGATGCTTAGAATTTCTCAATTAATTAACCATATCTCTAAAAATTGCCAAAAAAGTCACGGATATCATATTTAGTTGTGTTTCACATTAAGCCCAAAAAGAATTGCATTTGCATGCGTATTTTATCTTGTAAAGATTATTTTGTGCATGTTAGTAATTAATTTTTAATAGGTCTTAAATCTCACACATTTAGGGTTTCAGATTTTTCTGAGATAAATCACATCGTGATATATTTTAGATAATTTTATTCCCTATAATAGCTTTAATATTTATTACAATTAATTATTGTAATTCACCTTGTTTGCATTCATTAATTTATTAAATAATAGCATTACATCAGAACATTCCAAAGGAATTATAGTGTATAAATTTCATCATAATTCACATTTCGACCAAATTTTGTAATTTTTGGACATCGTTTGATTGACAATAATTTTCTTATCCCTAAAATTGGCCCGCATTTCATTTGCATTCTAAAATTGCATTAAAAATACCAAAAAATACATTTAAAAACCATGCACAAACTTTGATTGATATTAGCCTAGGATGTTCCTTTTCCTCCTAGAGTTCGATCATGAGACTTGCCTTGGTTAAATAAACATAAAAAAACCACTTTGCGTTAATTGATTTAATTAAAATGTGGTTTAATTTCTTGATTGATACCTATTTCCTAACTACAACATAAACAACACATTTACATTTGTGCATAATTAATTCTTAATTTTTGCGAATTAACAAAGGGTTTTTATGATACGTTAGATGGCGCCATTATCGGGAGGCAAATGGCTTAGCTTTTTGTTTACAAAATTTAGGATAGGTTTTGCATACACTTGGGTAGCCTGACCCCCAAGCCTTCATTGTAACTTTCCTATTTTTATTTTCTATCATTTATTTCTTTTTTGTCATTTATTTTATGTCTTTTTTTTGTTATTTATGTATCACTCTCTTACGTCCTCTCTCTTATTTTCATGTAAGGTACCCGACATACGAGAAGCGGCTTTCCCGAGTCCAATGGCTTTGCTGAAACTGAGGCATCTTCTTCGATGATCCAAAAAGCTGCATTAAATTAAGATCGAGTCAAGTCATGAGAGAGTGTGGAGTTTAAGATTTATTTTAAACATTTTTATTTTTGGTAATTATTTGTAATAATTGCTCATTTAAAGCAATTTCCGTTTGGATTCTAGCGTGTATAAGAAGACCTAAACTTTCTTCTTTGTGGTGTTTCGTGGCCTGTTTCACTCTCTAGTGAGGGTGGGGCCATACTTGAGTGGCTAATAGGTTAGACCTGCACTGCGTCTATTAGAACTGCTAGGATTATTCTGCTTGTGCTCGTAGAACCTAAGGCCACACTACACAATTTAGTGAGGTGCACATTAGCTAATTAAATTTAGTCAAAAGTTTAACTCATTTCTTCCCACCTAATAGAACTTTCTGCTAGGTGCGGTTTTTTCATCTTGCATCTCTTATAGATAACTTTTAGTTACTATATTGCATCCCACATGGAAATTGTGAGGAATCATTGAAGTCTTCTCACTAAGCATACATCATTGTTTCTCACATGCATCAACCTTTCTCGATTTCCCCCTCATGTTTTGTCACTTAAGATCTAAAAGGAAATCGGGACTGGACGGTGGATGTTTATTTCTGCTCACTCAATTCTTCGTTGATCACTTAAATTAAAATTGGGACTACTAAACAAGGTTGACTTTAATTAAATCATAAAATCAAGAATTGTTGCAAGAGAATAACCCCGTCCTTGGATTTATTTATCTTTCTATGAGAGTAAGAGACACACACTAGGATAGAGCCATGATATGGAATATTGATTCAGACTACTGATTTTAAAAATGACTAGCTACTTCTTAGTGAGAGAACTACATTATCCCTTAGTAGAGTGGGTGGTTAAAGGACAACACGATTGGCACCGTCCTTACGTAACACTAGGTAGCCATTTTACGGTCCGTACTTACACCCATACTGGCTGAAAGTGGATGCAACTAGCCGTATAAATTAAGGTCAGTCTTTAGGAAAATTTCCAGCACCTGACTTCTCACTTAAAAGATTTCAAGATTGATTTTATCACCAATTAAAATTAACAAGATAAATGGCCGAACTCTGGTGGCCTTTACTGTGTGAGTTGGTTAACCTAGGAATTGTATTGTGTCTTAATTGCGCGTAGATCAAGATCAATCATCAAATATTGCACATTTGTGAGTACATCATGTATCGTAAAACCTATTTTGAACCATTTGAAATTGAGAATGGAGGATTGTGGTGAATTTTGTTCATATTCTGCGAACCTTCCACTGACAACCACAAACATACCATTCTCAAAGGCTCGGGGACACTCTTACTCCAGACCACCTTGTGTTCATGGACAATCTTCCCATGAATCTTCATCCTATGATTCTTTCATCTCCCTCAAGGGAGGTCAGACCGATGCTCTCTCTCTCTCCTCACCACATAGAGGAAGACTCTCACCTTGATGATTCTTGTTCTGATTCTTTCCACTCTGTTGATTCCAATTTTTCATATTTTGAAGGTGAACGAGAAGCAAAGAATGTGAAGAAGATGCCTCCCAAGAAAAGAGATAACAAAGAAAAACAAAATGAAGACCCTATGCAAATGATACTCGCAAGATTGGCTACATATGAGCAGCAACAACTCTTACCGAGGGAGCGAATTAACCAGCTCAATGTTGGAGGTGAACCACCAATGGAAGCAGCCTATAACCCTGACCACTAACGAGTAAGCAATAATCTGCAGCCACCAGATCCAGGAGTAGATTACGAACTGAAGGCACCATTCTTGAACCAACTTCCTCAATTTCATGGAATGAAGAACTCTATGCATTCTTACGGGACTCAGAGCTAGTATGTTCAAATCTGAGACAACCAAGGGTTAGCCAGGATTACATTCATCTCACTACACTTCCATTCACCTTGAAAGAAAAGCTGACTACTGGGTGAAGAATCTAGGAGTGACAGTTACCACATACAATCAATTCAAGGACCTGTTCATTAAGAAGTTTTACCCTTTAAGTAGGACTAATCAGATGAGGACACACATCACTAGCTTTGGATGATGACAGTTACCACATACAATCAATTTAAGGACTACAATCAATTCATGAACCATTCTATGATGCATGGGATATATTCAAAGATTTAATATAAAAGTGCCTATGTCATGCTTTGGATGACAATATCTTGGTCCAATCACTCAATTGCGGTCTCAGCTTCGAGACACAAGGTTTAGTGAGTGATGCTCGTGGAGGCAATTATACATCACGAGGAGCAGAAGTCGTTTGGAAGGTATTCGAGCACATGGCTGAGACAAGCCACTCATAAATCGTTAGCAGGTGTATATTGACTCCCTCTATACACTACAATCTAAATGAAGGAAGCAGACTGTTGCTGAAATAGCTGAGGATCTGATTCCAAACATGATATTCATCAATTACAAGATAGTCGTAGTGGATCAGATTCACAAAAGGATGAACGACATCGACAGCCGGATCTCAAAATTTCCGAAGAAGATGAAGGAGATGACTGAGAAGGTGTCTAAGATTGGGATACATGCTGCGACTGCATACACCGATCCTTTTTTCCAAGTACAACATGTTCAGGAGCAATCGATTTTAGGGCCACCTCAACCATGGGTTCAGAACCAGTCATATGCCCAATCTTTCCAGCAATAACCACCACAAGCTGAGATTGTCGAAGAAATACCACCTCTAGTGGTTGAAGTAAACCTCATTTAATATACTCAAGGCCCTTCCCAACAGGGTAGTACAGGGTAGCCTTCCATAATGCCATATTCCCACCTGCATTGTCCCAACATTAGGGGCCGCAATAGTCATTGATGAATATGTGATTCATCATTCTTAACGTTGAAAATAGAGCCTTGTTCCCGAGTAATTAGGCGCATATTTCCACAAAAATCACATAATTAGCATTCATGCATGCATTGATAACATCTGCATTGTAGCATTTGCATCTGCATTAAATAAGAAGCCCAATTCACTTGTAAAAATCACTAATCTGTATATATTTTACAATAACTATAAATGCATACTGTATATATTACTGACAAATAATGCAAGAAAAAATACCAAAAATTGCTAACTTGAATAGCTGCCCAATAAAACCCCAATCCAAGTTAGAGACCTTGGACCTTAGAATGTACATATCCCTCTCATACAGCCTTCGATATAGGTCTACTCACTTTAAAATTAATACACATTCAGAGACCTTCAAATGAGACCGGTGTCATTTAAATCGGAGCTCGTATGCAAAACTTGGGTTTTGGGACCCCATTGTACACTATATGTACGTATATTTATACCCTTGTATTTTATTACTTTATTTGGCCTCATTTCCGTTTTTGGTCAACATGAAACTTGTAGATCTCATCGAGATCTACAACTTTCATGTTTTGAGTTTTCCAAATTCGGCCATCTTCTCACTCTTATCTCACAATGTCTTCCAGCCAACCAGATTGGGCCACGTGGCGCCCTCTGGCTGCGCCACACGGCCCACTCCATTGACCGCCATGCGCCCCCTTCCCTGACCAGTCCGATCATTCACCCTCTCTCCAGATCAAGGCCATCCATTCCGCAACTCACCACAACCATCCGATCTGTCCCACAGACTTCATCTTTGCCGTTAACGCTCGCCTCAACCATAGCACTCCATGTGGCACGCTCATGGCCACTGGATCTTCGCCCTGATGATTAGATCTCACCCGCTCACTCCCGCTCAATCACAACCCTTCAATCCCCTTCCAGATCTGATCTCCACCGTTCTTCAACGCCATGCTCTCATGCTGCCACGTGGATACATCACGTCCCTTCGATCGCACCGCTCCGATCTAATCATGGCCGCTTCCTCGCGCCTACCTCCTGGTTGTTGGATCACTAGATCCAACGGCTGAGACATCGTCGTCTACCTCCCAAAGGAGCCTCGTTCATGTTGCCTACATCGCGACGGCTCCACCCCCTTTCTATTTCTGGCTCCACTCTAGTCACCTTCTTCGCCCTCTATCATCTCCATGATGTCTCCCATACCTCCCTCATCCTTGTAGACCTCCACGACCTCCATGAAACTCGCCCACGTCGCTCCACATGCTCCACGAACCTCGTCGCCCCATCACCTGCACCTCCACCTTCTCCCTTTAAATGCTCCACCACCGGAAACTTTCCACCGCATCCACCTCTGCAGAAGATACCCAGAGCTCCTATCCTCGTATTGGTGATAGTAGTTAGGCGAGAAATCGAGCGACGACAGTGCTATCTTCTCCAGCGAGATCAACGGTGTAGCCGCCGTGCTGCAGCCTCCTTGACGAGCTGCACGAGCTCGATCTAGCTGTCGACCCTCGAGCGAAGACCAGGAGCTCCTCTTTGAGCTTCTAGCCTTAGGTAGCAACCTCCATTGACCTCTTCGATCTCCATCTTCTCCCTCTTCGATTTTCTCTTAAATTATTCTTCTCCCTCGATCATCTTCATGCTTCTCCGACCATCCCCTGAGCTCTGCCTTCGAGCTCTCACCTTCGCGCACTACTCTGTTCACTCCTATAACACCTCTCACCCCCTTCTGACCAAAGCTCCACCGCCATGACGGAGGAGGACCATCAACCACCATTCATTTCATGCTCCAGGCCTCACCGCACTTGCACTCACCTCATGAGCATGTTGCACCTGCCATCTTGCACGAACTAACCCTGTTGGACCCATCATCTTCATTGGCCGGACCTCACGCTGGAGCCGCTTCGAGCTTCATTCCCACCGGCCTCCAGTCGACTCCAGCCGCCTCCAGAACCTCCGCCGGACTCCTTACGCTTCTACGAGAGACCTAAGCCATCAAGGAGTCGTCGGCGAGGTTCCACATCCACATGCTAAGGCGACGGAGCCAGAGCATAATCGCCAAAGCCCCGCCAAGTCCGTCGCAAAGGGCGGCGGACCGGAGAAGAAGACTCCCAGCTACCTAAGGATCTTTCCGATCCAATGGTTCTCGTCACGACACGTGGACTAGCGCTCGCATCCGTTGGATCTTCCTGATCTAACGGGCCTCGTCATGCCATGTTGCCTCTTTATCGACCTCCATATACCATCGGATTGATTGCAATCCACTAGCCCGCAGCCAGCCACATCGTCAGCATTCACACTGTTAGATCTCCCTGATCTAACGGTCCTTTATCGAGCCACGCTGCCATTCATCAACATCGTTTGATTGACTTCTGATTTGACAGTCCAACCGTAGCCACATGGAGTCTCTGAGCCTCTTCCCCGACCCTAGGATCGGAGTGACCGAAGCTAATTCGAACCTTTAGAGCCATCCGAGCTTCTACCCAAGCCTCCAACGCCGTCCGAGCCTAGCCCCCTCATGCGTCTCTCATGTGAGGGCTAGATAAATTACATAGAGCCCTCGGAACATTTCAGAAATTACATTTTGGTCCCTGTCTGGCGTGCCACGTGAGGAGCTCGTGTTCTTGTGGGAATTTTCCATCCATACCCCCCGCATTATAGTTATTTGCACTTAAGTCCCTGTCTGCATATTTTACATTAAGAAGTTTTATTTTCTGTATTGTATTTTGGCCCCTGTCTTTGCACACATATTTAGGTGTCCATATTTCATCATTTTTAATTTCTAAAAATTTCATAGTGTAGTTTAACTTGTCCTCTATCTTGTGACACATGTCTTATTTTTGTGAGCCACCTTGATTTTAATAATATTATATTGGTTAAATTTGATACATTTTGCCTATTGTGTGCCTTTTATTTAATATTAAATTCTTTGTTGCTCCAAAAATCACCATAAAATCACATTAGACCTAGGTTAACAACACTGTGCCCAAAAAATCATTGCATTTGCATGCATCCCGAGCCTAAATAAATCAAACAGTAATTTGCCTAATTAATTTTTAGTAGGTCCAATTCACATAGATTTTTAGGTTTGTCAATTTTCTTGGATTCCTCTTACGTAGACTTATCTTGGATAATTTTTATATCTACAAAATGTATCTTGGTATTTATTAGAATTAATTTTGCAAAAACTACCCTGCATTTCTATTTTATTCATAGTTAATTCATTTAGAGTCTGAAAATTCCAAAAAAAATTACAGATACTTAATTTCATTGCATTCCATCATCTGGCCAAGTTTCATTAATTTTGGACTCCATTTGACTATATTTCTTGTTTTAACTTGAAATTTGGCCTGAATTTGCACTGCATTTTCCTTAATTGAATAAAAAAATAAAAAACAAAAAAATATTCTTCTGAAAATCTGACCTTAGGATTAACTAAAAATTTACCTAAGGAGACAACTGCGTCCCTGATTTCAACCTTGCTTGCCCAAGTAAAATAAAATTGCTGCTTGAACCTGATTACACATTAAGTTTGAGTGGTGTTTTTGACGAAGTCTCAATTACCCGACTACAACGAACTTAACATCTAATTTAATCGATAACGCGGTTGAATTAACAAGGGTAGCCGAGGCGGCTTCAATCATACGGTCGACAAGGCCAATACGAGACAAACCAGCAGGGTTTACAGTACCAGCAATTACCCCAGAAGTACCGCCAACAGTACCAAGCCCCAAGGTCTAATCTTTGAAGCAACCCTCACCACCATCTAGCTCTCAAAACAAACCCATAGATGTATAGAATCAGATGCTCGAATAGATCCGCTCTTTTCGGAATAAACTTCATAATCTACATGTTGATGTGAATCACTTATCCTATTGAAGAGTTGAATAGATGGCTCCTACTACAACATTTCTCGCCTAGGTTTAAGTTAACCCTAACAGCTTGAACAAATCTCAATCTCATCAATATCGTGTCCATGTATAATATTGAGACTCATCTATTTGAACATGAGATCCTTTCGTTAGAAAATATAAATGTTATTTCACTTAGGAGCGGAAGGACCACGGTTGTACCTTACTAGGCAAAGGAAACAGAGAGAGGCAATTCGCAAGATCAATTTAATGATACCTCTAAGGAAAAAGAAGAAGAAAGAAATCATCACTGCCATATCAAAGGAGACCAAGGATTCCTGTTCAAGATAAGGGAAAGGCAACAATGGAGTCTACAGAGGACCTTGCACCTCCAGGTTCGGCTAATTCACCTTTGTCATCTTTTCCTTAACATGTTATACAATTTTGATTTTTATTTATCAGATGAAGAATGAAGATCATTGTGATAAGAACTTTGTTTCTAATAAATCAAAGCACGATGTTCTTGTTTATATTTGGATTCTTTATCTCCTGTCTCGACTACTTTCATTACTTTCCCCTACGCTCTTATGAGAGGAAAACCCAAACCGAAGAAGGCCATTCAAGATGACCCATAAATGGCACAATTTTATTAAGAAAATATTACAGTCAAAGTGCTATTTGATCAATGTATGGCTAACTATCCCGCGTTTCAGAAGTACCGGAAAATGGGATGCACTCCTACCAGGACTCGTAGGAAGAAATCGAATCAATTTGTGGAGACTCATGTCTTAACAATTTCCCCTACACATTGTGTAAAAAATCAACAACTATCAAGGAAAAAGAGAGACCTAGGTGCTCACTGTGTGGAGAGTTGGTTTGGTTGCATTGTGTCTGCAAGCACTCTCCTAAATAACGATTCTTCCATCAATCTTCTTCCCTCAGCAATATATTACAAATTAGAGTTATGACTTCTCAGAAAATCATCAACTCTACTCTAATTTGTAAATCGATCAATGAAGAGACCTAAGGGAGAAGTGATGAATGCGGTTATCTTGGTTAAGGGGCAGGAGTATAAAGTGGAAATCACTATCCTTGATATGAAACCCCCTATCATTGGAGAGAATCTCAAATCATTCTTGGACGACCATTCATGAGAATTGCAGGGGCTGTGTTTGACTACGTCACAGGAATGATGAAGCTCCGTTCTCCAAGAGGAGAAGTGGAATTAGAGATGAAGCAAACAAAATGGAAAAGACCCGACACCAAGTCTAGTACCTAGTACACAGAATCTTCAGAGGCAGATTGCAAGTTGATTAAACAAACTAGACTTTGGCAGCAGACTCGAATAGGACAGAGCGAGACCCTCTCATCTAGAGAGGATTCAATGCACATTACAGTTTGCCAGGTGTTGCCTGATTTACTTAGAGACATATATTCCTATACCCTTGACGATACAGAGATCCCATTGGATCTGTCAGCCCCATGTTCTTAGGGACAATCAAGGGACATAGATGAAGAGTCGGACACATCTTTGGTCAATTACTGTACTACTTTTGCGATTCGACTCATCTTTCATTGGAGTTGGTAGCTAGCACATCACATATTGATCTACCATCATCCAACACAGAGCCAAACACAGATGCTATTTAGAAGGACCTAATTGATTATTCAGATTTGCCTGAGATGAAACCACTTCCTCCTATACTCAAGTAGTTGTTTCTTGCGGACCCAAATAGAGATTCGCTGTGTTCATTAGCTCAACATCAACTGCAGAACATGACTCCAGATTACTTGAAGTTCTTGAGTGGAACCGCAAGGCCATAGGATGGACAATGTCAGATCTCGTGGGGATTAACCCCGATCTCTGTTCGCACCAAATATATGTTGAGGATAATGCGAGACCTTCTCGTCATTTTCAGAGAAGACTAAACCCTAATCTATGAGAAGTAGTTAAGAAAGAGATTGAGATATGGTGCAAACCATGGTTCATATACCCTATTTTTGTGGGTGGCCCGCTTCATGTTGTTCCGAAGAAGTCGGGAATTCAGATGATCACCAACGAGGTGGTAGAGATCATGACACAAGTTCCCACATCGTTTCATGTCTGTGTCGATTACAAGCGTCTGAATGTCGCGACCAAGAAATATCACTTTCATCTACCATTCATTGATCAAATCTTGGAGAGACTTACGGGGAAAGCGTTCTTTCATTTTCCTGATGTGTACTCTGGTTACAATCAGGTAGCCATCACTCCCGAGAATCAACAAAAGACCACATTTGCATGTCTAGCTAGCACTTACACATTCTATCACATGCCATTTGTGCTCTACAATGCCCAAGCACATTTCAACGATGCATGAATGTTGTATTTGCTGAAATGGTGGTCGACTTCCTGAAAATCTTCATGGATGACTTCTAGGTCCATGGTGATTCTTTTCATACATGTTTAGCGCACTTGGATCGAGTCCTCAAAAGGTGTAGGTAGGTAAATTTGGTACTCTCCTGGGAGAAAAGTTGTTTCATGGTGATAGAGGGTATCGTGTTGGGGCATGTCATATCTAAAAAGGGAATGAAGGTTGACCCTACCAAGGTTGATGTGATCAAGAAACATGAGCCACACCCAACGTTAAGTCAATGTAGTCATTCTTAGGGCATGTCAGATTTTATCGAAGGTTTATTCATGACTTTTCAAAGAACGCCCACCCATTGACTATGTTCCGAGTTCATTTTCGATCACAAATGTCTAGTGGCCTTTGAACTCCTGAAAAAGAAAATATGTGAATTGTCGATTTTACAATCTTGAAAAGGACGTGAAGGAGCATCTTTTGAGATGGATCTTATTAATCCAGGAATTTGATTTGGAAATTAAGGATAAACCTGGAATAAAGAATTTTGCAACTGATCACCTTTCCAAAATTGAGCAGAATGATAATACTGATATTGAACCAATTTGAGAGACCTTTCTAGAAGAGTCAGTTTGTGCGATGGACTTATTCTCGTGGTACACCAACATGGTGAACTATCTTATCTCCAAGAAAGTTCCCTAGGGTTGGTCGAAGAGTAGTTATATCAACTGAAGTCTGATTCGAGGAAATACCACTAGGACGATCCATTCCTTTTCTTTGCGGGGTCGGATGGCATCTAGCGAAGGTGTATTCCTCAGGAGGAATACCATAGTGTCATCTCACACTATCATACACTTGAGGATGGAGGAAACCATTCGGGAAAGAGAACCTCACACATGGTACTCCAATGTGGATTCAACTGGCCGGCCTTGTTTAGAGATGCCAGTGATTTTGTATGGTCGTGCCCAACTTATTAGAGAATGGGAGGGATTGTTGGATATAGAGATGAAATGCTCATGCTACTAATGATTTTCTGTGATATTTTTGATGCATGGGGAATTGATTTTATGTGTCCCTTTCCCAACAACAATGGACATGAGTACATCTTGTTAGCGGTTGATTATTTGTCAATATGTATAAGGCCTATCCCGACTTGAACCACAGATAGCAAGATTATGTCTAAATTTATCAAGGATCATATTATTGCGAGGTTTGGGATTCCAAAGGTTTTGATTTATGATGGGGTAGCCATTTTGTGAATAGAGAAATGAGATTATTGTCTAAGAAATATAAATTCGAGCATGGAGTAGCTAATCCATATCACCCATAATCTAATGGCATGGCAGAGATTTCTAATAGAGTGGTGGAGAGTATTTTTCCGAAGTTGATTTGTCCCGATAGGAAGAACTGGTCTCAGCTTTTGGACCAGGTTTGTGGATCTATGGGACAACCTACAACACTCCACTCGGTACTTCACCTTTTAGGATGATCTATGGAAAGCCATGCCTTTTGCTTGTTGAGCTAATTCACAAATAAGAATGGTTGATCAAGAATAATAATTAGGGTTGTCACCTTGGGAAACTACGTCGTGACTTGAATCCGAATGTGCTAATAGAAATCCGAAACCGAGCATATGACAATAGTGTGATCTATAAGGACAAGGTCAAGAGATGGCATGATAGACACATTAAACATAAGACCTTTGTCCCTGGGCAAAAAATATGGTTGTTAAATTCCCTATTGAAGATTTTTCATGGGAAACTCAAATCAAAATGGACGGGTCCCTATATTGTCATAGATGTGCACGACAATGGAAGTGTTGATATTGCTGAGCTCAAAGATGATGCACAACATTCTCCAGTGAATGGTCAATTGTTGAAGCCATATGTAGACTCTAAAGAACAATTAGCCCAAGTCATAAACTTCATGCAGAGCGAGCACATTGAAAACTCATCAGACCATCCGACATGAAGAGAACAGTGGGATACAAGCTGTACAGATCATCTTTATCCTTCACACATTTCAAATGTATATTCTCCTTATGATTCTCCATATCTCATCGGACCCCCATCCTTCTTCCGTAATTAGGTTGACCAGAGCCTAAGTATCGGGGAACCTGATGCCCGTTTTATATAGTCTCCTCATTCTCTTCTTCCTTATCTGCCTCATTTTCGCTCTTCTTCTATACTTAGAATGTCCACAACTAAAGTAGAGGGGGTGGGTTGACTTTTATTTCTCTTTTATTTTGTTTTTTTCAGTCTCTTACACTTAGCCCGAGCTATGCCTTATCTACGCTTCTTGTGCTCTAAGGACATAACACTCGCTTAGTATATGGGGGTATGTATATACTCTGTATATATTACCCATAGCTTGTACTTTCGTAAGTCTATATTTTTACAGGATGGATAACTAAAAAATCTAAAAAATAATTTTGAAAAAAAACTAACATTTTGTTTTGTGTAACCAACATTATGCATGCAACCCAAGTTTTGAAAATTGGCTTCTTACTCATTTTTGCATGAAAAAAATATTTGAAAAAAATAAAAACAAATAAAAACAAATATTGCAGTAAAAAAATTAATAAAAATGCATGCATTCCATACATTTGTACTTCATCCAGCATCACATACATCTATATTGATTAAAAGCCCTTGGATTCTGAATCATGTTATGAGACAAAATCGAGAGTGGTCTTGACTTGACCTTAATCCACCTAATTTTCAGAGGAACTTCACCTAAAAATAGGATTTTAGAATCTTCAGATCTTTGACTTAATTCTTCGAGTTTTGCATAACAATGTGCTGAATTTGACTCTTAGTGTATAACTTGGTCGCCTCATTATGGATACGACTCTTAATAGGGAATTAAAATGTACTCTCACACTATGAACTTAGCTCAACTCAGATGGGGTGTTGGAAGACTATGTGAGCCTCTTTTCTGGTATCATGTACATCTAAAGACTGAAGTACGGGTTGAAATGAAGCTTCGAATAAGGGATAGACGACTGGGCACATTTTTTCTAAGTCCCCAAAACATGGTGGAAAGAAAGATTCCATATTCGTGGGGGAACAATAAGATCTTGCATAGAAATCGAAAATCCAAACAAAAAGATGCCAACTACCAAATAATTATTTGACCAAAAGGTCCAAGCTTCAAGAAAACCTGCAGATCATGGTTGAGACTTGGCTAAATTGGCCAGCTTCACAAGGAGAGGCAACTACATTGGTCAACCTCCAGTTCTTTTCCCCCTTCTTCTAGAAATTTATCCCCCTTTAGATTGTGAACACAAAATGACTAAACTTAGAATGAAATACCTGACTCCCCGAGGATGAGTTATCAGAGGAGAGGTTTGCATGGTAGTCCGACATTGTTGATGGGAAGAGCTAAACCCTTTCACACACATGAGACAATTGTTCAATGTTCGTGAGGTATTCTTTAGGAAGAGGATTGATTTATGATGACTTCTTAGTCGAAACTATTACAATGATGTGTAGAACTTGGAGGATGTTTATTTTAAAACCATAGTTCTCACAGAAGTTTTGCCAAACTAATAATCCAAAGGTCGGGTTTAGCTCAATTTTCACCTTTGGTCATGGTCTTGGTATGGAACCCAATCTCTTTTCACCTCATTTCAGCTCTCTAAATGCTCGAGGATGAGCATGGTTTAAGTATAGGGGGTTCATGAATCTATGATTCATCTGCATTTTTTCAATTATCTTGCATAATTAGCATTCTTGCATATGTAAATAATAATTACATTTTATCATGCATAATTGCATAAAATATGAAGTCAAAAATCCGAGCCCAATTGACTTGTAAAATAAGCTAACTTCTACAATTTTTAATTAATTCGTGCTAACTCAAAATCACCTAAAACCACCTCCATTATGTACATATCACTAACAAGAATAAATAAAATATAAAAAAATCATTAACATAAATAACTAGTCCATAAAGCCAAATCTTAATTTCAGGATAATTGGACTAAAACACAGATATCTCATTCACATAGTATCCGATTTGATCCTACTCATATTTGAACTAATGTATATTCAATTACCATCAAAACAAGACTAAGTTGAAATGAATCGGAGCTCATATGTGAAAGTTAGGTTTTGGGCCTCTTTTGTACATTGAGCATTTCACCTGTTTTTGACCTATTATTTTATGTACATATTTATCTCTTTATGTTTTATTTATTTTTCATTTATTTTATTTGACAAAAGTTTTATTAAAATGTGCAAAAATCCAAATCTAAAATAAGATCGAAATTAAAGAAACTGACTAAGTTTGAATGTTCACTAACAATCAGTACAAAAGACATCTTTATCGTACTTTATTGTATTTCTCCCTTCTCTTAATTAATAAAAATACAAAAAATTAAGTAATGTGTAAATTTTTCTTGAAATTATAGTATTTTTTTCTCGATTTTTATCTTTTTTAAAAGTTATAAAAGGATTATAAAACACAAAAATCAAGGTGTTCTATGTATATAGAGTACCATCAAAAATATCACTTTGTGCAAATGACCTATTTTGATTTGGGATCTTCATGAAAGTTGTAGAAATCATTGAGACGAGCAACCCTTGCGAAAAAAATTTCCGATCCGAGGTCATTCGCTATTTCTTTTTTATTTTTCTTTTCTTTTTATTTTGTGATTTTTATAATAGTGACATGTGGAAGCTCCTGGAGGTGCGACATGTCACTTATTTTCCGCATTTATATTTCATTTATTTATAAATAAAAATAAAAACAAATAAAAAATAAAAATAAGTTCCACATGGCAATACCTCGACCACATGATCTTGGCCGATCGGGCGACCCAGGATCATCTCCCACCTCTGTCAATTTCGCCCCTTTCCCCTTCGAGTCCTGCCACCATGTGATTCCCTTGCTTCGAATCTCTTATCACCCTTCCTTATTTGATTGCTGCCACCATCTCTGATATGCAATCCCCTTACCGACCCAATCAACCCATCAAATCTTCAATCACCCAATTCCTCTTTGAATCCCCCCATCTCCGGCACCTATTGTTGGTCGAGCCTCCATCGCTACTATAAAACGACCACAATCGCCCTACTCTAGGATAGATCCGTCGATAATCCTATCTTCAGAGTAATGCCACCCGGTTGTGACAGCCCGGAGCCACCCCTTCTTCCTCGCGTGATCTAAGGACTATCTCTCAGCAGCAGCCGCAACTCACCCTGCAGTAGCTGCTCGCTCCGGCAACCTCCGACGTCGTTGAGCCCACAATCATACTCTAGGTACATAGCTCCGCCCGATATACCTCCATTGCATCATCATTTACTCCTTTCATAGTCCTCTCGTGCTGCTCGATTCGAACCTCCCTCCACTGCTTTCTCCTTATCTGCCTTCAACACCGGGTCCAAGTCCTCTTCATCGAGCTCCGACATTCCGCCTCGACAACCCAGCAGCTTCATCGACATTCATGACCGGCTGCTTCGCATCGACTCAGGCATGTCCTTTACCGAGCATCATCGTTACATGTGCATCCTATCCAAGAACCCCGAGCTTCCCATGAATGGAGACCACTATGAAACTGCCTCCCACAACTCCAACTACCCTCATCGACTCCAACCTCCACCTCCGCTCTTCGCCTTCACGCCTCAGCATGCCAATCACTCCATCGATACCTCCAGCCAAAGGAGCGCCTCCACCATGCTTCATCGCCTCGCCTTCCAGA
The DNA here is from genome assembly GCA_037367405.1 of Ottelia alismoides. NCBI lineage: Eukaryota > Viridiplantae > Streptophyta > Magnoliopsida > Alismatales > Hydrocharitaceae > Ottelia > Ottelia alismoides. The sequence continues at coordinate 570,762 of JAZKJV010004359.1, read as the reverse complement.
GCTCCTCCTTCGTCAGCTTCTCCAGGAGCTCCTGCACTGAGCTCTTCTCCCTCGACCAACATATTCACTAACTAGGGCCCCCTCCAGGAGCCCTCAGCTACCTCCATCGAAGCCTCAAACTGCCAACCATCGAACTCGAGGCCTAAGTCCCTCGCCCACGTGTGCAACATGTGCATTGGTGGAACTTTTGAAGGATGCCCCTGAAGAAGCCCATAATCTCTAGAATAACCCACCGCTCATGGGACACGTGCTACATACGTGACCGCTTGGGATTTTTGCAGAAACCCCATGAGGGTTTTTGGTAATTCAACTTTAGTCCCCGCACTGCATTTCTTTGCTTTATTTTAATTATTGTAATTGTGAATATATCCATGTGTTTCCTTTGTATTTTGATCATCAACATTGCATTATTTTATTATCCAAAAATAGCATTTTGTTCCTCAACTAATTTTTTACATTGTGGCACGCTTTTTATATTTTTATGCTTTGTGGTTAATTTTTAATAATTTTATTTGTGAAAATTTGCATGTTTTCTCCAATCTTTGTACAGAAGTTCATAATTAACTAACGATAGCTATAAAAATTGTAGAAAAAATTCGATATCAGATTTAGTTGTGTTTCACATTATGCTAAAAAAGAATTGCATTTGCATGCATATTTTTACCTGTAAAATTGTTTTGTGCATTTCGATAATTAACTTTTAATAGGCCTTAAACCTCTTATATTTAGGGTTTAGGATTTTTCTGATATAAATCACATCGTCATATATCTTAGGTATTTTATTCCCCATAAATAGGTAGGTTTATTACTTATTATAATTAATTATTTTAATTCACTATATTTGCATTCACTAATTCATTAAAAAAATAACCATATTGCATTAGAAAATTCCAAAAAATATATAATGCATCAATTTCATCTAATTCACATCTCAGCCAAATTTTGTAATTTTTGAACATCATTTGATTTATATTAATTTTTTTATCCCTAAAACTGACCCGTGTTTCATTTTCATTCTAAAATTGTATTAAAAATAGCAAAACAATATGCTTCAAAAATCATGCACAAACTTTGATGGACATTAACCTAAGTTGTTCCTTTACCTCCTTGAGTTTGACCCTAGGACATTCCCAGGTTAAATAAACATAAAAACCACTTCGCGTTAATTGATTTAATTAAATTGTAGCTTAATTTCTTGATTGATCCTTATTGCCTGACTACAACATAAATGACACATTTACATTTGCATGTAATTAATTCTTAATTTTTGCAAATTAATAAAAGGTTTTTAGGATCTTCCAGCATGATATATGCTTTTGGAAAGTATATGATTGATACTAACTCTTAATAATCAAATGAGAAACTTAATGATAAAATCCTGAAGAAGACAATCTAAATAGATCTAAAACTTCATGTTTATTCTAGGTCTTCCAGTATGAAAGATCTACATGTATTAGTAATACATGAGGTGATGTGTTTATAAACAATTTATAACCATGACCCTTCATTCCGAGGGACTCATGAAACCGATCTGGATTTTAGTAACTCCTCTCACTAGAGAAGTAATCTAATCTCGGTCCAAATGTTGGACAGTCATCTGAATGTGATTCAGAAGCAATGAGAAGATTAGATTTACGGCTTTAACTTAATTAAGCATCTATTGGAGGTTCGCGAGATCTGGATTTGAGATATGATCTCAATATCCAAGTCACTATACATGGAATGTACAATCATCCTGTCCTTATCTCGAAGTATCCGCGGAGAAAGCGCATTGTTCTTGAAAGAGTTCAAGAATAATTCCATTGTTGAATCATGCATCTGAGCATTGAGGAAATATGTTAGTTAAATGTGATTTAATTATCATTAATAATATGAATTTGATTCATATATTTGACCATATAAGGAGAGTAATCTAAGACAATTAAATGTGATTTAATTATCAAAGATGATAATAATGTGAATGTGATTCATGTTATTTGGGTACATGAGAATAGAGATCCAAAATGATTAAATATGATTTAATTATCAAAGATATGAATAGTGTAGATAGCACTATCCATTTTTTTGTATATATTATAAATGTGATTTATAATATATTAGAGAGAGCTTATTGTCAATATTATCTCCAAAATAATTATTGATGTGAATTGTATTCACATGGTAAATTAATTAGAAATACAATTTATATTTTATTTTGGGTTGGGAATATGATTCATAATTATTTAATGGCATGATTGCAATATTTACGAAATTAATTTGGAATTATTTTTGTGAATTAATTCACAACAAAAGTTGTTCTAAATATATATGAAGGATTTAAGGAGCCAACACCATCCATTTAATTGATGGTGGACGACCACCCTTTGACTTGATCACAAGGGTAGTCGTCCCCCCTCCCTTTTAGGAGGGTGGGCGGCTTCCCTCCTTATCCTTCTATGTTAATTAATTTAGTTCAAAACTAAATAATGTTGATCATTCAATATATTTAGTTTAATCTAAATTAATTGTTGTTGTATTCTTTACAACAAAATCGTGGCCATTGAATAGAAATATAAATCAATCTCAACCACTGATTTTGTGTTTCATATGGATTGCAATCCGTGGACTCCCAAAATGCTATAAAATAAGTGGAAACCTTAGATCTTCATAAAATACACAAAGTATATGCTCTTTCCCTCTTTCTCTCTACATGCCAAGACTCTCTCTCTCCTCCTTAGAGTGGTCGTCCACCCAAAACACTAGAGAGGGTCATCGTCATCGCCACATTAATGTGTCATTGCTTTGATAGTTCATGGATCTATGTCTCATTCGGTGCATCTTGCTTGTGAAGAATATGTTGGATATCGTGAGATGAGATCAGGAAATTTGCCGCTTGGACCATCAACATGGATTATGAGGAGCATGCGTTTCATCAACGTGCTTGCAAGTGTCTCCTCCGTTGGATCGGACTCGAGACAGGAGGTCTCTTCATTTAGAGACTCTATCGCAACCACGCATCAAGAGGTAACCTTAATACCTGCAAGTGGTTTAGATGAAATGATCCGAGAAGTGTTTTCAGATCATGTGGTTTCATCGTTTTAAAATTTTTAATTCTACTACCCCGAGCGACTAGTATGACTAGTCGCTCCCGATCGCATCTGATGCGATCTCCACACTTTTGTGATGCGCTTAAGGATCTTCCCATATCCTTCACGATCTTCAGCTATTCGGTCATATCACCAACCCTCTAATGGGAGGTTTTTCTAGGGATCTCACTAGACTCTATAGAACTAGTCTCCGCCATACTAGAACACTTGGAGGCAGAATCAGCAATACCCGTAGCCCGCGTACCACCAATTCGAGTCATATCACAATTACGTGGATACATCTCATAGTCAGTATCCTCCTCCTCTGTAATTTCACAACAACAACTCCCTCCTCATCACCATAACCAATAGTATTCCCATAAGCAGCCTCCATAGTATCACTCCCAATGTGGTCAGCATGTTGATTCTTTTGAGGTCACTCTTATGAACCCGATGCTAAACTGCTTGGCCTAACTTATCAAATACCTAACAGAGATGTCTGATAAGCTCCATGACCTCATTGCCACCAAAACTTCGATTTTAATGCAGGTTGAGGTGAACCCCAATAATTTCAAATGCAAAGAGTAGGTAGCTTGTAAAGTCTCCACCGATCCACCTGAGTTAGGTATTTCAGATTATATCTTGTCTAATGTTGTGTCTCTCAGTAGCGGTAGATATTGCAGCCATCAACCACTTCCAAGGGGGGAAATAAAGCATTTTTGGAGAGTCATCTTCTCCATTAACCGGTCCAGTAAGTGAGAGATGATGAAGAAGATGGTGGAGGATGAGTACCAGCCACCAATCACCACCACCATCAAGAGGAAAATTCAAAAAAATTAGCAAATAAAATTTATCGAAAGTAAATGAAGAGCCAAAACCTATAAGGATAAGCCTAGGAGGATCCCACACCAGCAGCACTTCCATCCTGGTCCGATGAAGTCCAAGATTATGTGGATAACTTTTTGCATGTTTTGCATATCAACACATTTCTTGGGCGGTCATTTGTAAATAATTCTGCAATTAAGAACAAAGAATTTTCTTCTGTGAATATTCTATTCTAGACGTAATGAAAAATATATAAAAAATATAGAAATTTGAAAAATACATTGTCCGACCCTGGAATCGTTGAAATTATCGAAAATCTTGTTTTGAAGATGCCACTCATGAATGCCATGGAATACATACTAGATGTGAAGAAAGGATTGAAACATGCATGTACTTCAAAGTTTCAGAGCTGCAAGAATAGACACAACAGAGGAGAGAAATACATATTACCCATGGCCGCAGTAAATGCAATCAATGACCTCCTGCACAAAAAGAAAGATAAGGGAGCACCCAAAATCAAATGCCAGATATTTGACCAAGTCTTTGAGCACACTTTGCTTGATAGTGGGCATTCAATAAACCTCATGCCCTCCTCATTATTGTAAGAAGTCGGGCTTGGACTACTTAATCATACAAGAATGATCCTGCACATTGCAGATCGATCCGTTAAGCGGTCTAAATGTCTATTGGAGGGCATTATCGTAACTTTACAGGACATGCGATTCTCGGTGGATTTTGTTGTCCTAGATATGGACTCTCCTACTCCTTTACTCCAGAATCCAATTATTCTTGGTCAACCATTCCTTCGCACAACTAAGGCAGTTATCGACTACGGGTTTGGGAAGATCACCTTCTGCTCCAATAGTGATAAAGTCACCATGGTTATGGTCAGCATGCCGAAAGCTAGATCTGATCCGGGGAGAGAAGAATCATAAACAGAAGACAATGATGTTGTTGATGTCAGCAATCAACATATTTCTTTGAAGGACATTGTCACACAAGAAATCCTCTCTTAAGAGTAGGACCTAGATTTCACAATCAGCACATGCATCCTTACCGATCGGGAGTCAGAATCAAAGTCACTGATCAACATGTTTGAAGAGGATTCATGCCAAACCGAACATGAAGAATTCATTGCAGATGTATTCAGCACATTTATTTCAGAGCCAGCAGTGACAGAGGTGAGTAGCATATCCTTGAAATTAGTAGAACCGTCTTCTACCAACACGGTATCTGAATGACCACGGAGCAAGCTCAACAACTACCAGAACTCAAACCTCTTCCAGCAGGTCTGAAGGATACGCTTTCCTTACGGGCGAAGAACACATGTATCTTATCATCATCAGTAACCAACTGACTCCAGATCAAGAGTCTCGACTTCTCGAGGTTCTAGAAAAGAATCGCAAGGCACTTGGTTGGAATGTCTTAGATCTTCGAGGGATAAATCCAGCCCTATGTTCACACCACATCTACCTTGAAGATGATTGCAGGTCATCCAGAGAATTCCAAAAAATACTAAATATGAACTTTCAAGCTGTAGTAATGAAGGAAATCACAAAATGGTGTGAAGCAGGCTTCATTTATCCCATCTCCTACTCAAAATGGGTGAGCCCCCTATATGTAGTTCCAAAGAAATAAGAGATCACGATGGTGAAGAATGACCAAGGAGAGGAGATCTCTACTCAAGTATGACATGTTGGATGGTGTGTGTTGCTTATCACCATCTGAATTCAACAACAAAAAGGATCATTTCCCTCTGCCATTCGTTGATCAAGTTCTTGAGCAACTTGCATGGAAAGAGTACTTCTACCTTTTAGATTGGTACTCTTGGTACAATCAAGTGTCTATCTCTCTTGAAGACCAAGAGAAGAAGACTTTCGCCTACCTATTCAGCACATATGCATTTTAAAGAATGCCCTTTGGACTCTGTAATACTCCATTCATGTTCCAAAGGTGCATGCTAGTCGTCTTTGTCGATATGGTCAAAAGTTTTTTCAATGTCTTCATGGATGATTTCTCTATCTACGATGATAGTTTTGATTCATAACTGATGCACCTAGATAGAGTACTGTAGAAGTGTTGTGGAGTTAATCTTGCATTATCATGGGAAAAAGAGCCACTTCATGGTCACATATGGTATCGTGTTGGGCCATATCTCCAAGTGTGGCATGGAGGTCGACCTGGAGAAGATGAATGTAATTTCTAAACTCAAGCCACCTCAAACTATGATGAATTGAGGTCATCGCTTGGGCATGTCGATTTTTATTTTAATTCATCAAGGACTTCAACAAGCTTTCCCAACCTATTACAAAGCTTCTTTGCAAGGACATTGAGTTCATTATAGATCAGTCTGTTCTCCAATCATTTTAACTGAAGGATCTAGTCACTCAGGCTCCAGTCCTCTAGCCACTTGATTGGTCTCTTCCTTTTGAGATCACAACTTATGCATCAGATTTTGCAGTTGGGGTTGTTATAGGAAGATGAATAGGAAAAGTGCCCTGTGCCATCCTTTATACCAGCAAAACATTAGATGAAGCACAAAGAAATTACACAGTGATAGAGAAAGAGTTGTTGGCGGTTGTGATTGCTTTAGAGAAGTTGAGATCCTACCTTCTTGGATCTAAAGTCATTGTGTTTACTGACCACTCTGCTATTTGTATTTTCAGCAGAAGAAGGATGCCAAATCACGTCTACTCAGATGTATCCTTCTCCTCTAGGAATTTGACTTAGAGTTTAGAGATAAACCTGGAGTTTTGAATATGGTATTAGATCACCTGTCAAGAATAGAAGGTCAAGATACTTAGCTGAGTAGTACACCGATCACATAAACTTTCCCTAATGAATCATTTCATAGTGTGGTATCTCTCCCTTGGTATGTTAATATTGTGAACTACCTCGTCTCTTGGATAGTTCCATTAGATTGGACGAGAATCAAGAAGGACGAATTCATGTTCAATATTCATTTTTACCAGTCGAAGGATCTACACTTTTTCAAGGCACATATTGCATTTGGCATCAGTGTATTCCTCAGGAGGAGTAGACAAGTGTCCTCAAGCGCTACCATAAGCTCGAATCTGGTGGATACCATTATGGAAGCAGAACTATAGCGAAGATACTGTAGTGTGGCCTCTGGTGGCCCACAATCTTCAAGGATGCAAATGAATATGTGAAAACTTGTACCGACTGTTAAAAATGGGAAAAGTCTTTGGTGTTGAAGACAACATGCCCCTCAAATGTATCCAGATATCTGATGTGTTTGATGCATGGGGCATTGATTTCATGGGTCTGTTTCCTAACAGTCAAGGCTTCAAATACATCCTGCTTCCCATAGATTATGTGAGTCGATGGGTGGAAGCCATCCCAACTTGAGTTACAGACAAGAGAATAGTCTGTAAATTTCTAAAAGATAACATCATCTCGCGGATTGAGATTCCAAAGATTCTGATTTCATATGGAGGCAGCCACTTCATCAATAAAAAGGTAAAAAAAAATAATAAAGGAGCACAACATCGATCACCGAGTCACGTCTCCTTATCATCCTCAATCAAATGACTTGGCAAAACTATTAAGAGAAATCAAGACGATCCAGCAAATGCTTGTGAGGCCAGCCATAAGCAACTTGTTACAACTACTGAACTCAGTTCTATGGGTATACAGAACCGCCTCTGGCATGTCTCCCTATCGTCTCATCTATGGGAAGCCTTTCCATCTGCCCATGGAACTCATTCACAAATCACTTTGGGTAGTTAACATATGTACCATTGACTCACAAAAATAGGTGGTCATCAAAGAAAACTGAATCTGAACAGACTCCTGGAATTCAGAGATTATGTGTGTGACAACAACTTTATGTAAAAAGAGGATTGCTTTATCTTATGTATAGGGGGTATGAGTGCCCTCATGTCATCTTCATTCATTCTCTCGCTTGTCTCTAGGTTTTGTTATACGTTGTCTATATTCAGGAATATTTTACCCTAAGTATAGCGGGACAAGATGAAGACCCTCATGTCTATATTCGTAAATTCTAGACCCTCGATCATACCTATTTTGTATACAGTCTGCTATACTTAGGATGATTTGATCCTAATTATAGGGGGATGTCTGACTTCTCATTCTTAATTTAGTCGTTGTAGTATAGACTTTCATATACGTAGGACGAGTTATGTCTTCCTTTTTCTCTCTGACCTACGAGGACATAACTCAAGCTAAGTATAGGGGGTCGTATATATGTTGTATATACTTAAGCCATTACCCGTACTTTCGTATTTTCAATAATATGGCTCATATACTATGTGTTAGCAATGTGAGCCCGAGTCGAACCATTCCTACAAATAATGTTATTATAATAAATGATTTATCAATAGAAGTTATTGGTTATGTTTCACTCCCTTTTTGAAATTGATTGAATTAATACACTAAAAGGTCCCTCTGTACAATAAGGGTTATGTGCCATGGCCAACTTGATAATTATACAACTGTTGATTCATTGATTAGTCATAGAGGCTGATGCTTGGATGAATATCTAAGGAGTTAGATAAAGGGATCATCAAGTATCATCAAATGATAGTAAAGTGATGATCTCCAGCCTGAGTGGGAGATGGAAATCCTTTCTTATTAGGCTGATATCTGATCGACTTCTTGAAGCAGGTCCTCTGCATGGGAATAGTGATTCGGAGGTATCAGTTTAGTTGAGTCATTGGGTTGACTTAACAAGATCGAGATAACCAAAGACCTATGATGAATACTATCACATCATAGGAAAACATCCTCTGACCAGAGACAGATGTAATGCTATATGTCTGAGTGTGTACATTTGGCAGACCAATAGGTTGATGACCTAACCAAGGTCTATACACCGGCGAGCTGGTGTGCATGTAAGGACATATGAGTAATACTATCTCTCAAAGGGATCATACAGGTTCCCTTGTGAACCGGAAGACATGAGCTCACTCATGAGGTATTGAGATTGATCGAATTCCATGCATTGTCGTCATGCTTTGGAAGCATGACATGAATTTGAAGGAAAGATATATGCTTTGTGAAAGCATATGATCTGTACAAAATCCCAAGGACCAAGATTGAGAAATTTAGTGATCAAACCATGAAGATGACAGTGTAAAAGTGATCTATATCTTCAGGATGATCGTAGGTCTTCTAGTATGCAGGATGTACAGGTGTTGGGATTACCTGAGGGTGATTTGATCATAAACGATTGTATAACCATGACGCTTCCATTCCGAGGGAGTGACGAGATAGGTCTGGATTTTAGTGACTCCTCTCAGTAGAGAAGTAACCTAATCCTAGTCCATGTATTGGACATTGATCTGAATAAGATTCAGATGCAATGAGAAGATTAGGTTAACGGCCTTTATTTAATCAAGCATCTATGAGAGGTCCATGGGATCTGGATTTGAGATGTGATCTCAATATGCAAGTCACTATACGTGGAACAATACAATCACCATGTCCTTATCTCCAAGTATCTGAGGAGAAACAGAATTATTCTTGAAAGGGTTCAAGAATAATTCCATAAGATCTAAGCATTAAGAAATTGATAATACAATGTGATTTAATTATCTTGATGTGTTTGGAAATTATCCAATATAATTAAATGTGATTTAATTATTGTGGATAAGAATAATGTGGATATTAATATCTAATTATTCCTAATATATTATAAATGTGATTTATAATGTATTAGAGAGAGCTAATTATAATTTATATTTGTTGATTAATTATTAATGTGTATTGGATACACATTGTTTAATTAATTGAAAATGTAAATTATATTTTATTTTGGGTTGTGTATAATTCACAATTTTTCCAATGGCAAGATTGCAATATTCTTAAAATAAATTATGAATTATTTTTGGAGAATAAATCACAACAAAATTTGTTGAGATTAAATAAAGAAGAATTACATGGAGATATGCAATCTCATGAAATCTCATGAGATTGCCTCCACATGGTAACATGTGGACGACTACCAAGTCCTATATGGAATTGGTGGTTGTCCACCATGTTAACATGGGAGATGTAATTTCCATGTCATTGCTTCCTTATTTGATTGATATAATTTTAGGATTGATATATAATTGATTTGTCAAATATATTTGATCGAAATAAAATCATAAGTTGTTGGCCTTTACCAACAACAATCTTGACCATTGGATTGACATAAATAAATCTCATCCATTGATTTTATATGTCCGATGGATTGAGATCCATGGATCCTAAAACCCTATAAATAGAGAGGCATACCACGCTCTCTGGTACATGCTTTTGGAAGCACATCTCTCTCTCTTTCTCTCCCCACACGCCAACTCTCTCTCCCTCAACTTGGTGGCCGTCCACCAAACCCTAGGGGAGATCATTGTCCTCGCCTACGCCACCACGATGACGCTTCGACGTTCTTAGGCTCTCCGTCTTCTTGGAGTGCTGCGCTCATGAAGGGGACATTCGATCTCATACGACGAGATCAGGAGTTCACCGTGCTTGGATCAACTCGTTGGATTGCGTGGACAACGCGACTCTTCCCCGCACTCGCAAGTTTCTTCTCCGATGATCGGACTTGAGACAGAAGGTCTCTTTTTGTAGAGACTCGATCAACTACGCTTCTAGAGGTATTATTTTATACTTGTTGTGGTTATAGATGAAATGATCCGAGAATCGTTCTTGGATCATGCGGTTTCATCGCATGAAAAATTTTAAATTCTGCTGCATCGAATAACTAGTATGACTAGTCGTTCTTCGTCGTATTCGATACGACGCTCATGCTTCAATGATGTGCTTGAGGATTATTCCATGTCCTTCACTATATGAATAGAAACATACAATTAATCAACTATAAAGAATACACTATAAAAATTCTTTGTAAGTAAAGATAATAAACTCGTTTAAAATTATTTTTGCAAAATGATTTGAAAAATGTTTAGAAAATGTCTTGAAAAATATTTTGAACAATTTGGAAAATATTTTCTAATAAGTTTTCTAACCTTTGTAAAAATATTTTGTTTGTAAAAATTTCTTTTATTTGTGTGAGTAAAATTTTTGAAAATTCAATTTGCAAAAGATTTGGAAAATGGTTGTAAAATTATTTTGAAAAATCTGTACAATTTTTTGAAAAAAATTGTAAAATGATTTTCAAAATTTTTTGAATGTGTGCGAAATTGCTTATATAAATTAGTCACAAAATAAGTTTTCAAAATATTTGTAGAATGTTTTCTAATTATTTTGCGAACATTGTACATAAACATAGCAAAAAAAATCATTTACAACTCTTGTATGTAGATATATTATAAAAAATGTTTATATTAATAACAATTAACTTAATTTCTGTAAATATCCAGTGTAAATTCTTCAACTCACTCTTGTAAATAATGGTGCACTCCCATGCAAATATCTGCACATAACTCTTTCGCTAACATTTATGAAAATCTCTAAAAATTTCAAAATCAATAAAAATCTGTAAAATTTTTTCAAAAATTGCATAAAAATTTGCAAAACTTTTTAAAAACTCCATAAAAAGTTCAAAATCAGAAAAATGCTTCACAAAAATATTTTTTGCATTGTACATAGCATTTTCATTTCTCATAATGATCAAGACTATTTAATAAGTCTAAAATAAAGTCTAAATATTTGATCTTGGTCTAGACCTTAATACACTAAATTTCGGAGGAACCCATTGAGAACTTCAATTGGGATATTTCAGGTCACCTTGACTTAATTCTTTAGGCTCAATGAGACTACGTTCATGAGTCAATTCAATGTGTATAACGAGAACTCTTCATATCAACTCTATGATTCTTGACACAATGGCTGGACTAGAAACCTCGCACTTAACACAGCTCAACCAGGTGGATTGTTGAAAAATCTTGTAGTCTAAGTCGTCAAGGGTTGCTCCGAAAACATTCTTAGGAATTGTCGAAATTGGCATTCCAACCCACTTCCTCTGGTAGCCAGGACATCTAACGACTAGAAACTGGATTGAGACAATGCTTTGGATGAGGAATGGTCTATTGGCGCAACTGTTTCCAAGACCCCAAAACATGGGTGGATTAAAAGATTCTATATCTGTCAAGGCACGAACAAGAATACAGTAGGAAGGCAAAGTCAACGAAAAATCCAGAAAGAAACGTACACCAAAAAATCCATAAAAACATTGAGCTTCCAGAAAAAGCCTCTTCTTGGTGAAGACTCGGTTACACTAACAACGCTTCATAAGGGAATGAGACTACACTGGTCCATTCCCAGTTCTTGTCCCATTCTTCTATATTCTCCTGAATCTCAGTTGTGAAACTAGCAATACTTGACCATAGAAGGAAATATCTGTCTCCACGAGGATGCGCTACCATAGGAGCAGTCTCTTTGATAGTTTAGTAATTTATCTGGGAAGAACTAAAAAATTTTCACACATGGTTTTATCATTTCAAGGTAGTAAGAGTATGCGACTGAGAGGATGGATTTGACCTGACTATGGATTGAACTAAATAATAGAATTATGGATCCAAAGGGTTGTTGTGTCACACTTCCTAACCTTGATGTGGTTCTGAACAAACCAAGAATCCAAAGGTCTCCACTGACCTCCAAACTTTGATTTTGTTAAAGATAAGTTTAAAAGTCAAAAATCATTTCAAGTCCTTTCTTTTTCTTTTCTTTATTTTATCTTTCTTCACTTATAGTCATAAGTGTTTCCTAGGGACTTGCAAAGCCAAGTACAGGGGGTGATGAATCTCCATTTCATCACCTTATTTTTTATTTTGGGCTTAAATCCCTAGTTAAAAGCATGTATATATAATTAATTTGTGAAAAATAACACTCATAAGTTGAAATGAAATAACGTAAAATATATTGTATTTAATTCCAAAATAAATGATTAAAGGAAAGAAGAGAAAAAGACAAAAGTGTTTAAGACACTGAGTGATCCGAGACCCCGAGACCCAGTCCTCATGATGACTTGGTCAACAAGGAATAAAGCAGAGGGAGTTGGGGAAGAGAAATTGTACATAAAACACTCAAAAACTTAACTTGATTTGGCAATAAAAGTCTTTTGGGACTTATTTTATTTTCTTATTTTTACACCTCAAATCAGTAAACTTTAAACACGAGTATTGTACACAAAAATACAAAGAAAAATACAAAATTCATTTCATTCAAAAATAATGCACAGTGTGCCCGACACACACAATAAAAAGCTACAAAGAAAACTTTTCAGACATGCAACTTCTCCATACACACCCAAAATTCATCAAACTCGCTTTTATTGTCTATAAAAAAATATCTATTTAATGAAGTGGTTTCATTCAATTTGGAGTTATGATGCAAAAGTTTGCTTTTGGGCCCTCATTGTGCAATATATATGTATATAATATACAATATATTCCTTCTTTATATTTTTTACTTTTTTAAATGTTTATAAATTTGTAAATATTATTTAAATACATGTAAAAATTAAACCCATAAAAAATACATTAAATTAATTATTTACTTTACTATATAGCTAAACGTACTAATAATATACCTATATAATGCATATTATCTAATAATATAAGTATATAAATAACTTTAGAAAAATAGAAGAAAAATATGAACATATGTATTTAAATAAGCTATAAATACATAAATTATGTGTTTAAAATAATAAAATATGTAATACAAATTAAAATTTAAATATGAAAAATACAGGTCTATATACATATACACATACATGTAAATATTAACATGTTATAAATTAAAGTGTAAAAATAATAAAAATTTGATTTAAATACTACATCAAAAAAATATTTTTAATGTTTTAACAAAAATATAATAAATTCATTTACTATTTTTAAACAATTTTATAAGGGATTTGTAGATCCCATTTTTCTGGTTGGTCCACGTGAACCAACCAGAGCCTTAGAACCGTTGACCCTCAAGTCAACTATCCTTTCCAGAGCCGCCTCTGCCAGAAGTCACGTGACTTCAGACTTTCCCCAATTTCTACCATTCTTCCCATACTTCCATGATCCTAAAGACAACCACTAATCTGCAGCCTTATTGTCCTTTTTCTACGCCCATGCCAGCATCTCCACTTACCACGATCCACCTACACACCATCTCCCCATCTTTTTGATCGAAACTCAATCTACAAATAAACCACCTCTGCCCCTGTTTGTGACTTTGATCCCCTCTTCTCACTTATAACCCCAATAGGAACTCTCCTGTAGCATCTCGTTGGTGATATCTTCGAGATCATGGCTTTGTCGGTTTGGATAAAGATGCAGAAGTGGTGTGATGCGAGCTTCGTCACTCATCGCGGGTGAGCTCCCCTGCTCCTTATCTCTGGAAGGTACAAGCTGTAGCGGTAGGTGATTTTTATTTATTTTCATTCCAGTAGCTTAATCCAACCTTTCGATATTTAATTTTCCATTTAGTATAATTTTAGGTTTTAACATTACTGGAGCCCTAATCTCCGACAACAAATCCATTGTGATCGACCACTGTCTTGACTCCCATTAACCCTCATTTTCTTCCTCATCATGTTCTCAACATATTACCCTTGTTATCCCCTTGATCTTACACGGATCAAGTGGGAGATTGAGCTTCATCCTCCACCTTCGTCGAAGCTCCCCTGACCCGCTTCCTCACTATGCATCAAACTCATCCTTGGGTCGAGTACCTTCAGCTCAAGCCAAAAGTCTTCTTGTGCAGGATCGCGATAAAGAAGGCTACTAGGAGCTCCACCTCAAATCTTAAACAGGAGCTCCATAAGGATGAAGTTCCAGTGCCCCTGCATGGGCCCCAGACTGCATTGAAGGTACTTGCAGGTGTGGAAGATTGTTAAGAAGGAGAGGAGACCTTCAACGAGGGAAGAGGTGGGAAGAAGCGAACAGAATAGGCGATTGAAACTTGTTGCAGGTGAGTTCTTCCAGCCCCTCCTGCATTGTCAGATCAAGTGTCAGGCCCAGATCCTTGAATCAAGTCGAATCAGTGCGTAGCAACTATCGTTCATCTCGCCAGATGGAGCGCTCTCGTTCGCCCGATCGCATGCAATTTTAGGGATAAATTACTTAGTAGCCCCTCCGCTTTTTGTAATTTTATATTAGTCCTCTAAATATTTATTTTATGTTCAATATTTATGTAAAAATTACAATTGGGCCTCCGTATGTGTTGTAAATTACACCTAGGTCTAGTGCAAGGTCAACTCACGTAGTCTCCCATGTGAGTTGGCCATATTGCACGGGACCACATTCAGGTTCCTTTATTTTATAAAATTTGTAACTTAGTTCAAATTTTAAGGTTTATTTGCACAAAGACCCTATGCTTTCTTTATTTTTGTAAATATACCCTTACCATACCTATCAAATTAATTTATACTTTTTATTTTCGATTAACTAGCTCATGTGCATGTAAAAAAATTGGGAAATTGTAGTAATTGCTTCAAATGTTGCTTGTTCAAGCTGTGGTTTTTATTTAGAAGTTTACTTGCATTTTCCATTTAGTAAAAACAAATTAGGAGCTATTTTGTCCCTGTTTAGATATAAAAATAGAAAAAGTGGAAAACTTCATTAAAAATTCCGAAAAATAGACATTATATATTACTATATAACATAATTTCAAACCAAAAATCACAAAAAATATAAAAAATATAAAAATTGAAAAACATCTTCTAATCCTAACAAAATTGAAAAAGCTTATAAAATCCAAAAAATAGTTTTCTTATGTATATTTTTATCTATATTATATACTACAAATTGAAAATAGTTTTTAGAAATTTTGAACTTATTTATATTTTTAAATCTCAAAATAATTTGGCTTATTTATCAACTCTATATTTTAGAGTATTTTTTATTTTAAAAATACGTATACATTGACAAAAAACACAAAAACAGAGACAATCTAAAAAAGAAAGAAACATTTTATTTTATAATATTTTAGTATTTATATCTATATTTATTAATATAAAATCCTATATAGGTTATATACATATTATTAGTTATATAATTATTATAATTAATATTATTATTCTAAACATTTATAAATTTATTTTATTCCCTTCAAAAAAAGGATTGTACTTATTTATATTTTCCTTTTTTATATATTTATTATGTATGTATATCTTGTATATTATACATATTAAGATATACATACTTATATATACTTATTACATATTAAAAAGAGATGGAAATTAAAAAATGAGGAAATGAGGAAATATAAAAAGAAAATAAAATTCTAAAAATTAAAAATCCATAAAAAAATTAAATATAAGTAACACCTAAAAATTAAAAAAACCAAAAAAGCACAAATATGGTTGTTGTTTATTTGTAGACAATAATTATTTTCCTATCCATGTATTTTATCTCAGTCGTTCGACCCGAGCACTCGCTTTACTAGACACATTTATTTATAGTAAATAATAAATTACACCCCATACAATTTCATTGATGTATCAATATTTTGGGTTCATTGTTGATCCATTTAGTTGTTCAAATCTGAGAGCCGAGAGAGGTGCCGTTACAGTGATTGTTGGACCTGACTTGTTGGGAACCGCATGCCCTCGAAGATCGAGCACTAGAATCTCTCACGACCAGCTAATTATCAATTACCCTTTCACCTTTTAGAGCCATGAGCCAGAGCAAGGCTTCTTCTTTGTTGGAATCATTTGATTCACTCCTAAAGTTGTTGATGTTTCAGAGTCAGAAGAGTCTGAAGTAGCTTGGAAATCATTCCTCTTAGGATACTTGTGATGGTGTCGACGACCTTTACTCCTCTCATCATTTATTATCTTCTTATCTTTGCTTGAATCGTGGCTATGTGGTTCTTGAGCATTTCTTATATTTAGAAGTGAACAATCGTGAAATTCCCTTTCTTCTTGCAATTCAAGCATTCAAGATCGTTTCCTTTCTCCACATCATTTTTTATGAGCTTCTTGAACTTCCTAGTGAGCATGGCCATGTCTTCATTTAAGCGATCTTCCAAAGTTTATTCTGTAGCCTAAAGTGCAATACCTTTCTTCTTATTGACTTCATCTTCTACTTTGGTGGTTTGAGTCTTCTCAACTTCATAGGCTAAGAGCTTGCCTACAAGTTCGTCAACGGGGAGGGTGTTGATGTCATTTGCTTCTTTAATGATGGTAGCTGTTGTATTCAAGATAGTTATGAGATATCTTACTATTTTTTTCATGTGACATGGTTCTTTGATATCAACCTTGAGGGTTCTCAGGTTGTTGATAATCATCAAGAATCTTGTATACATCTCTCGAATTGATTCTTCACTTTCCATTTTGATCAACTTGTATCTCTGCTGTTGTATACTAACTTGTGCTTCATGCTGCTTTGTCATTCATTCATAAGTGACACTGAGCTTGTTTAAAATTTTATACGTAGTTTTACTAGCTGACATCCAATTGAACTCATCTACGGTGATCGTATAGAAGATTGTGTTCATCGCCTTGGAGTTGTAAGTCCCTTACTTCTTATTAATGTCAGATAGGATGCTCCCAACAATTGGTCTTGTGTACTTAATCTCTATAATACTCCATACATACATATCAAAAGATTCTAAGAAGATACATTATAACCTTCTAGTTGTTGTAGTTCATGTCATTGAAGTGCGATGGCTTGAAAGTGGGTTGGCTTTCAAAATCCTTGCTTCTAATAGTTTCCATATATATCTTCGAGTATTAACTTTGAGATATTAATCCAAGCTATTGTACCAAATTTGAGTTTGGGAATCGTGATACAACTAAAGTGAGTTTAATAGTGTTTCAAGGAAATTTTAAAATTTTGCAGAATAATGAACAAGAATATAGTCAATCAACCAAGTAATCCAATCATCACACTTGGCACAATATTTTAGCGTAGAAACCCACATGGATAAAAACCACGACCTAAGACATCCTGACTCAGGATCTCTCGATTAGTCGTGCTAATTAACTTCTTCACTAAAGCCTGAGATATTTACGTGGATATCTCAACTATTTACAAAGCCGATGCTTCACAGTCTTGGAACAAACACCAAAATCAACACTACAAATCAGATAGTGTAGCCCAAGCAAAAGAACGTATGAGCTTTGACTTTTTTAGTGCTTCCTTGTGAATCTCATGTACAAGAGCTCTACTACAACTAAGGATCAAACACTTGAAGTCCTGCAGAAAGGTGTTAACTACAAATAAAAGAATATAATAATAATTTATCGACAAACTTTATCTCCATTGATAATAAGAAATAATTCCGGACTAAAGAATAGTTATATCTATAGATAAATCAATAGAATATAATTGCACTAAGATTCATAGATAATAGCATAAAAATTATATCATGGATATATCACAGGTGAATAATCAATTTCAGAGAAATAATAAATATCACCGCGCTGAGAAGGTTGCCAAATGTTCTGACTCAAATCAGAAGAACTTGATATAAGGTAAGCGATCAAACTCTGCTGAACTAAAAAACTTTGCTTCATAACTTTCAATCAAAAATATTCTTCTCGAAAGATCGAATGATATGATGAACAAGAGAAAGAATATTGAGCAACTCACTCAGAAAGATCTTCCTACATTTCGAAAGAAAGTAGGAGTGATTGCTCAATTTGTGAGTCTTCCAACAATGGATATGAGATCCCTTATATATGGATCTGAGAGAATATGGTTGTTGAAAAAAAATAGGTAAGAAATTAGAGATGATTTCTGAATATGATTGATTAGGATAGCAGAGATGATCGATCAATTGCAAAGATCAATCGAGTCAAAAAGAATGAGCAATCAGTTGATGACCATTGGAGGGAACTTGAATTATTATTGATACAGTCCACAAATGGTGATCAATAAGGAGTGATCGATCGGTAAAAAAGATATGGCCAATCAAGGATTATTAACCAGTGACAAAAGGATGAACGATCAGTTCATGGATATTTGATGTCCCGATTGGAAATTCTTAGTTGAAGCTTTCCCGAGATAATAACTTTTCAAAACAATACGAGTAAACAATAAAACTTTTAAATAAAGACAACCAACAAGGTTGAACTTCTGCTTCTCTTAAAGTCGACGACTTTTTGTAGTCGTGTTAATCTAAAGTCCACATTTGCAGTCATGTGGTCAAAAAGAATATGGAGCAACTATGATATAATCTTGTGTGTTTGTCATCTTTAAAATCACCGAGAAACATAGGTGCTGGCATGTGGCGGAGGGGGCTATATATGAGATTTTTACTCTCCAATTTCAATGTGAGCCATCAACAAAATCCATTTAATATTGATCCAATGATATGTTGTCCAAATGGGTATTTCAGTCATTTTCTTTTATTTTTAAGTTTATTTAATCAAATAACATCAATTTTATTTTATTCTAATTTTATTTTGGAAGTTCTGTTAATATATTTATTTGTCAATTTTCAAAAATGTTCTCAATGAATTGAATAATGCACATATTTCTAAAACATCAATGAGTTATGTAGAATTTATATTTACTTTTCAAAATTCTATAATACATTTTTATTACATTTCCAGTCAAATAGTCTTTACGAGTATCGCCCTTTTGTAAAATTATATTGTCATTTATAAAATGAATTGCATAATGGCAGTATTTATATTCAATTTTGTGATTTGATACTACATTTTTTACATTCTCATCCAACTCAATTTCGCAAATGGACATCCTCCTTTTGCAAATTTTATAGAAATTTGTAACTTTTTAATGCTCTTTTGTAAAAATCATGCTCACTTTGTAAGCTTCTATATGTAACATGTCATAGTTTCAATATCCACACTGTCTTTGTAAAATGTCGTAGTCGCTTTGTAATATTTGTATGGTCTTGTGCAAAAAAATGGATTGTTTATAAAACCAATGAATCATTATGTAAAATTAATATCAATTATGTAAAAAATATATACTACAGTGCAAAATAGAACACACAAGTCATTTACGACCTCAACCTCCTCCAGGCTGCAACCCCCTCCTCTTCCCTCATCGCAATCACCACCCATGCCTCCATCACCATCACCTTCCTTAAAACCCCCATCCTCGAACCCGTACCCATACCTCTCTCTACACACCATCCACACACAGTCGTCGCCTACATGTGGAACCTATTTCATGCACTACTGAGAAATCCAACAAAAACCTCAAATCCACATGTGAGACCGAAATATCAATAACCCTAAATCTCTAAAAACACAAATCTAGAGAGGTCTATGATTTGAATCTAGGCACTATAAGGATCAAATGAAAGATCTTGAAGAGAAGTATGAAGATCAAGAACGTGATCTTCAATCTGAATGCATCACCGTTCGCCTCCGCACATCTCTATCTAGAGTCGTTGTCGAGAGAGAGAGAGAGAGAGAGAGAGTGAGAGAGTGAGAGAGGAATAGATCAATTGATTTAGAGAAAATGTGTTCCCTACCATTTAGGGATGTTAGGTTGTCACATTTTTTATTTAGATCGTGAAAAAATGATCAAAATACATTTTTGACACTAAATTAAAATAATTAATATGTCATTAATTTGAACTACGTGTTTAAAAAGTAAAGGGATGAGATTGTGAGTTCACCATGGGGTGGCGAGTCCCTATCTCATTTGAA
Organism: Ottelia alismoides; assembly: GCA_037367405.1. Taxonomy (NCBI): domain Eukaryota; kingdom Viridiplantae; phylum Streptophyta; class Magnoliopsida; order Alismatales; family Hydrocharitaceae; genus Ottelia; species Ottelia alismoides. The sequence continues at coordinate 550,314 of JAZKJV010004359.1, read as the reverse complement.
GTTTCCCATATATGTATGTACGTATGTGTATGTATTATGGATGTAAACTGATAATGATATATCTGTATATAGTAAGCAATCGTTTCTGTTTTATACATATTTTAACATACGTGCCCGCGTCTATTTTAAAATGGGCACATATACAAATATCATTTTGATATATGCAAACATAAATATATGTATCCATACATTTGTTTTCATATATATATAGTTATAGATTTATTTTGAACTAAATATAACATGATTCCATACCTTCTTTGACATTATTTGGTATAAATATTATGATATAAGCATATTTAATGTATTTATACCATGTATATTCAATCAAATACATGTATTTGACTAAACACAAATATCAAAACCGCACATTATAATACAAATTGTTTACTTATTTTATAAAAGTGCTGGTGTTTTTTACAAAAGTAGAAGTGGCCTTCCTGAACTTAGGAAGGACCATGTCCCATTTGATGTTTCCCCTATGTGTGTTGTGTTGTGTTGTGTTGTGTGTGTGTTGTGTGTGTGTGCATGTGTTGTGTTGTGGTGTGTGTGTGTTTTGTGTGTGTGTGTGTGTGTGTGTATGTGTGTGTGCATGCGTGTGTTGTGGTGTATGTGTGTGTTGTGGTGTGTGTGTGTTGTGGGGTGTGTGTGTGTGTGTGTGTGTGTTGTGTGTAGGGGGGTGTGGGGGTGTGGGTGTGGGTGTGGGTGTGGGTGTGGGTGTGTGGGTGTGGGTATGCGTGTGGATGTGTGTGTGTGTGTGTGGGTGTGTGGGTGTGCAGGCGTGCACCCGCACGTGCATGCGTGTGTGTGCAGGAAACCTATGGAGATGTTGATCACCGTATGGGGAAATTCCTAAGTAGTACATTGGATTCACTTAATTCCCTAGGAACTACGACATATTTTTTATATGGATGCTACAGTGGTGTCGCATGTTCAACATGAGACACCCTTTAATGTTTTTTTCCCCACGTACTACAAAGGAAAAGCATCTTCGATATGTGATACCTCTAAAAACTCCTGGATGTGCTATTTGAGGTTACTTTCTTTCAATATTGCATACTCAATATGTGATGTAGATGAAATTCCCTGGAAATTTTGCGAATCCAGGGTGTTTATCCTATATCGCATGTTGAGATTGAGATATTAGACAAATACCCCAGATCCACAAAATTTCCAGGAAGTTCCACTTATATCGCATGTTGAGTATGCGATATTAAAGGAACTTCCTGGATATGCAATATTACCAGGAAGTTTCACTTATATTGCATGTTGAGTATGTGATATTAAAGGAACTTCTTGGATATGTGATATTTCCAGGGAATTTTGGAGAATAAATCCATTCATTCCTAGTTGATCTTGATTTCCACATTTAATTTGTAGTAAATTTAATGCACAGGTTCATAATATCAAATTATCCACATTGATGCACCATTCATTATTAACCTCTCTCAACAAGAGCTTAGTCAACGACATAGGATATTGGACAAATACCCCGGATCCGCAAAAAATTTCCAGGAAGTTTCACTTATATCGCATGTTGAGTATGATATTTTAGGAACTTCCTGGATATGTGATATTTCCAGGAAGTTTAACTTATATCGCATGTTGAGTATGCGATATTAAAGGAACTTCTTGCATATGCAATATTTCCATGGAATTTTGGAGAATAAAGCCATGCATTCCTAGTCGATCTTGATTTTCACATTCAAATTGGAATAAATTAAATGCACAGGTTTATAATAACAAATTATCCACATTGATGCACCATTCTTGATTAACCTTTCTCGGGGTATTTGTCCATTATCGCATTCTCAACATGCGATATAGGATAAACACCCTAGATTTGCAAAATTTCCAAGTAGTTTCATCTATATCGCATGTTAAGTATACAATATTGAAAAAAAGTAACCTCGAATAACACATCCAAGAGTTTTTAGAGATAATGCATATCGAAGATGTGTTTCCTCTGTAGTACGTGGATAAAAAAACATTAAAGGGTATCGCATGTTGAAAATGCAAAACCAGTGTAGCATCCAGATAAAACAAATATGTCGTAGTAACCAGGGATTTAAGTAAATCCAAGGTACTACTTAGGAATTTCCCACATCACCATATCTCACCATCGTCTCATGCTAAGTTCAACTTAATTCTATGCTTTTATCATATCCATCAAGACTGTCAAGTTTTAACGGTCTTTGAATTACTAAAATTGACCCCCTCTAGATGGACATGTTAGGAATGTTTGTTTTGCATGACATTTGGAACACATATTCCACTCGATAGAATAAGTACATCCCCCTCATTTCCTACAAAAAACCAAACCTAATGAAAAAAATGGCTAAGAGAATCTACATGGTTGCACCCATCGGTGTAGCTTCCGTACCCCCCACCCACCCACCCACCCCCCCCCCCCATATATATAGGAAAAACTTGAATTGAGGTGCCACATTTCTGCATTTACGATGCGACACCTCATTTCAGCCCTTCGACAAAGATCATTAACTCTCATTAAAACCACCACGTGACAGCAAAACCACTCATCCCATCAGCATATGATTGTTATTTTTAGCAACGGATCTATCTCTTTCATTTTAAATTCCTTATTTCATGCGTAATCATTATCACGCTCCATTAATTACCATTCAACACACATCACGGGATGAGAGGCGTGGTTTTGTGTAGAAACGATGATGATGTGCGACAATGGTGGTGATGGTGCGTGACGATGACGAGAACAGTGCATGGAACGATAGGAGATGGTTGCACATGGAGGATGTGTATTCTTAGTCATTTTTTTCATTTTCTTTGTATTCATCCATTAAAAAAATCCAGGTTTGTTTGATTTCATTTGGTCTATTTTTTTACGTTCCATTTTGATTCCATATTGATCCAATCTTCGATTATCCTCGATCAGAGATCATTGTTTCTCTTGTATTTCATTTTCAATCTTTGTTTAAAGTTTTCATTTCTCCCAAATACACCTCTATTTTTCTGTTAAGATTTATCACATGACGATGAATGTGTTTTTGAAACATCCAACCTCAAATCCCATGTTTCTAATAATAATTAATTTATGATTTTTCTAGGATTCCATGACTCGGGTAATTTTTTACATATGATCTGAATAATTTATGATAGAAAACACTTACTGATAATATTCTTTTTACATCAATTTTAAAGCAATAATCGTCATCATTTACGTGCATCTTATATTAAACAAAAGCATGTAATTTATATTCATCATTATTGATTTACACTGATTTTATCTATTTTTCAAATTTAATTTAACATTTAACGTATGTATCTCTGTCGTAATCTCGATTTTTTTGTTCAGAATCCCTCATTTTCTTTTTGAATACATTATAGTTGCATTTCCTCCATACATTTTACATTCAATTACCATTTTTTACAATCTTATCAATTGTCTTACTTTTTCTAAAGAAAATATGATAAATTACTAACTGAAGTGAGTTTGAATCCGATGTCACACATGTCTCTGGCCACCTCGATCACCGCCAATTGGATCTTCTTTCTCCTGCAACTGTTGTGCACCTCCCAGACGCTTCAAAAATGTCTAGGGGTCACTGGTAGACCCCTGGAGCACTATGGTTTGAAGGGAGACCTGGGAGGTATGTTCTTGGTTGATTGGCTCTCAGATGAGCCCTTCAGGACCTACAAGTAGGATAGAAATCAAGGCGGAGCATTGGAGATAGGTCCCAACTATTATTGATGGTCTATCATGAAGGATATGGGAAGATCTTTAAGCGCATCACGAGAGCGTAAGGATCTCACCATATGCGATCAGGACCGACTAGTTGCACTAGTAGCTCGGGGTAGTGGAATTTAAAAGTTTTAATTCGATGAAAACACATGATCCATGATCACTTCTCAGATCATTTCATCTAAACTACAAACAAGTATTAGGTTTACCTCTTGAAGTGTGGCTGTGATCGAGTCTCTAAATGAAGAGACCTCCTGTCTCAAGTCCGATCCGACGGAGGAGATGCTTACAAGCGCATCGCGTGCTCCTCGCAATCCATGTTCATGATCCAAGAGGTGAATCTGCCAATCTCATCAGATGAGATTCGGTCTTTTTCAAGAGCAAGGTGCATCGATGGAGATGAATATCCATGAGCAGTCATTCCGGTAGCATAATGGCGATGCGACGATGACGACGATCTCTTTCTAGGGCATCAAGGTGGAGGGCCACAAGAGAGAGAGGGAGAGAGACTTCACATGTATAGAATGAGAGAGAGAGAGAGAAATTATTAATGTAATGTGGAAGAGGAAGGGGTGCCTCTTCTTATATATAGGGTTTGGGAGTCCATGGATCTCAATCCATCGACACACAATAAATGGATGAGATTGATTTGTTTTTCTTTCAATGACAATGATATTGTTGTAGAAATACAACAATAATTAATTTAAGTTAAATTAATATATATTGATAAATCAATATAAATTAATTTCAAATCAAATCAATTGACTAGTCTTGGAGATAATGAGAAGATTGACCACATCCCCTAAAAGGGGGGGACATCCATCATTTTGAGATGGAATGGGTCTACCTCCTCAATATCTCATGAGATCTCATTATCTCATGATATCTCCAAGATTTACAACAACATTTTTTGTAAATTATTTTACAAAATTAATTCATAATTATGTTGTGAATATTACAAGCATGCCATTGTAAAAATTTGAATCACATTCACATCCCAAAACAAAATGTAAATTATATTTTCAATTAATCATGCAATGTGAATCCAAATTACAACCATAATTAATCAACAAATATAAATCACAATAGTCTCTCTTTAATATATTATAAATCACATTTACAATATATATGAATAATTGGATAGTGATATCCACATTATTCGTATCCATAATAATTACATCACATTTAATCATCTTGGATCTCCATTCTCATGTAGTCAAATAATATGAATTACATTAACATTATCCACATCTTTGATAATTAAATCACATTTAATTAGCTTAGATAACTCTCTTTATAATATGAATCACATTTGTATTATTCATGATATATAAATTACATTCATCATCATTTTCTCAACGCTCGGATAGATTTATCAACCGTAAAATTATCCATGAACTCTTTCAAGGATAATGTGCTTTCTCCGTGAATACTTGGAGATAGGACAAGGTGATTGTATTGTTCCACGTATAATGACTTGGATATTGAGATCACATCTCAAATCCAGATCTTGTGGGCCTCTCATAGATGCTTCATTAAATCAAGATCCCAAATCTAATCTTCTCATTGAATCTAAATCACATTCAGATCAATGTCCAACATTTGCAATAAGATCATATTATTTCTCTACTAAGAGGGGTCACTAAAATCCAAATTCATTTCATCACTCCCTCGGAATGGAAGCGTCATGGTTATGCAGCCGTTTATGATCACATCACCCTTAGGTGTTTGTAATACCAGTACATCCTGCATACTGTAAGACCCAAAATAAATACAAAGTGTTAGATCAATTTTACACTATCTGCTTCAGGGTTTTATCATTAAGTTTCTCATTTGACTGTTAGGAGTTGGTATCGTTCATATACTTTCCAAAAGCATATATCATACACATGTCTTGATCATATACTTTCCAAAAGCATATACAAATCCTACAAATTCAGTCAAGCTTCCAAAGCGAGAAGACTGTGCACAGAATTTGATTGTTCCCAAGATCTCATGAGTGAGCTCATGTCTTCTGGTCCAACAATGAACCCGTATGATCCCTTTGAGAGATCATATTACTCGTATGCCCTTGCATGCACACCAGCGCACCAGTGTATAGACTTTGGTTAGGTCATCAACCTATTGGTATGCCAAATGTACATACTCAGACATATAATAACAAATTTGTCTCTAGTCAGAGGATGTGTGCCTATATCATGACAGCATACGGCATAGGTCTTTGGTTGTCTCGATCTCGTTAAGTAAACTCTTTGACCTAACTTATCTAACACCGTCGAATCTCTATTCTTATGTAGAGGACCTACATCAAGAGGTCGGTTATATATCAGCCTTTAGAGAAAGTATTGTCATCTCCTTCTCTGGTTGGAGATCATCTCTTAATAATCATTTGACGGTGCTTGATGAGTCCTCAATCTAACTCTTTAGATATTCATCCAAGCACCAACCTCTATGATTCAATAATTGAATAACAGTTATATGATCATCATGATGGCCATGGTACATAACCCTAATATTACTAAGGGGCCTATTATGCAAATTAGTTATTCTTCATTTCTGATCATGGAATGATATTTACAATAACATTTATTACATAATGGCTCGCAGTGGGCTTGCATGTCCAACAATCTCCCACTATCCCAAAGAGCCATTAATGGGCTAATCTTTAAACACACACTCATGTGACAAAAAATAGGCTATTTAGAAAAGTATCTAGGTAAGATGATCAGTCACTCTGTTCCCGAGAGACTACGCCAAGTCCTTTTATGGCACTTGCATATCTCGTAGTAACAGTGCTCTCATCCAATGGGAATACTGCATTTTATGCAACCAATACTCAATATTTTCAGTTATAGTGTCCTTAACACTACAACTCAATAATAATTATAACCAGTATTTCCACTATCCTTATCAAAATACCCTTGTTCATGGAGATCTCTATCTCCTAAGGTATCCGCAGTCAAGACCTTTCAGATCTCTATCTATAAAGTCTTAATTTCTTGAATATAAGACTTTGAGATCACTATATCTAAGTCTATTCATCTTTGAAGATATTGTTATTACTACGATCAACTATTTTATTTCCATAGTAGTATTAGTAATAGTTTACTTCTCCCACTGCATGCAGACATCTGGCTTTTGTACACATCTAGCGTACACCCAGCTTCTTGTAATTGATGCATAAGGGCAAGCAGTTTTAACAATCACTTCCTCAACTCTTTGAGGTGTTATCATTTCAGATACGTAGTACTATATCTTAAGGAAAGGAAGCTTTTATTGGAATTTTCCAGAAGATGGAAATGTCCAAGGAGTACCACGAATGTGACAGTCCCAATACCCTCTTTTCTTTGCTTCTGAACTCTTTCAGAACTAAGATCTTAAGAGGTTTCCTTGAGATCATATCTCAAGGTATGGAATAGCCAGATCATAAAACACTTATTATTATCCTCATATCATTTCAAATGATTAGGATATCATCGACATTTAGAACAATGAAATGGCACTCCCACTAAGTTTCACATGGTTCATCAAGATTCTATCTGAAATCATAACCTTTATAATTTTATCAAATATTATGTTCCAAATGCAAGAAGCTTATTCAAGTCCACAGATGGAGTTTTTCAGCTTGTACACATTGCTTTCCTCAATTATGAAGCTCTGGGACTACTTCATATGAATATCCTCGGAGAGGCATTCATAGAGGAATGCAATCTTGGTCACATCTTGTATATGTCAAAGTCAATTTGTGTAACTATAGTTAGCAATAATCAGGCGAGTTTAAGCATGGTCATTGGAGAGCAAGTCTCATCGCAAGCGACGTCTTCTCTTTGGTGTGTAACTCATGGATACGAGTCATACTTTGAAGGTCTCTACCTTCTCATCAGGTTCCCTTTTTCTCTTGAAGATCCATTTACAACTTAATGGGTCTTAACCATATAGATGGATCCTCGAGGTTCCATATACAAGACTTGTATATGAAGTCTACTTTAGATTTTACTGCTAACATCCATCTTTCCATGTCGTGATCTTCAGAAGATTCATCACATAACGTAAGATCATTGTCAGACTTAACTGACACATGGAATCCATCCTCAAACTCATTTGAAGAGGAATGAGTGTTTTATCTTTAATTGTCCTTTTAGTTTCTGATTTCAAGAGCCTCATTAGCTTCTCAAAATTAAATGAGTTCCTTCACTTCATTTTCATCTTGATTCTCGAGAGAGTCATCCTCTAAAAATCACATTCTTAGATATGAAATCTTTAAGAATCTCAAGGTCATAAAGTAGGTACCCAATACCATCCTTTATTTTCCTAATGAAGTAGCACTCTCTCTTGCAATATTCCAGCTTACTTGCATGGAACCTTATTAAGGATATATATTGTAGTCTCTACTACATATATACCTTGGAAACTAAGAGGTAATGATGCTAAGATTCAACATTGATCAAATCGTGTCACACATGATCCAATTGTATCTACCTAGAACTCTTTTTAGTTAAGGTGTATCTGGAGGAGTGAGATATGAATGATATTCCTCTCTCCATAAGGTATTTCTTGAATTCATCTAATAGGTACAAATTACCTTGATTAGATCAAATTCTTTCATCTTCCTTCTATCTTTGGTTGTCAACCAAAATTGTGAAATCTTTGAACTTTCAAAACATTCAAAGGTGAAGGGAAGAAATCTCCTATCACAAATAATCATCAAATGATATCGCATATCATCAATGTTTATTATGATACAAATGATCCACATACATCAATATGTATCATATCGTGAAGACCTTGGCATCTTACACCATTCTCAGAGAAGGGTGTATTGGACATTTTACTTTGAATACAATATTCACAAGTATGTATGATTTGAAATTTCAGACACTAAAGTTTCATCTCTTACTAGTCTATTGATCTTATCAACAGACATATGTCAAAGACTCGATGCCAGATCATTGCCAAATGATCATCATTCTCCTATTGATCTTTTGAGGTTTAATTCTCAATATTAGAAATGTTAATTAACCATTCATTAATTTTCTATTTTACTGAAGTATACTAAATGTTAGATTACTATCTTAAATATATCCATCATAACTCTTTATGATAGGTCTATTCCAGAATTCATGTGTATTTCCAACATTTAGAAATAAACAATGAGTGTATTCTGATATCTAGGTCGTAAAGACATTCTCTAAGAGTAAGGGCTCTCCCACTGAAATTATGAAGTCTATATATCCAATAGAGATTGTTGCAACAATTGCATCAATATCCATGTTGATCACTATTAAACCTTATTATCAAATTTTCTAATCTTCTAAAACATACGCAACCAATTGCAAGTGTTATTAGAAGAATGAGATATGATTATTAGACTTTGATCATATCAAACAAGAAAGTCAATTTCAATGATTAAATGTAGATTATTTTGATGCACTACCCGAGCCCTTCTCTAAGGATTCTAGATAGACTTGATCGTCATACTAATAACATATCGTCTTATTGCAGTATTGGCATTGATCCAACTCTTTAGATGTCATATAGAAGTCACAGAAGTATAACCAACTCTTTGACTTTCCTTCTTACTTGGGTCCAACCAATGCTTCCACTGCACTCCCTTCATCTATAAACAACCATTGTTTAAGATAAAGAATCTCTTATGTTGAATTAAAAAATAATTCAATATAATAGTACTTCAACGTTTATACATGCTTCATTAAATTCAAAAAGTATGAATATTATGAAGCTTCATGAATGACTAGAGGATAGGTAGCAGAATGATGACACTCATCATATCTACATACATCGTAACTCTTAAAGACATAGGTTCAGGTAGGAACTCAAACATTTTGACTACATCATCTCTTATAGAGCCATCATTCTGCATGATGCAGTGAACCATGTCATTCATGATTAAATGTCAAGAGCACATATGTATGCCATAAACATCTTTTTTTTAGATTTCTTAAGGATTATTTGACAATTATGATCATCTTCAATATGTTACTTCCAAAGTACATATGATGAGAGAACAAGACTATAGAGACACACATACCCTTGGTTGTTGTCCTGTTGTCTATTTAATTGTCATTCCTCATTATGAGGAAACTTGCACAATGCAACAACATACATTATGTGTCCAATTGCAAGTACAATATCTTGATCATGGATTAAATCCATGATATTTCACCAGTTATTATTGAGTTAAGTACTGAGTAGCTTTATTGAGGATTATCTGAAATAAGAAATCTGCATAAATACATATAAAACTTTATCTATATATATACTTATTTTACTTTGATTTAGGTTTTTTTTATAAATCAAAGTTGTATTTCCTTGTCAACGTTGAAAGTTCATTCCCTTAATCACTTTCAATGTAAGATATATACCTACCATCATATCTCAAGCAAGATCTGGGATCTCCTTCCTTATCTTTATTACATCCCAATGATAAGAGAACTTGCAACTCCGAAGAAAAGAAGCACGAACTCATTCTTCCTTGCAAGTCCAACTTGCATTCCCAATTCGGTCTTTAACACCCGGGCCCACCACCCCTAAGGTGATGTTGACCCATCATTATATGAACCAACTGTCAATAGAAATACAACTCGTTATGCGTAAGCTATATTCTAATATGGCCCCAATAATATGAGGACTCCATATTGGGGTTACTACGTATACGCCATTACTCTTTTGAATAGCAAACATAACGTGTTTTAATTTTTTACTTGAATTCCAATTAATCTAATCACATTAAATCAATGATCCAATTAATATTCAACTAACATTCTTTATTGTTACTTGAAATATGGTATTATATCAAATACGTATTATTCCGTACATCATGATCTCTCAAGCATTATCCCTTCCCTACCCGCTATCATGGCTAGTTCTGATAGGAGTGGGACAGACCGCTCATGGAGCAACCTACTACCCCAACGCTCCCCGACTAGACACCATATCCTCCTCAGGAAAAGATAATGCCAAATTGATGACTTTGTACTTGAGATGATAATTGGTCTTCAATCGAAGTTATACCATATAATAATAATCAAAACAGTTTTGATTAACATTATAAGGAGATCTGCTAAACAAATCCCCAATTCTATTCAAGCATCAATATTTGTTGGAAGGTTCATGTAACCAATTGTGATCCAGATCATATCTAATAAAGATGGTTGGGGTCAATGTCATTCAAGGAAATAATCATCCTCTTTAAATATTTTAAAAATATTTATAAAAAATTATCTCAGAAAATTAACTATTAATTTCCGTTAATTTTAATTGAATGGCAATAACAAGATTCATGATCAGGTATGTAATTTAATACTGACCCCTACTTACTAAAATTAGCATATCTCAATCAATTTAAATTCAAATTAAGCAAAATAAGTTTCAAAAGTTTGATAATTGTATTTACAACAGTATCTAATTTACAAACATTCATTTCTAGATTTTTCCAAATAGTAACTAACTCTTTAATTACGTCAAGATTCACCATCCTTGAAATAGCGGATATTTGTTCATTAAAAAGATCATAACTTGAGTTACCGGATTCCAAATCATGCAAACTTAAATCCCATGGTTTTCTTATTTAATGTAAAAAAATATATAAGTGATAATTTAATGTTTAAACATTTTAAACAGAGTTGACAAAACTCATAAAACATGGCTACGAAAATGAAATGCGACAAAATTTTTACAAACCCTTATGAGCCTAATTCTTCCTAAGTTTATGGACCGCATCCAAAACCTCTGACCTAAGGCTCTGATACCACTTGAATTATATGGGACGATCCTTAAGCACATCACAGAAGCATGAGGATCGCATCATATGAGATCGGGAGTGACTAGTCGCACTAGTTGCTCGGAGCAGCAGAATTTAAAAATTTTAATCCGATGAACCACATGATCGAAGAACACTTCAGATATCATTTCATCTAAACCACAAACAAGTATTAGGTTTACCTCTTGAAGCGTGGTTGCGATCGAGTCTCTAAACGAAGAGACCTCTTGTCTCAAGTTCGATCCGACGGAGGAGACATTTGCGAGCACGTTGATGATTCATGTGCTCCTCAAATCCATATTTATGATCCAAGCGGCAAATCTCATGATCTCATCACACAATATCCGATGTCTTCTTCAAGAGCAAGGTGCATCGAACGAGACAGAGATCCACGAGAAGTCGTTCCGGTAGAATAACGGTGATGCGATGACGACAACGATCTCTCTCTAGGGCATCAATGTGGACAACCACAAGAGAGAGAGGGAGAGAGACTTGGCGTGTAGAGAATGAGAGAGAGAAAGAGAGAACAATTGTTAATGTAATGTGGAAGAGCAATGGGTGCTTCTTCTATACATGGTTTTGGGATTCCATGGATCTCAATACATGGAGATACAAAATAAATGGATGAGATTCGTTTGTGTTTCTTTCAATGGCCATGATGTTGTTGTAGAAACAAAATAATAATTAATTTAATTTATATTAATTTATATCAATAAATCAATATAAATTAGTTTCAAATCATATCAATTGACTAGCCTTGGAGATAATGAGAAGATTGACCACATCCCCTAAAGGGGAGGACGACCACCCTTTTGAGATGGATTGGGTCTATTTCCTCAATATCTCATGAGATCTCATATCTCATGAGATCTCATTGTCTCATGACATATCCAAGATTTACAACAACATTTGTTGAAATTATTTCACAAAATTAATTCATAATTATCTTGTGAATATTGCAATCATGCCATTGGAAAACTATGAATCACATTCACATCTTAAAATAAAATGTATATTATATTTTCAATTAATCATCCAATGTGAATCCTATTCACATCAATAATTAATCAACAAATATAAATCATAATAGTCTCTCTTTAATACATTATAAATCACATTTATAATATATATGAATAATTGGATAGTGCTATCCACATTATTCATATCCATGATAATTGAATCACATTTAATCATCTTGGATCTCCATTCTCATGTAGTCAAATAACATGAATCATATTCACATTATTCACATATTGGATAATTAAATTGCATTTATTATCTGAAATAACTGTCCTTATAATATGAATCACATTCATGTTATTCATGATAATTAAATACCATTTAATCATCAATTTTCTTAATGCACGGATACATTTATCAATAATGAAATTATCCATGAACTCTTTCAAGTATAATGTGCTTTCTCCACAGATACTTGGAGATAAGGATAGGGCGATTGTATTGTTCCACGTATAGTGACTTGGATATTGAGATCACATCTCAAATCCAAATCTTAACAGACTTCTCAGATGATTGACTAAATCAAGACCACAAATCTAATCTTCTCGCTGCATCTGAATCCAATTCAGATCAATGTCCAACATTTGGACCAAGATCAGATCACTTCGCTACTGAGAGGAGTCACTAGAATCTAGACCTGTTTCATCACTCCCTCAGAATGGAAGCATCATGGTTATACAATCGTTTATGATCACATCACCCTCAAATATTCTTAACACCTGTACATCCTACATACTGGAAGACCCAGAATAACCCTGAAGTATTAGATCAATTTTACATTGTCTACTTCAGGGTTTTATCATTAAGTTTTTCATTTGACTATTGGGAGTCGGTATCGATCATAACTTTCCAAAAGCATATATCATGCCCAGGTATTGATCATATATTTTCCAAAAGCAAATATCAAACTATAAATTCAGTCAAGCTTCCAAAGAGAGATGAGCGTACATGAAATTTGATTCTTCCCGATATCTCAAGAGTGAGCTCATGTCTTCTGGTTCATCAATGAACCTATATTATCCCTTTGAGAGATCGTGTTACTCATATGCCCTTGCATGCACACTAGCACGCTGCTGTATAGACCTTGGTTAGGTCATCAACCTATTGATCTGCCAAAGGTACATACTCAGACATATAGTAACACATTTGTCTCCGGTCAGAGGATGCATGCCTATATCTTGACAACATACGACATAGGTCTTTGGTTATCTCGATCTCGCTAAGTCAACTCTTTAACCAAACTTATCTAATACCTTCGAATCTCTAGTCCTATGCAGAGGACATGCATCAAGTGGTCGATTAGATATCAACCTTTAGAGAAAGGATTGCCATCTCCTTCTCAGGATGGAGATCATCTCTTAATAATAATTTGATGGTCCTTGATCAGTCCTCAATCTAACTATTTAGATATTCATCCAAGCACTAGCCTCTATGATTCAATAATTGAATCAACAACTGTATGATCATCAAGACGACTATGGTACATAACCCTAATTGTACTAAGGGAACTATTATGCAAATTAGTTAATGTTCATTTCAGATCACAGAATGATATTTGCAATAACATTTATTGCATAACGACTCGACGTGGGCTCACATGTCCAACAGATCGAGGGTGAAATGGCAGGGGTGAGGTCCGACGATAGGGGAAGGAAGGACCTCGTTGGCTCGATCCGTGGGGAGTCGATATGGTCTGAGTGCTTGGAAGGTGGAGAATGTTAGACATGTGAGCCCCGGGCAAACCATTCCTACAATAAATGTTATTGTACTGTTTGATATATCAATAAAAGTTATTGGTTTATTTCACTCCCTGTCTGAAATTAAGTGAATGAATGCACTATAAGCTCCCTCTATACAAATAGGGTTATGTACCATGGTTGTCTTGACATCATAAAGCTGTTAATTCAATTGTTGAATCATAGAGGCTGGTGCTTAGATGAATATCTAAAGAGTTAGATTGAGGACCCATCAAGCACCGTCAAATGATTGTCAAGATGTGAACTCTAGCTTGAGTGGGAGATAACAATCCTAGCTCTAAAGCCTTATATCTGACCGACCTCTTGATACAGGTCCTTTGCATGGCAATAGAGATTTGGAGGTGTCAGATAAGTTAGGTTACGGAGTTGACTATACGAGATCGAGATAACTAAAGACCTATGTCATATGCTGTCACGATATAGGCATGCATCCTCTGACCAGAGATAGATGTGTTGCTATATGTCTTAGTATGAACATTTGGCAAACCAATAGGTTGATGGCCTAATCAAGGTCTATATACTGGCGAGCTGGTGTGCATGTAAGGGCATATGAGTGATACGATCTCTCAAAGGGATCATACATGTTCACTATCGAACCAGAAGACATGAGCTCACTCATGAGGTATTGGGATATATATTAATTTCCATGCATGGTCGTCTTGCTTTGGAAACTTGACAGAATTTATAGGTATGATATATGCTTTTGGAAAGCATATGATCGGTACCAAGTCCCAATGACTAAATGAGAATCTTAATGATAAAACCTTGAAGAAGACAGTCTAAAGTGATCTTAGACTTCGGGTTTATTCTAGATCTTCCAGTATGCAGGATGTACAGGTATTAGGAATGCCTGAGGGTGATGTGATCATAAACGATTGTATATCCATGACGCTTCCATTCCGAGGGAGTGATGAAACAGGTCTAGATTTTAGTGACTCCTCTCAGTAGAGAGAAGTGATCTAATCTTGGTCCAAGGATTGGACATTGGTCTGAATGAGATTCAGTTGCAATGAGAAGATTAAATCTACGGACTTGATTTAATCAAGCATCTATGAGAGGTCCCCGAGATCTGGATTTGAGATATGATCTCAATATTCAAGTCCCTATACATGGAACGTACAATCGCACTGTCCTTATCTCCAAGTATATACGGAGAAAGTGAAGGATATGGTTAGATCCTTAAGCGCATCACGGAAGCGTGAGCAACGTATCAAATACGATGAAGAACGACTAGTCAGACTAGTTGTTCTATGCAGAGGAAATTAAAAAATTTTCATGCGATGTAACCACATGATCCAAGAACACTCTCGAATCGTTTCGTCTAAACCACAGACAAGTAATAGGATTACCTCTTGAAGCGGGTTGCGATAGAGTCTCTAAACAAAGAGACCTCCTGTCTCAAGTCCGATCCGACAGAGGAGATGCTTGCGAGCGCGAGGATGAATCACATGCTTCTCACAATCCATGTTGATGATCTAAGCAGCGGATCTCCTGATCTCGACACACGAGATCCGACATCTTCTTCACGAGCGAGGCGCACTGAAGGAGACGAAGATCCATGAGCAAATGATCGGGCAACAAAACAACGATGCTGCGGTGATAGAGAACTTCTCTAGGGCATCCATGGTGGACGGCCATGAGAGAAGAAGAGAGAGGGCTGATGTGTAGAGAGAAAGAGAGAGAGAGAGAGAGAGAGAGAGGGAGGGAGGGACTAATGTTCTCATTTTGTAAAGAAGAGCAAAGGGGTGCCTCTCATTTTATAATATTTTAGGATCCATGGATCTCAATCCATGTGCAACACAAATCCAATGGCTCACATTGATTTGTATTTATTTTAATGGCTAAGATTTATGTTGATAAAAAACAACAACAATTAATTTAATTCAGATTAAATCTATAATGATAAATCAATATAAATCAATCCCAAATTTAATCAAGCAATCATGGAGATTATTGGAATGAAGATTGCCTCCTTCCATAATATGAGATTTGGTGGCAATCTCATGTAATCTCATGATATCTCATGAGATTACATTATTCCATGGAAATCTCCAAGATATACAACAACACTTGTTGTAAATTATTCAACAAAAATAATTCATATTTATTTTGTGAATATTGCAATCTTGCCATTGGAAAATTGTGGATCACATTCACAACCCAAAATAAAATGTAAATTACATTTTCAATTTAATGTCCAATGTGAATCCAATTCACATCAACATTTAACTAACAAATGTAAATTACAAATAGCTCTCTTATATATTATAAACCACATTTATAATATATCTGATTAATATGGAGATTTCTATCCACATTATTCATATCCATGATAATAAAATCACATTTAATCGTCTTGGATCTCTTTTCTCTTGTGCCCAAAGAATATGAATCACATTCAGATTATTTACATCTTTGATAATCAAATCACATTTAATTATCTAAGATAACTCTCTTTATAATATGAATTGAATTCATATTAATCATGATAATTAAATCATATTTAATTATCCATTTTCTCAATGCTCGGATATTTATATCAACAATGAAATTATCCTGAACTCTTTCAAGGATAATGCGCTTTCTCCGCAAATACTTGGAGATAAGGAAGGGGCGATTAAATTGTTCCATGTATAGTGACTTTGATATAGAGATCACATCTCAAATCCAGATATCGGACCTCCCATAGATGCTTGATTAAATCAAGACCGCAAATCTAATCTTCTCATTAAATCTTAATCACATTCAGATCAATGCCCAACATTTCGACTAAGATCATATTACTTCTCTACTGAGAGGAGTCACTAAAATCCAGACCCGTTTCATCACTCCCTAGGAATGGAAGCATCATGGTTATACAATCGTTTATGATCACATCACCCTCAGGTATTTCCAATACCTGTACATCCTGCGTACTAGAAGACTCAGAATAAACCAGAAGTATAAGATCAATTTTACATAGTCTACTTCAGAGGTTTTATCATTAAGTTTCTCATTTGATCATTGGGAGTCGGTATCGATCATATGCTTTCCAAAAGCATATATCATATCCTGGTGTTGATCATATACTTTCAAAAGCATATATCAAACCTACAAATTCAGTCAAGCTTCCAAAGAGAGACGACCGTGCACGGAATTTGGTTTTTCCCCATTATCTCATGAGTGAGCTCATGTCTTCCGGCTCAGTAATGAACCTTGTATGATCCCTTTGAGAGATTGTATTACTCATATGCCCTTATATACACACCAGCGCGCTGGTGTATAGACCTTGATTAGGTCATCAACCTATTGGTCTGCCAAATGTACATACTCAGACATATAGTAACACATCTGTCTCTGGTCGGAGGATGCATGCCTATATTGTGACAGCATACAACATAAGACTTTGGTTATCTCGATCTCGTTAAGTCAACTCTTTGACCTAGCTAATTTGACACCTCCAAATCTCTATTCCCTTGCAGAGGACCTGAATCAAGAGGTTGGTCAGATATCAGCCTAAATGAGAAAGGATTGACATCTCCTACTCAGGCTGGAGATCATCTCTTAACAATCATTTGACGGTGCTTGATGAGTCCTCAATCTAACTCTTTAGATGTTCATCCAAGCACCAGCCTCTATCAACAGTTGTATGATCATCAAGATGGCCATGGTACATAACCCTAAATGTACTAAGGGACCTATTATGCAAATTATGTATTCTTCATTTCAGATCAGGGAATGATATTCACAATAACATTTATTGCATAATGGCTCGCCGTGGGCTCGCATGTCCAACAATCTCCCACTAGCCCAAAGAGCCATTAATAGGCTAATCATTTAAACCCACACCCATGTGACAATCATAGGCCATTTAGAAAATAGCTAGGTAAGTAGATTAGTCACTCTATTCCAAAGAGGCTACATCAAGTCCTATTACGGCACTTGCATATCACCTAGTAACAGTGCTCACATCCAATGCGAATGTTGCATCTTATGCAACTAATACTCAATTTTGTTATAGTGTCCTTAACACTATAGCTCGATAATTATTATAACCAATATGTCCATAATCCTTATTAGAATACCTTTATTCCTAGAGATCTCTATCCCCTAAGGTATCTACAGTTAAGATCCTTATAGATCTCTATCTACAAGGTCTTAAACTTTTGAAGATAAGACTTGAGATCACTATCTCTAAGTTTCATCACCTTTGAAGATATTGTTATTACTGCAATCAAGTGTTTAATTACCATAGTAGGTCAGCAATCGTTTACTACTCCCACTGCATGGCAGACATCTTGCTTTTGTACACATCTAGCATACACGCGGATTCTCGAAACTGATGCACAAGGGCAAGCAGTTTTAGCATTCACATCCTCAACTCTTTTAGGTGTTATTCCTTTAGATAGGTTAGTACCATATCATGAGGGAAAGAATCCTTTCTTGGAATTTTCCATGGAAATGTCCAAGGTATACCATTAATGTGATTGTCCCAATACCCTCTTTTCTTTGCTTCTGAACAACTTCAGAACTATGATCTATGAGGTATACTTGAGATCAAATCTCGAGGTATGGAACAACAAGATTATAAAACACTTATTATCATCATCATCCTTAGATCATTCCAAATGATTAGGATATCTACATTTAGCACGACGAACACAATGGCACTCCCACTAAGCTTTATATGGTTTATCAAGATTCTATCTGAAACCATAACATTTCCGATTTCATCAAAACAAATATTCCAACTACAAGAAGCTTATTTGAGTGTCGCTATGGTTAGCAATATTCTGATGGGTTAAAGCAAGGTCACTGGAGAGCAAGTCTCATCGCAAGCGATGTCTTCTCTTCGGTGTGTAGCTCATGGCCACAAACCGTGCTTTGAAGGTCTCTACCTTTTCATCAGGTTTCCTCTTTCTCTTGAAGATCTATTTACACCTTAATGGGTCTTATCCATATAGGTGGATCCTCGAGGGTCTATATACAACACTTGTTTATAAAGTCTTCTTCAGACTTTATTGCTAACATCCATCTTTCCATGTCATGATCTTTAGAAGCTTCATCATATGAAGTTAGATCATTGTCAGATTCAACTGACACATGGAACCCGTCTTCAAACTTATTTGAAGAGGTATTAGTGTTTCATCTTTACTTGTCCTTTTAGTTTCCGATTCCAGGAGCCTCATTATCATCTCAAGATTAAATGAGTTCATTTACTTCATTTTCATCTTGATTCTCAATAGAGTCATCTGTAAGAATCATACTCTCAAAGATGAGATCTTTTATTAATCTCAAGGTCATAAAGTAGGTATCCAATACCATCCTTTATTTTCCTAATGAAGTAGCACTCTCCAGTGCCAGATTTCATATTACTTGCATGGAACCTTATTAAGGATATATATTGTATTCTCTACTAAATATATATACCTTGGAAACTAATAGATAATTACGCTAATATTCATCATTGATCATATCACGTCACACATGATCCAATTATATCTCCCTACAACTCTTATTGAGTGTAGGTTTATAAAGAGGAGTGAGATAAAAATAAAATTCATATCTCTATAAGGTCTTCCATGAATTCATCTAATAGGTACAAGCTACCTAGGATAGATCAAATTCATTTCATCTTCCTTCAGATTTTGGTTCAAAACCAGAATTGCGAAATCTTTGAACATTTGAAAGCTTTCTACGGTGAAGGAAAGAAATCTCATTTCTCAGATAATCATCAATAGAGATCACATATCCATAATGTTTATTCTGATATAGATGATTCACATACATCATTATGTATGAGATTTTGAATACCTTGACATCTTACACCATTCCCAAGGAAGGGTGTATTGGATATTTCTACCTTTGAATACAGTATTCACAAGTATGTAAGATTTGAACCTTTAGAAAATCTAAAGTTACATCTCTTATCAGTCTATTGATCACATCAATAGACAAATATCCAAAACATGATGCTAGATCAATATCAAATGATCTTCATCCTCCTATTAATCTTTAATGGTTTAATTTTCAGTATTAGAAATCTTAATGAGCCATTCATTAATTTTCTAATTTAGTAGAGTCCACAGGATTTTAGATTACTATCTGAAATATCTCCATCATAACTCTTTATGATAGGTCTATTACATAATTCATGTTTATTTCCAACATTTAGAAATAAACAAAGAGTATATTCTAAAATCTGGGTCATAGAGACATTCTCTAAGACTAAGGTCTCTCCCACTGAAATCATGAAGTCTATCAATCCAATATATATTGTTGCAACAATTGCATCAATATCGATGTGGCTGACTATTGAACCTTTGAGATCAAATTTCTAATCTTCTAACATATATGCAACTAATTGCAAGTGTCATTTAGAAGATTGAGATACAGTTGTTAGACTTTATCTTATCAAATAAGTAAGTCAATTTCAATGATTATATGTAGATTATTCTGATGTACTATAAAATTCCTTCTCTAAGGATTCTAGGTAGATTTGATAGTCATACTATCAACACATCAGCTTATTGCAATATTGGCATTTATCCAACTCTTTGGATTTCATATGGAGGTCACTTAAGTACAGTCAACTCTTTGACTTTCATTCTCACATGGATCAGACCCACGCTTCTATTGTGCTCCCTTCATCTATAAACAACATTGCTTAAGATAATGGTCTCTTATGTTAAATTCAAAATATTTCAATATAAGAGCATTTCAACATTTATACATGCTTCATTCAATTCATACAATATGAATAATATGAAGCATCATGAATGATCAGAGTATAGATAGTAGAATGATGACACTCATCATATCTACATCCATCTAAACTCTTAAAACATTGGTTCGGGCAGGTACTCAAACAATTTGAATACATCATCTCTTATAAAGCCACCAATCTGCATGATGCAGAGAACCATGTTATTCATGATTAAATATCGAGAGCACCTATGTATGCCAGAACATCTTCTTAGAATTAAGGATTATTTGACAATTACGATCAACATCGACAAGTCACTTCCAAAGTACATTCGATGAGAGATCAAGACTATAGATACATACGAACCCTAGGGTAGTATTCCTATTGTCTATTTAATTGTAACTCCTCATTATTATGAGGAAACTTGCACATTGCAACCACATACAATATGTGTCCAACTACAAGTACAATATCTAGATCATGGATTCAATCCATGATATTTTACTGTTTATTATTGAGTATAATATTGAGTGGGTTTAATGAAGGATTATCTGAAATAAAAAATTTGCATAAATATATTTAAATATATATTGTACTTTGATTTAGGAATTTTTATATCAAAGTTGTCTTGTCAACATTGAAAGTTCATTCCTTTAATCACTTTCAATGTAAGAGATATACTTACCATTATATCTCAAGCAAGATCTAGGATCACCTTCCTTATCTTTGTTACATCCCAATAATATGAGAACCTGTAACTCCGATAAAAACAAGCGGGAACACATTGCGCCTTGCAAGGCCAACTTGCATCTCCCAATTCGATCTTTAACACCCAGGCCCACCACACCTAAGGTGATGTTAACCCGTCATTAATTGAACCAACCGTCAACAGGAATACAACTCGCTATGCGCAATCTAATATTTCCCCAATAATATGAGGACCCGATATGGGGGTCACTACGCATACGTCCTTACTCTTTCGAGAAGCGAAGAGCCCGATCCAAATGGATTATACGTAGGAGCTGTCATTTCGGAAAGGCGTCTCCTACATACAAATATCTGGCGACGGAACCCTTCGTCTTGACGAGAGACCATGGATGTCACTTATGTGATCCTCCATATCATATTCAAATTTTAATTAATTATCATGAATCATATTCACATAATTAATTCTTCCAAGGGAAATGCACATCTTTTCATAATAGAGTGTTTTTAATTGGGTATAATTAATTCAATCTCTTTAAATTAATTATCAATCCAATTCAATCAACAAACTTTATTGTTTTTACTTGAATACATATATGGTATTATCTCAAAATACGTATTAGTTCGAATTTGAATAATTAGAAAAATACATATTGATTTCTCCAGCATTATCGAGTACCTACCTGTTGTCATGGCCAATACCGACAGAAGTGGGACGGACCGCAACCGATGCGACCCGCTACCCCAATGCTTCCTGACTAGACACCATATCCACTTCAGGAAAGGATAATGCCAACTATATCAATGTGTACTTTGAGATGATCATCGGTTCTTCAACTGAAATTATTCCATATAGTAATAATCAAAACATTTTTTATTATACGAAAATTTGCTAGACAAATTCCCAATCCAATTCAAGCAAGTTGTTTGTTGATTGTGTTTCCAATTATAATCAAGATCAAATGTAATCAATTTATTGGTTGAGGCCTAGTCAATTAAGGAAATAATCATCAATAAATATTTATCAAATATTTTCCCTAATTATTTCACGAAATTAACAATTAATTTTACTAATTGACAATCACATGGTTCTTGATTAGGAAAGTAATTTCCTGCAGTGACCCTCACTTACTAAAATTAGCATATCTCAATCAATTTAAATCCAAATTAAGAAAAGTAAGTTTACAAAGTTTGCTAATTTGATTTACAACAGAACCTACATGGTTTGCATGCATTTCTCGGCATTTATAAACAGTAATTAATTCCTTAATTACGTTGAGATTCGCAGTCTCAGAAACAGTGGATACATGTTCACTAATTTGATCATAACTTGATAAACGCATTTGAAATCATGCAAACTCAGATCCTACGGTTTCCTTATTTAATGGGGAACAAAATCAAATTATTATTTTAGTGTTTAAACAATTTAAACAGGGCTGAAAATAATGTCTAAACAGATATGCGAAAATGAAATGTGATAAAACTTTCGCAAACCCAAACGAACCCAAGTCGTCCTAGGTTTATGAATCGTATCCAAAACCTCCGACCTAAGGCTCTCATACCACTTGAAGGATATGGTTAGATCCTTAAGCGCATCACGGAAGCGTGAACATCGTATCGAATACGATGAAGAACGACTAGTCAGACTAGTTGTTCTATGCAGAAGAAATTAAAAAATTTTCATGCGACGAAACCACATGATCCAAGAAAACTTCTCGGATCGTTTCGTCTAAACCACAAACAAGTAATAGGATTACCTCTTGAATCGTGGTTGCGATCGAGTCTCTAAACGAAGAGATATCCTGTCTCAAGTCTGATCCGACGGAGGAGACGCTTGCGAGCGTGGGGATGAATCGTGTGCTTCTCGCAATCCATGCTGATGATCCAAGCGGCGGATTTCTTTATCTCAACACACGAGATCCGACATCTTCTTCACGAGCGAGTCACACGGAAGGAGACGAAGATCAACGAGAAAATGATCGGGCTGCATAAAACGACGCTGCGGTGATAGAGAACTTCTCTAGGGCATCCATGGTGGATGGCCATGAGAGAAGAAGAGAGAGGGCTGAAGTGAAGAGAGAAAAAGAGAGAGAATTATGTTCTCATTGTGTAAAAAAGAGCAAAGGGGTGCCTCTCCTTTTATAATAATTTGGGATCCATGGATCTCAATCCATGTGCAACACAAATCAAATGGCTCACATTGATTTGTGTTTCTTTTAATGGCTATGAATTGTGTTGGTTGAAAACAACAACAATTAATTTAATTTAGATAAAATCTATAATGATAAATCAATATAAATCAATCCCAAATTAAATCAAGCAATCATGGAGATTATTGGAATGAAGATTGCCTCCTTCCATAATATGGGATTTGGTGGCAATCGCATGTAATCTCATGATATCTCATGAGATTACATTATTCCATGGAAATCTCCAAGATTTACAACAACACTTGTTGTAAATTATTCAACAAAAATAATTCATAATTATTTTGTGAATATTTCAATCTTGCCATTGGAAAATTATGGATCACATTCACAACCCAAAATAAAATGTAAATTACATTTTCAATTTAATGTCCAATGTGAATCCAATTCACATCAACATTTAATTAACAAATGTAAATTACAAATAGCTCTCTATTATATATTATAAATCACATTTATAATATATATGATTAATATGGATATTTCTATCCACATTATTCATATCCATGAAAATTAAATCACATTTAATCATCTTGGATCTCTTTTCTCTTATGCCCAAATAATATGAATCACATTCACATTATTTACATCTTTGATAATCAAATCACATTTAATTATCTAAGATAACTCTCTTTATAATATGAATCGAATTCATATTAATCATAGTATTTAAATCATATTTAATTATACATTTTCTCAATGCTCGGATACTTATATCAACAATGAAATTATCCTGAACTCTTTCAAGGATAATGCGCTTTATCCGTAGATACTTAGAGATAAGGACAGGGCGATTGTAGTGTTCCACGTATAGTGACTTGGATATTGAGATCATCTCAAATTCAGATCTCGGGCCTCCCATAGATGCTTGATTAAATCAAGAAAGCAAATCCAATCTTCACATTGAATCTGAATCACATTCAGATCAATGCCCAACATTTGGTCTAAGATCAGATTACTTCTCTACTAAGAGGAGTCACTAAAATCAAGACCAGTTTCATTACTCCCTAGGAATGGAAGCGTCATGGTTATACAACCCTTTATGATCACATCACCCTCAGGTATTCCCAATACCTGTACATCCTGCATATTGGAAGACTCAGAATAAACCCGAAGTATAAGATCAATTTTACAGTGTCTACTTCAGAGGTTTTATCATTAAGTTTCTCATTCGATCATTGGGAGTCGGTATCGATCATTTGCTTTCCAAAAGCATATATCATACCCAGGTGTTGATCATATACTTTCCAAAAGCATATATCAAACCTAGAAATTCAGTCAAGCTTCCAAAGCGAGACGATCGTGCACGGAATATGATTCTTCCCAATATCTCATGAGCGAGCTCATGTCTTCCGGTTCAATAATGAACCTTGTATGATCCCTTTGAGAGATTGTATTACTCATATGCCCTTATATGCACACCAACGCGCCGGTGTATAGACCTTGATTAGGTCATCAACTTATTGGTCTGCCAAATGTACATACTCAGACATATAGTAACACATCTGTCTCTGGTCAGAGGATGCGTGCCTATACAGTGACAACATACAACATAGGACTTTGGTTATCTCGATCTCGTTAAGTCAACTCTTTGACCTAACTAATCTGACACCTCTGAATCTCTATTCCCATGCAGAGGACTTGAATCAAGAGGTTGGTCATATATCAGCCTAAATGAGAAAGGATTGCCATCTCCTACTCAGGTTGGAGATCATCTTTTAACAATCACTTTATGGTTCTTAATGAGTCCTCAATCAGACTTATTAGATGTTCATCCAAACATCAGCCTCTATGATTCAATATTTGAATCAACAACTGTATGATCATCAAGATGGCCATGCTACATAACCCTAATTGTACTAAGGGACCTATTATGCAAATTATGTATTCTTCATTTCATACCAGGGAATGATATTCGCAATAACATTTATTGGATAATTGCTCGCCATGGGCTCCATGTCCAACAGAAAGCACATTATTCTTGAAGGCGTTTAAGAATAATTCCTTTGATGAATTGTGTATCCAAGCAACATGATTTTGATAATTAAATGAGTTTTATTTATCAAGAATAATATGAATGAGATTCATACTATAAGAATGATTATCTGATATAATTAAATGAGATTTAGTTATCAAGGATATGCAGAATGTGGATAGTATTATCCATGCTATCCATAATATCAATGTATATTATAATTAGAGGATAGAGAGTATGCTCCCGGGTGCATGTAATTTTACATGCACCCAGCCCTATAACTTCCACATTTTTTTATTTTTTTCGAGAAATACCGCCATGTGTATTCATCTATATATCCCTCCTATATGTCATTCCAATTTCGTCAGAAACAGAGACTCCTACGCCCTCCATCTAGAACATGAAATTTTAACGATCATAGAATTGTTGTAATCGACCAGTTCTGGATGGAGGGCGTAGGAGTCTCTGTTTTTGACGAAATTGGAATGACATATAGGAGGGATATATAGATGAATATACATGGCGGTATTTTTTGAAAAGATAAAAAAATGTGGAAGTTATAGGGTCGGGTGCATGTAAAATTACATGCACCCGGGTGCATACTCCCTATCCTCTTATAATTATGATTTATAATATATTGGGGAGAGCTCATCTGTAATTAATATTTACTAATTTATTGTTGATGCGAATTAGATTCACGTTGTGCGATTAATTGGAAATATAATTTACTTTTAGTTTTGAGTTGTGAATGTGATTCACAATTTTTTCAATGGCATGTTCGAAATATTTACTAATTAATTTAGAACTAATTTAATGAATATATTTGCAATAAATGATGTTGCAAATAATTAAAATATAATGATATTTTATCTCATAAACTAAAGAATATATAACTCACCTAATAAAGAAGTGGCGTCACCCTTGAATTGTTCAAAGGTGACGCCCCATCTTTTTAGGAGGAGGTTATTGTCCTCTTTATTTTCTTGTGTTGATTAATTTTATTAAGTTAAATTACGTTGATGATAATACAACATATATTTAATTTAATATAAATTAATAGTTATTGCTTTATTAAACAATAATGATCATGACCATTGATTAAAAACGCAAATCAATCTAACCGTTGATTTTGTATATCCCATGGATTGTGATCCAAGGACTCCTAAACTACTATATAAGAAGGGGCAACCCTAGCCCTTCAAAACACACGTCTACTCTCTCTCTCTCTATCCTCATTCTCACGCCCCATCACTCTCTCTCTCTCTCTAAGTGTGGCCGTCCACCTTAGGTGTTGAGAGAATTGTAGTCGTCGCTACGCCATCGTGTTGTCTCCTCGATTGCTCGTGGATCTCCGTCTTCCTTGGTGATTCTATAACAAGTGGAAGACATCGGATTTCCTTGGACGAAATAAGGAGATTCATCGATTGGTTCTTCATCTTGGATTACGGGAAGCACACGTCTCATCATCGCGCCCGCAAGTGCCTTCTTCGTGGATCGGACTTAACTCATGAGGATCCCTTACTTTAGAGATCAAGTGATCACAACCACGCTTCAAGAGGTATTTCATACTATGTGGTTAGATGAAACGATCCAAGAAATGTTCTCGGATCATATGGTTTCATCATATGATTTATTTTTTTTTAAATTCTACTGCCCCGAGCGACTAGTGCGACTAGGCGCTCCGATCGCATTGGATGCGATCATCACGCTTCCGTGATGCACTTAAGGATTTCTTGAATCCTTCAATTGGTAGCAGAGCCAGATTGGAGGTTTTGGATATGATCCATAAACCCAATAAGATTTGGGCTCGTTTGGGTTAGTAAAATTTTTTGTCGCATTTCAATATTCGCAGCCATGTTTTGTGATATTTTTCGGTCCTGTTTAAAAGGTTTAAACATGAACTTATCATATGGATAATGTTCTACATTAAACAAGGAAAGTGTGGAATTTTTGTTTGCATAATTTAGATTCCTTTTGCTCAAGATATGATCGTTTTATTGACCATATGTCCACTGTTTCAGGGATGGCAGTTAGAGACGTAATTAAAATGTTAATTACTATTTTAAAATGTCTGGAACTGAATGTTAATTACATGGTTTATATTTTAAATCAAATTATAATTCTCTGAAAATTTATTTTGCTTAATTTATATTTAAAATGAAAGAGATATGCTAATTTAATTGGTGATGGTCATTGCTGAAAATTACATACTCAACCATGAACCTTGTGATTGTCATTTAAGAATCTTGTAAAATTAATGGTTAATTTTCTCGAATAATTATGGATAATAATTGGGAATATTAGAACAGTAATTGCTCACTTAAATGACATTGCCTCGATCGATGAATGAGTAGATTAGTTCTAAATCACCAATTGGTTACTTGATACACTTTCATCAAACTTGTTACTTGAATAAGTTTTGGGAATTTGTCTAGCAAATTTCTTTATAATCAAAATGGTTTTGATTATTACTATATAATATAATTTCGATTGAAAAACCAATGATCATCTAAAGTAAAGTGATTAGCTCGGCATTATTTTTTCTCGAGGCGGATATGGTGTCTAGTCGGGGAGCGTTGGTGTAGCAGGTTGCACCGTGTGTGGTCTATCCCACTCCCGTCGGTACTAGCCATGACAATGGGTAGGGACTGAATGATTCCTGCGAGATCATGATGTATTTTCTAATTATTAAAATTCAAATAGTATGTATTTTGAGATAATACCACTATTTCAAGTAACAATTAAGTTTGATGATTGAATTGGATTAATAATTGATTTAATGAAATTAAATAAATTATATCCAATTGAAACACTCTATTATGAATAGATGTGTATTTTCCTTGGAAGAATTAATTACATGGATGTGATTCATGATAATTAATTATTGAATTTGAATAAGGGTGGAGGATTACATAAGTGACATATATGGTCTCCCGCAAGGCGAAGGGTTCCGTTGCCAGGGACTGTATGTAGGAGATGCATGTCCGTAGTGACAGATCCTACATACAAGAACATCTGGATCGGGCTCTTTTCTTCTCGAAAGAGTAAGGCCGTATGTGTAGTGACCTCGGTATCGGTTCCTCATATTATTGGGGCGATATTCGATTGCGTATACCGAGTACTATTCCTGTTGATGGTTGGTTCAATTAACAATGAGTTAACATCATCTTAGGGGTGGTGGGCTCGGGTGTTAAAGATCGAATTAGGAAATGCAAGTTAGACTTGTAAGATTGAATGAGTTCCTGCATCTTTTTTTATATAAGTTACAGTTTCTCATATTATTGGGATGTAACAAGAATAAGAAAGGAGATCTCAGATCTTGCTAGAGATATAGCAGTAAGTATATCTCTTACTTTGAAAGTGATAATGGGAATGAACTTTCAAAGTCAACAAGGCAATACTAATTTGATTAAAAAATTCCTTAATCAAAGAATTTAATTTGTACATATACCTCTTTATATGTTCTGATATAGTGCATTCTTAATTTAAAACAATGAAGTCCATGAACCCTCTCAGCAGGCTTCTAGAGGTCAACCAGTTGACTGGACCAAATTATTCGGATTGGATCCATAATTTGGAACTTGTTCTCTCGGCTGAGCGCATTTGTTATGTACTCACAAAGGACAAGCATGAATGCCCTAAGATGAAGGAAGAAAAGCAATACAATGAAAAGTATGACGAAGATCATATCTTGGCTAGATGTTACATCTTGGGTTCACTCTCTAATGTTCTTCAGAAGCAACATATGGAGATGAGCACATGCCAGGAGATAATGCAGAATCTGAAAGATATGTTTGGTGACATAAACCGCACCCAACGTTATAATATTATGAAAAAACTCGTTCACTGTAGGATGCAGGAAGGGACTTCAGTCTGAGAACATGTACTCAAAATGTTTGGGTACATGTCTGAGTTGGAGACCTTTGGGGCAAATATGGATGTAAACATGCAAGTTGACTTCATTCTGTTGTCTTTTCCCAAGTCTTTCAATAATTTTATGGTTTCATTCCACATGAACAAGTTGGACTTGACTAACGTTGGACTTCTTGCTATATTAAAGTCTACGGAAGATGTAATGAAGAAAGATGGTCCTTCTGGCAGTGCAATGGTTGCACAGGTCAAAGAAAAGCGCGGTCGGAAGCATGGTTCTGGGAAGGGCCCAACCCAGAAGAGAAAGAAGAAGAATCAAGGAGTTGGCTCATCTTCTAGTGCTTCCACACTGATGACATCAAAAAAAGATCGATGTCTATCACCACTGCAAGAAGCCTGGGCACTGGAAGCATAACGGTACAGAGTACCTGAAGTCAATCGACAAAGGTAAAGCTCCAGCAGGTATGAAATCTACTTTCATCATTGAAACTAGTTTTCTCATTGGATGAGAAGGTAGTTGGGTAGTAGA
Source organism: Ottelia alismoides (assembly GCA_037367405.1). NCBI lineage: Eukaryota > Viridiplantae > Streptophyta > Magnoliopsida > Alismatales > Hydrocharitaceae > Ottelia > Ottelia alismoides. Next base: position 520,068 of record JAZKJV010004359.1, on the reverse strand, counting down.
TTCTGGTGCTTCTGTTCATGTATGCAATTTGTTGCATCTGTTTCAGGAAATTAGGAATCTTAATGAAGGGGATATAGTCATCCAGATGGGGTCTTATGCAATTGTTGCAGCAGTCACCGTCGGGTCCTGCAGACTATCATTATCTAGTGGAAGAGTCCTCGTACTTAAAGAGTGTCTTTGTGTTCCAGATGTTAGAAGGAACCTTATATCTGTATCTAAGCTTGTTAAAAATGAATATTAGTTCCTATTTTGTAATAAAGTTGTCATAAGTCGTTATGATAAATATATTGCGGATGGTGTTCTAACTTCTGGTGGACTTTATAAATTGTGCATTGATGAATCTATCATGAATGTTACTACCACTAATAAAAACCCTAAAAGGACGAGGGAGGATGATTCTACTGTGATTTGGCATCAAAGACTTGGTCATTTATCTGTTGATAAGATCAATAGATTGATAAAGGATGTTCCCTTAGATTTTCTACCGGTCCAATCTTTACCTGCATGCGAACGTTGTATTCGAGGTAAAATGATCAGGATGCCTTTCCGTAATAAGGTTACAAGATGCGAGGGTGTTCTTGACCTAATACATACTGATGTATGTGGTCCTTTCAGTACAGCGACAGGAAATGGATTTCGATATTATTTGACGTTTATCGATGACCATTCACGATATGGGTTTATCTTCCTATTGCGTCATAAATCTGAAATGTTTGAAAAGTTCAAAGAGTTAAAGGCTTTGGTTAAGAACCAAATAGATAGGAAGATTAAATGGATTCGATCTGATCGAGGTGGTAAGTACCTCTTAGATGGATTCAAGGAATACCTCAAAGAGAATGGAATTGTCTCCAATCTCACTCCTCCTGGAACTCCCCAACTCAATGGTGTTGCAGAAAGACGCAACAGGACTATCATGGATATAGTCCATTCAATGATGAGTAAAGCACATTTACTTCATAGTTTCTGGGGATATGCAGTCGAGACTGCAATATATATCCTGAATAAGATTCGTAACAAGTCTATACCTAAAACTCCTCACGAGCTTTGGTATGGTACCAAACCTAGTGTAAGACACTTAAGGATTTGGGGTTGCTTGGTCCATGCAAAGAACGTGGAAGCAAGTAAAATAGAATCTCACACTAGAGAGTGCTACTTCATTGGGTATGTTATTGATTATATTAGTTACCAGCTCTATGACCCTGAGACTCAAAAGGTATTTGTCTCTAAAGATGTAAAATTTCTAGAAGATGACTTCCATAAGAGTCAAGATAAAAATGAAGTAAAGGAACTCGTTGAATCCCTTGAGGATACTGAGCTTCCTGAACCAAAAACAGAAGAAGTAAATGAAGATGAACCGCCCATATTCAAAGAGTTCGAGGGTGGTTGCACCACCTGAAAGGTACGGAGTCCATGTGTCAGCTGAAACTGATAATGATCCAGCTTCATTTGATGAAGCACTTGCAGATCAAGACATGGATAGATGGATGCTAGCAATGAAGTCAGAGATTGACTCCATGCATAATAATGGTGTATGGACCCTAGAGGATCCACCTAAAGGGGTAAAAGTCATTGGATGTAAATAGATCTTCAAGAGAAAAAGGGGACCTGATGGGAAGGTAGAGACCTTCAAAGCACGGCTCATAGCCAAGGGTTACACAGAGAGAGAAGGCATCGATTACGATGAGACGTTCTCTCCTATGGCTATGCTTAAGTCCATTAGAGCACTGCTAGCTATAGCTGTGTATCTTGACTATGACATCTGGCAGATGGATGTCAAGACGACTTTCCTTAATGGATACCTAGAGGAGGATATCTATATGGAGCAGCCACAGAGATTCATAATAGAGGAAGGAAAAGTATGAAATCTAAAAGAAATCCATCTATGGGCTCAAACAAGCTTCTCATAGATGGAACATCAGATTTGACGAAACCATAAAGAGTTATAATTTTGTTCAGAATCCTGATAAGCCTTGTGTATACAAGAAGCATAGTGGGAGCGCCATTGTGTTCATCGTGCTTTACGTAGATGATATCCTTATCATTGGAAATGATACAGGAATAATGACTAGTGTTAAGATTTGGCTATCCCATACCTTTGAGATGAAAGATCTTGGAGAAGCCTCTTATATCTTGGGTCTGAAGATGTTCAGAAACAGAGAAAAGAGGATTTTGGGATGGTTACAACATGGGTACATTAACAAGATCTTGGAACGTTTTCATATAGAGAATTCCAAGAAAGGCTTCCTTTCTTTGAGACATGGTATCCATCTGTCTAAAGGAATGGCTCCCCAAACTGTTGAGGATAAGAAAGCAATCGCTGGATGCCTTTACGCATCAGCTGTGGGAAGTCTGATGTATGCCATGATGTGCACAAGGCCAGATATCTACCATGCAGTGGGAGTGGTAAGCCCTTACCAATCCTGCTATGGAGAACAACACTGGAATTTAGTAAAGAACACATTTAAATATCTAAGACAGCCGCAAGATTATATCTTGGTCTATGGAGATGGCGATCTCCAGGTCTTGGGATATACATATTCTAACTTCCAGTCTGATATTGATGATCGAAAGTCGACATCAGTGTTTGTGTTCTTGTTGAATGGTGGTCCTTTCAGCTGGAGAAGCAAAAAGTAGGATACTACGACAGATTCAACAACAGAAGCTAAATATATAGCCGTATTAGATGCTGCGAAGGAGGCGGTGTGGTTGTGCAAGTTCATAGTAGAACTTGGCGTAGTTTCCTCTGATACTCCCATCCCGTTGCTCTACGATAACACGGGAGCCATTTCTAAGGAGAAGGAACCCAGATGGCATCAAAAGAAAAAGCACGTGGAAAGGAAATACCACATCATTCGGAGATTCAAAAGTGTGGTGACATTGTCATCACTAAGGTGGACCCTGGTGATAATGTTGTTGATCCTCTTACCAAACCACTGACATAAGGTTTTCGACCATCATGTAATGAGTATGTGTTTAAGGATTGTACCTAAATGGTTCTGAGGGCTAGTGGGAAATTGTTAGCCATGTGAACCCAGGGCGAACCGTTCGTATAATAAATGTTATTGTAATGTATGATATATCAATAAAAGTTATTGGTTTATTTCACTTCCTGTCTGAAATTAAGTGAATGAATGCACTATAAGGTCCCTCTGTACAAATAGGGCTATGTACCATGGCTGTATTGACATCATAAAGCTGTTAAATAAATTGTTGAATCATAGAGGCTGGTGCTTTGATGAATATCTAAAGAGTTAGATTGAGGACTCATTAAGCACCGTCAAATGATTGTCAAGATATGATCTCCAGCCTGAGTGGGAGAAGGCAATCCTATCTCTAAAGGCTGATATCTGACCGACCTCTTGATGGAGGTCATCTGCATGGTAATAGAGAATCAGAGGTGTCAGATAAGTTAGGTCAAGGAGTTGACTTAACGAGATCGAGATAACTAAATACCTATGTCGTATGCTATCAAGATATAGGCATGCATCCTCTGACCTGAGACAGATATGTTGCTATATGTTTGAGTATGTACATTTGGCAGACTAATAGTTTGGTGGTCTAATCAAGGTCTATATACTAGCGAGTTGGTGTGCATGCAAGGGCATATGAGTGATACGATCTCTCAAAGGGATCGTACAGGTTCACTATCGAACCGGAAGACATGAGCTCACTCATGAGGTATTGGGATATATATTAATTTCCATGCATGATCGTCCTGCTTTGGAAGCTTGAAGGAATTTATAGGTATGATATATGCTTTTGGAAAGCATATGATCGGTACCATGTCCCAATGACTAAATGAGAATCTTAATGATAAAACCTTATGAAGACAATCTAAAGTGATCGCAGACTTCGGGTTTAATCTATGTCTTCCCGTATGTAGGATGTACAAGTATTGGGAATGCCTGAGGGTGATGTGATCATAAACGATTGTATAACCATGACGCTTCCATTCCGAGGGAGAGATGAAACGGGTCTGGATTTAGGGACTCCTCTAAGTAGAGAGAAGTGATCTAATCTTTGTCCAAGGATTGGACATTGGCCTGAATGAGATTCAGATGCAATGAGAAGATTAGATCTACGGACTTGATTTAATCCAGCATCTATGAGAGGTCCACAAGATATGGATTTGAGATATGACCTCAATATCCAAGTCACTATACATGGAACGCACAGTCATCCTGTCCTTATCTCCAAGTATCTATGGAGAAAGCACATTATTCTTGAAATAGTTAAAGAATAATTCCTTTGATGAATTATGTATCTAAGCAACAGGATTTTGATAATTAAATGAGATTTATTTATCAAGAATAATATGAATGAGATTCATATTATGAGAATGATTATCCAAGATAATTAAATGAGATTTAACTATCAAGGATATGCAGAATGTGGATAGTATTATCCATGATATCCATAATATCAATGTATATTATAAATATGATTTATAATATATTGGAGAGAGCTCATTTGTAAAATAATATTTACTAATTGATTGTTGATGTGAATTAGATTCACATTGGGTGATTAATTGGAAATATAATTTACATTTAGTTTTGGGTTGTGAATGTGATTCACAATTTTTTCAATGACATGTTTGAAATATTCACTAATTAATTTAGTTAACATATTTGCAGAAAATGATGTTGGAAATAATTAAAAAATAGTGAGATTTTATCTCATAAAATAGAGAAGATAAAACTCACCTAATAAAGAAGTGACGTCCCCCTTGAATTGTTCAAAGGTGACGTCCCATCTTTTTAGGAGGAGGTAATTGTCCTCTTTATTATCTTGTGTTTATTAATTTTATTAAGTATAATTACGTTGATGATAATGCAACGAATATTTAATTTAATATAAATTAATAGTTCTTGCTTTATTAAACAACAATGATCATGACCATTGATTAAAAACACAAATCAATCTAACCGTTGATTTTGTGTATCCCATGGATTGTGATCCATGGACTCCCAAACTACTATATAAGAAGGGGAAACCCTAGCCCTTCAAAACACACGCCTACTCTCTCTCTATCCTCATTCTCACACCCCGTCTCTCTCTCTCTCTCTAAGTGTGGCCGTCCACCTTGGGTGTTGAGAGAATTGTAGTCATCGCTACGCCGTCATGTTGTCGCCTCGAATTCTCGTGGATCTCCGTCTTCCTTGGAGCTTCTAGAACAAGTGGAAGACATCGGATTTCATTGGATGAAATCAGGATATTCATCGCTTGGATCTTCATCTCGGATTGCAGGAAGCACGCATCTCATCATCATGCCCGCAAGTACCTTCTTCGTGGATCGGACTTAAGTCAGGAGGATCTCTTACTTAAGAGATCAAGTGATCGCAACCACGCTTCAAGAGGTATTTCTAATACTCAGTGGTTAGATGAAACGATCCAAGAAATGTTCTTGGATCATATGGTTTCATCATATGATTTATTTATTTTTAAATTCCGCTGCACTGAGCGACTAGTGTGACTAGTCTCTCCGATCGCATTGGATGCGATCATCACGCTTGCGTGATGCGCTTAAGGATTTCCTGAATCCTTCAGAGAAATAGCACGTGAAAGTAGTTGGGTGGACATGTGAATCGGAACAAGGGGGTCATGGTGAATAACAGAGGTCCGAGCACTCGAGCTCGAGCAAACTAAAGATCTACGCTAAAGCTAATGATTAAAGCATAAAATAAAGATGAGAAATGAACTACAATGATTAAACCTACCTAATAATGATGGAAAAGAGTACCTCGAGTGGTCGGAGACTGCAAGATGGACCTCATGGTGGAGCACTGCCGAAGATGACCGGGAACACTTCTTATGATGCCATCCTCGCTGTAGTCTGGTGGGGCAAACCTCCTCTCACAAGGATCAAGCCTCATGACACAAATTGAGGGGAAAAAGCGTATCAAAGAGAACCAAATTTCAAAAATGGTGGAGGCATGGCTATATACAGATGGAAGTTGGCCGGGGGATTTCACGCGGACCAAGGGTTGTACGAGGAAGATGAAGGGTCTATGTGATGGGTCATTATGTCGAGAAGACTTTTCATGAAGGAGTCGAGTAGCCTCGAGCAACATATCATGGTGGAAATTATCAATAAGGAAGAGGGATGGTTACATTTTATAGAGGTACGACTGTTGTCAGAAGAGTTGACCCCAGGTCAACACATAAACACCTCCGATTGGTCTAGCCGTACCAGTAGAAGACAAAACATACTAAAAACTGATAAATAATTAGAAATAAAACATTAAATGAACTAGATAAATAAAAGTTATAAAATAAATTTTTTTATTAATTTATATAGTATTTTTTTATAATTTATATATATATATTTAGTTAACTTAATATGAGTTAGTTTTTACAATTATAAAGATAGGTATATTTACCTATGTTTTGATTTTTTTTATTTTATATTTTGTATTTTATTATTGTATATACATATTGTAAATAGTTATAACTTATTTAAAAAAAAATATATTTTTATGATATTATTTATACACTTATTTATTTTAATATATTTTTATGATTGATTTGTGTTTTATATGAGTATTTTATTATTGTATTTTATTATTGTATTTTATTTTAATACACTTTATGTATTTTATTATTGTATATACATATTGTAAATAGTTATTACTTAATATGAGTTACTTTTTACAAGTATAAAGATAGGTATATTTATACACTTATTTAAAATCATCAACGGTTAGATTGATTTGTGTTTTTAATCAATGGTCATGATCATTGTTGTTTAATAAAGCAAGAACTATTAATTTATATTAAATTAAATATTCGTTGCATTATCATCAACGTAATTATACTTAATAAAATTAATAAACACAAGATAATAAAGAGGACAATTACCTCCTCCTAAAAAGATGGGACGTCACCTTTGAACAATTCAAGGGGGACGTCAGATGATATATTTATTTTAATATATTTTTATGATATTAGGTTTGCCCCACCAGACTACACTTATTTATGATATGAGACGACTGTTTATTATATAGGTATACATATAGTTCATTCATCTATGTCTTTTATACACTTATTTATTTTATTATATTTTTAGTGGTTTTATTTATTTTAATTATGTACATATATTTTATATAATATCTAAATATATATATAATATAAAGAATAAATAAGATGAATATTTTATTCAGATATATTATACAGTAGGGGTCAAAAACCAAACTTTGGCATCTTAAATCCAAATTAAACGAAATCGTTTCATTAAATAGATAATAAAAAGTTATATGCACTTAAATGTTATTTTGATGAATTTGGAGTTCATATGGAGAAATATGGGTCTGGGAAGTCCGGATTTTGGATTTTTATTCTGATTATAAAAAGTGCACTGTGAATTATTTTCATGTCAAATAAAATTTGCATTTTTCTATGTCTTTTTATCTACAATATTCATGTACAAAGTTTATTGATTTGATTTATAAATAGTAAAGAATAAAATAAGTGTCAAAAGTAAATTATTGAATAATAAAATTAGGGTTTTTATTGTTTTTATTGGCCCTTATCTCCTCCAACTTTATTCCTTGTCGGTCCAGTCATCATGATGCCTAGGTCTCAGGGTTTAGGGTCATAAAATACCTTTGGCATTTTATTTCTTTTTCTTTTCTTCGTTCTTCTTTTATTTTAGCATTTTTTACAATATTTTATATAATATGTACATAATAAATAATAGATGTAATTTATGCAAAATAATGATATATACATGCATTTAGCAAGGGATTTAAGGCCAAAATACAAGAATATAGGTGATGAAATGGATATTCATAACCCCTATACTTGCCTTTGCTTGTCCCTACCAAACACTTATGCCTATAAGTGTAGAAAAAGAAAATAAAGAAAGGAAAAAGGAAGAACTCAGATTGATTTTATATTTCAAACTTGTCTTCATAAATTAAAGTTTGGAGCTCTATCGGACCCTTGGAAATTAAGTTTGGCTGGAACCTTATTGGGAAATGGATTTGAAACACAACAACCTCTAAGTCCCACAAGACCCTGCCTAAGTGTCCTCAAACTCCAGGTCAGAACAAGTCGATGTCATAGACAATCCCTTATGACTACGAGGCTTTCTTATACAATGTGTCATATGTAGCTCCTCTCGATTGAAGTGGTAAAGGCCAGTCATCTCCAACGTGGTGACCTTACTTTCCCAATCCAACAACTCTTTCCTCGAGAAGCAGGGTATTTCCTTCTAAGTTCAAATACAACTGGCTCAAGAAGACGAGGTGGAGAGAATAATGGATGGTAGCTATCATAGCTACCTATCCCAGGATGCTTGACCAGGGTAGCCAAGTCACCTAGCTGCAGGTTCACATACATATGACTTTTAAGCTCAAGCTTGCTTATTGGTTATATACAAGCCCCGATGGGAATCGAATTTTCATTGACTTTTTCCCTTTTGATTTTTTTGGAGTTTTTGTTTTTTTTTCTATTTTTTGAATACTATATACAACATCATTTACATATGAACCTTTTCCTCTTGAGATAGTAGACTATCACTCTAATGAAGTATTATTGCAACCTACAACTTCTACCATTAGACCTCATGGCTACTGGATCAGGTGTGGGTACAATGGCCACAAATGTGTGACTTTTGATGTTTCCATTGGCTTGTTTCTCATGCCGTCAAATCCAGCCCTCTACCACATTGACTGAGGTGAGCAAAGTGTAAAATGCAAGTGTGCAAGCTAGGTCGTTGTCGGCAAGAGTCGTGCGTGTGTTCAGAAATATTCTACTTAAATAGTCAAGACGACACTGAACTATGTCTTGTGGTCTCAAGGAACTAAGTCTAGCAGACCTGAAGCATCTCAGTTCCAGTTCCTTAAAGCTTCCTATGATTAAGTCAATTAAGGTTCAACCAAGCTCCAAACTTTTGATTTTACTTATAATAGTTCAACTATCAACATCAATCCAAAAAATATAAACATCGTGTACAATGCAAGGAAAATTATGTTGTGAAGCAATTTTCTAATTTTGAACTTTTTATGGATTTTTGAAAATATTTACAAATTTTTATGCAATTTTTTTGAAAATATTATCCAAATTTTTGTGTAATTTTAATTTTGATTTATCCAAAATAAAAATTTTTGGCAAATAGATATGTGCAAATATTAACACAAGTGTAAATTTTTATTATTTGCATATGTTATTTACTAGTTTTATTTATATGGCTTGTAAAAAGTTTCTATAGTCCGAAAATAATTTGCACAAGTTTGGACAAGCATTTTGAAAACTATTTTTAAAAGAATAAATTGATAAATAATTTGTGCAAACATTTAAAAATTTGAAAATCATTTTGCAAAGATTTTTCAAATAGTATACATAGATTTTTCAAACTATTTTTGCAACTATTTTCCAAATCATTTTGATAGATTTTCATAATATTTTATTCAAACAAAAGAAATTTTTACAAATAAACATTTTACGATGGTTGAAAACATTTTAAAAAATATTTTCCAAATACTTTTCAAAAGATTTTACAAGATATTCCAACCATTTTACAAACAATTTGAAAAACATTTTTAATCGATTTGTTAATCAATATATACAAAGAGTTATTAATATGTGTTTTAGTTTTATTAATTAGCCATATTATTGAAAATACGAAAGTGCAAGGAATAGCTAATGTATATACAGTGTACGTACGACCCCCTATACTTAGCTTGAGTTATGTCCTCATAGATTAGAGAGAAAAAGAGAAGACATAACTAGTACTTGTTAAAGAGAGACTGTATTAAAATGCCTAAAGAATAAATAAATCAATGAATGAGAAGCCAATTGTTCCCTCTATACTTAGAATGAAATATAGACAGAGATATCACAACTCGATATGTCTCCCCCTATACTTAGGATATAGGTGTATCTACATGCAGGGAGGGTTGAGGGTGTATGAACATATCACAACTCGATATGTCTCCCCCTATACTTAGGATAAAAGATCCCTAAGTATAGACAGAGATATCAACAAGATAGGAGATAGGTGAGGAGAGAAATAAAAAGAAATCCATAAAAAGAAAAAGTACATGGGAGAATATGCGCATCGCTCCCCCTATACTTAGGGTAAAAAAGCCCTAAGTATAAGCAACAACGAGAGTGATGAAACATGACCAAGAAAGAACACCCCACTCGTCAACTCCCCCATGCTCAGTATAAAGTACATCCTAAGAAAAGCTAGCACTCGGAATGAGGTGGATGAGCAAAACAATAGATGGAAGGAAAAAATAAAAGAGGATATACAAAGTGGAGACTATACAGAGATCAAGAAGGTAGAAAGCGCATCTTCTTACGTCATCGCTGAGGAATGGATTGAACAAGGTGCAAGTAGATATCAGGGTCATCAGCTGACAGAAACCGATTAGGATCGACTAGATGAAGATCCTCAACAATCCCAAAGTGGAAAGGCACGAACTAGTCAGTGGAAGTAGTGTGGATAGGTTCATCCTAGGAATTCTCACAAATCTCAAAATGAAAAGTCACGAACTCATCTATGGAAGTAGTCAGGTCAAGTACGGCCTATGAAGTCTCTTCTAAGTTTGCCCTCCGCAATAAGGTGTCGATGGTGTAAATTCTGCAAATGTCATCAATACATCGCCACGCACCGGAAGGGGGAACTCCAAGATCTATGCTTTCCATGTCTTCCTCACCAAAGAGGAATCCTCCAGGCTCAGAATCATCCTTGATAAAGCAAATCACTCTTATATCAGCATCAAGGTCATAGTCCTTGGGTTCGTCTAACACGGGTACACTCTCATTAAATGTGGGTCTTTGGTTAGCAGTGGATGTGGTGATCAAGATAATGCTCTCGTCGGTAGAACAAAAGTGAATCTCTCCAATCCCATAATCAATAATGACTCTCCCAGAGTTGAGAAAAGGTAGTCCCAGAATGATTGGAGGATGCTCCACAAGGGTAGAGGTCTCCATTAGCGATACAACAAAATCTACTATGAAGCTCATACACTTGAACAGAATGACATCATTCTCTAGAATACTGCTTGTCTTCTTTATTGATCCATCAAAAAACTAGCAAATCATCATGGTTTTCTTGAGAGACCCAAGATGAAGAGACTGTACCAATGAGAAGAGTATTATATTAAGCACTTCCGTGAAGGAGAGTATGATGACAAGAATAGTCAGATATGGTGCATCTCACAAGAGTTGTAACAGTGTCCCCCTTCCTAATGTGTGGACAGTGGGTAATGGCGTGGGAAGTGGCCATGATGAGAAGGTGTCGATCGGATCTGCTTCGTCACTTTCTTTTCTTGGGTTTGGATGTAGATAATTATTTCATGGCCTTTTCAAGTGGGACCATAACAATATCATGAATAGCTGCAGCCACTTCGGGGTAAGTAAACATTTTATTAATATTTTCTACCTATTCCATACAAGAGAAGAATTTGGAATCAACATCTACACAAGGATGACTAATAGAAGTCTGTACATCATCATCCTTTGGTGTGAAGGTGGGAACTGTAGTGGATGTGTCTGTGGTCAAAGGATATGGCAAGGGTGCCCTCTCCTCACAAACTGACTCGGCAAAGTGTCTCCTAGAATCCTTTTTATTTTTAAATATTTCTCATTTTTTTGTATTTTTAGCGATTGCAAGCTCTCGTAGGTGTCCTCTAGTGAATCCATGAATCCTAAAGATGAAGAAACAATGTGTCTTTTTTTAGGCTAGTGAAGTCATCTGTCCTCTGATTCATTTGCTCCAATACCCGGGTCAGGTACTCAAGAGTGATATCCATAAGAAGTGAATTCAACAGCTCAGCCACTAATAGGTGAGATGGTGGGCAATGTGATGGTTGGCGGTGGTGGGTAAAAATCAAAATCCAATGCCTGAAACTATGGATGAGGCGAATATGTACAAAAAGAAAAGTCATGAGCAAAGTCATCCTTATAAAATGGAGGTGGCCTGACTGAAGAGTAACAAGGATCCGCAAAGTCTGGATAAAAATTACTCCTGTCAACCATCTATGAAACAAAAGACGGGGATTGGAGAGCACGAAGGTCAAGTCAAGATATGCAAGAAAAAGATGCAAATGCGCAAAGAATATCGAGAATGCACAAAAACAAACACAAGTATAAACAAAGAAACCTCTCAATTCACCAACTCAACACAATGATGACCGTGAAAGTTCGGTCTCTTTATCTTATAACAATTTAAAGTTGGGTGAATTTCAAAAAATTGTACAAGCACGCAGGTAGACCTAGGATTGGGACACTAATCCTTAGTGTGTACGTACGAAGTATAAAAAAGCTTAATACAATGAGGGGGTTAATCACCACAAAACAAGGAATTTTACTTTTTGATTTTAGAGTCGAGTAGAGTAAGCAATCTCGATTTTATTGGTGTTGGACATGCGAGCCCACGGCGAGCCATTATGCAATAAATGTTATTGCAAATATCATTCCCTGATCTGAAATGAAGAATAAATAATTTGCATAATAGGTCCCTTAGTACAATTAGGGTTATGTACCATGGCCATCTTAATGATCATACATATGTTGATTCAATTATTGAATCATAGAGGTTGGTGCTTGAATGAATATATAATGAGTTAGATTGAGGACTCATCAAGCACCGTCAAATGATTGTTAAGAGATGATCTCTAGCCTGAGTAGGAGATGGCAATCCTATCTCAGTTAGGCTGATATCTGACCGACCTCTTGATGCGGGTCCTCTACATAAGAATAGAGATTCGGAGGTGTCAGATTAGTTAGGTCAAAGAGTTGACTTAACGAGATCGATATAACCAAAGTCCTATATCGAATGCTGTCATGATATAGGCACACATCCTCTGGCCGGAGACAGATGTGTTACTATATGTCTGAGTATGTACATTTGAAAAACTAATAGGTTGATGACCTAATCAAGGTCTATACACCGACACGCTGGTGTGCATATAAGGGCATATGAGAAATATGATCTCTCAAAGAGATCATACAGGTTCAGTTACAGAATCGGAAGACATGTGCTCGCTCATGAGATATTGGGAAGATTCAAATTCCGTGTATGGTTGTCTCGCTTTGGAAGCTTGACTGAATTTGTAGGTTTGATATATACTTTTGGAAAGTATATGATTAAGACCTAGGTATAATATATGCTTTTGGAAAGTATATGATCGATACCGACTCCCAATGATCAAATGAGAAACATAATGACAAATCCCTGACATAGACAGTGTAAAATTGATCTTATACTTCGGGATTATTCTGGGTCTTCCAGTATGCAGGATGTACAAGTATTGGGAATACCTGAGGGTGATGTGATCATAAACGATTGTATAACAATGGCGCTTCCATTTCTAGGGAGTGAAACGGGTCTGGATTTTAGTGACTGCTCTCAGTAGAGAAGTAATCTGATCTTAGTCTAAATATTGGACATTGATCTGAATGTGATTCGGATTCAATGAGAAGATTAGATTTGCGGTCTTGATTTCATCAAGCATCTATGGGAGGCCCGAGATCTGGATTTGAGATGCGATCTCAATATCCAAGTCACTGTACGTGGAACAATACAATCGCCCTGTCCTTATCTCCAAGTATTCTTGGAGAAAGCGCATTATCCTTGAAAGAGTTCATGGGTAATTCTATTGTTCATATATGTATCCGAGCATTGAAAAAAATGGATAATTAAATGTGATTTAATTATCATGAATACTATGAATTTGATTCATATTATAAGGAGAGTTATCTTAGATAATTAAATGTGATTTCATTATCAAAGATATGATCAATGTGAATGTGATTCATATTATTTGGGCATGTGAGAATAGAGATCCAAGATGATTAAATGTGATTTAATTATCATGGATATGAATAATGTGGATAGCACTATTATCATTATTCATAATATATTATAAATGTGATTTATAATGTATTAAAGAGAGCTAATTATAATTTATATTTGTTAATTAATTATTGATGTGTATTGAATACACATTGTGTTATTAATTGAAAATGTAAATTATATTTTGTTTTGGGTTGTGAATGTGATTCACAATTTTCCAATGGCACGATTGCATCATTCTTAAAATTAATTATGAATTATTTTTGAAGAATAAATCACAACAAAAGTTGTTGGAATAAATAACGGAGATTTTCATGGAGATATGCAATCTCATGAAATCTCATGAGATTGCCTCCAATTGGAAATAAGTGGACGTCCACTATATTCCAATGGGGATGAGATCTCCATGGAATTTGTATCCTTATTTGATTGGTTTAATTTTAAGATTGATGTATATTTGATTTGTCAAATATATTTGATCTAATTAAATCATAAATTGTTGACTTTTACCAACAACAATCTTTACCATTGGATTGATCATAAATCAATCTCAACCATTGATTTTATGAGTCCCATGGATTGAGATCCATGGATCCTAAAACCCTATAAATAGAGAGGCATACCATGCTCTCTAGGTCTATGCTATTGGAGCACATCCCTCTCTCTCTCTACACGCCTACTCTCTCTACCTCTCATATGGCCGTCCACCATGGATGCCCTAGAGGGAGTCTCCATCGCCGCAGCGTCGTCGTTATGCTGCCCGATCGTCTGCTCATGGATATCCTTCTCCTTCGATGCACCTCGCTCGTGAAGAAGACGTCAGATCTCGTACGTCGAGATCAGGAGATCTACCGCTTGGATCATCAACATGGATTGCGAGAAGCACGCGATTCATCCCTGTGCTCGCAAGCGTCTCCTCCGTCGAATCGGAATTGAGACAGGAGGTCTCTTTGTTTAGAGACTCGATCGTAACCACACATCAAGAGGTAATCCTATTACTTGTTTGTGGTTTAGACGAAACAATCTGAGAAGTGTTCTTGGATCATGTGGTTTCGTTGCATAAAAGTTTTTAAATTCTGCTGCATAGAACAACTAGTGCGACTAGTCGTTCCTCGTCATATTCGATACGATGCTCACGCTTCTGTGATGTGCTTAAGGATTATCGCATATCCTTCAAGTGGTATCAGATCCTTAGGTTGAAGATTTTGGATACGATCCATAAAACCGAAGGCGACTTGGGTTCGTTAGGGTTGCGAAAGTTTTATCGCATTTCATTTTTGCATCTCTGTTTAGTGATTTTTTTCGGCCCTGTTTAAATTGTTTAAAAACGAAAATAAAACTTGTATCATTAAATAAGGAAAACATAGGATCTTAGTTTATGTAATTTGGATTCCGTTTGCTCGAGCTATGGTTGTTTTAATGAACATGTATTCACTATTGCGGGAACTGCGAATCTTAACATGATTAATGAGTTAATTACCATTTTTATCCGCCTCAAAATGCGTGAAATATCACTTAGGTTCTGTCCTAAATCAAATTAGAAATCTTTAAAAATTTATTTTGTCTAATTTGGATTTAAATTTATTGAGATGTGTTAATTTTAGTAAGTAGGTGTCACTGTTGAAATTGCAGTCCTAATCAAGAACCATGTGATTGTCAATTAGTGAAATTAATAGTTAAATTCATGGAATAATTATGGAAAATATTTGAGAAATATTGAATGATGATTATTTCCTTAATTAACTTGACCCCAACCAATAAATTGAATAGATTTGATCTAGATCATAATTGGAAACACAATCATCAAACTCCTTGCTTGAATAGGATTGAGAATTTATCTAGCAAATTTCCTTATAATAAAAAATATTTTGATTATTACTATATAGTATAATTTTGGTTGAAGAACTGATGATCATCTCAAGTACAGAGTGATTGACTCGGCATTATTTTTTCCCGAGGCGGATATAGTGTCTAGTCGGGAATCGCTGGGGTAGCGGGTTGCACCGGATGCGGTCTGTCCCACTCCTGCTGGTACTGGCCATGATAGCAGGTAGGAAACGAATGATGCCTGAGAGATCATGATGTATTTTCTAATTATTAAATTTCGAATTAATATGTACTTTGAGATAATACCATATATTCAAGTAAAATCAAGTTTGTTGATTGAATTAGGATTGATAATTAATTTAATGTGATTAAGTTAATTATATCCAATTAAAAACACTCTATTATATTAGATGTGTTATTTCCCTTGGAAGAATTAATTATTTGAATATGATTCATGATAATTAATTAGAATTTGAATGTGATATAAGAGAATCACATAAGTGACATCCATGGTCTTCCGTCAAGGCAAAGGGTTCCGTCGCCAGGGATTGTATGTAGGAGACGCCTGTCTGAAGTGACAGTTCCTATATGCAAGCGCATCTGGATTAGGCTCTTTGCTTCTCGAAAGAGTAAGGCCTTATGCGTAGTGACCCCAATATCAGATCCTCATATTATTGGGGCGATATTGGATTGCGCATAGCGAGTACTATTCCTGTTGACGGTTGATTCAATTAATGACGGGTCAACATCACCTTAGGGGTAGTGGGCCCATGTGTTAAAGACCGAATTGGAAGATGCAAGTTGGACTTGCAAGGTGCAATGTGTTCCCGCTTCTTTTTATACGAGTTGCAGATTCTCATATAATTGGGATGTAACAAAGATAAGGAAGGAGATCCCATATCTTGCTGAGATGTAATGGTAAGTATATCTCTTATATTGAAAGTGACTAAGGGAATGAACTTTCAGTGTTGACAAGGCAAGACAACTTTGATATAAAAATTCCTAAATCAAAGTAAATTATATATATTTATATATGTTTATGCAAATTTCTTATTTTAGATAATCATTCTTTAATCCCACTCAATGTTATACTCAATAATAACCAGTAGAATATAATGGATTGGACCCATGATCCAGATATTGTACTTGCAATTGGACACATAATGTATGTGGTTGCAATATGCAAGTTTCCTCATAATAATGAGGAATTATAATTAAATAGACAGTAGGACTAAAACCCTAGGGTTCGTATGTCTATATAAGTCTTGATCTCATCGAATGTACTTTTGAAGTGACATGTCGATAATGATCGTAATTATCAAATAATCCTTATAAAATCTAAGAAGATGTTCTGGCATACATATGTGCTCTCGACATATAATCATGAATGACATGGTTCTCTGCAATATGCAGAATGGTGGCTCTATAGGAGATGATGTATTCAAACTATTTGAGTACCCACCTGAACCTAAGTTTTAAGAGTTTAAATGGATGTAGATATGATGAGTGTCATCATTCTACTATATATACTCTAGTCATTCATGAAGCTTCATAATATTCATATTGTATGAATTGAATGTAGCATGCATAAATGTTGAAATACTCTTATATTGAAATTTTTGATTTTAACATAAGAGATCCTTTGTCTTGAACAATGGTTGCTTATAGATAAAGGGAGCGCAGTGGAAGCATGGGTTGGACCGAAGTAAGTAGTCAAAGAGTTGACTGTACTTCTGAGACTTACATATGACATCCAAAGAGTTGGATGAATGCCAATACTATAATAAGTTGATGTGTTGATAGTATGACTATCAAATCTATCAAGAATCCTTAGAGAAGGAATCAGATAGTACATCAGATTATTCTGCATATAATCATTGATATTAACTTACTTATTTGATAAGATAAAGTCTAATAATTGTATCTTAATGTCCTAATGACACTTGCAATTGGTTGCATTTGTATTAGAATATTAGAAATTTGATCATAAGGTTTAATGGTCATCCATGTTGGAATTGATGCAATTGTTGCAACAATTTCCATTGGATCAATAGACTTCATATTTTCAATGGGAGCCCTTAGTCTTAGAGAATGTCTTTGTGACCTGGATATAGAATACACTCATAGTTTATTTCTAAAGGTTGGAAATAAACATGAATTCTGAAATAGATCTATCATAAAGAGTTCGATGGGGATATTTCAGATAGTAATCTAACATCGAGTGGACTCCACTAAATTAGAAAATTAATGAATGGTTCATTAAGACTTCTAATACTTAAAAATAAACTTTTAAATATCAATAGGAGGATAAAGATCATTTGACAATGATCCGACATCATGTTTTGGACATATGTCTGTTGATGAGATCAATGGACAAGTAAGAGATGAAACTTTAGAATGTCTAAAATTTCAAAACTTGCATACTTATGAATATTGTATTCAAAGTAATATGTCCAATACACCCTTCTTTGGGAAAGGTGTAAGATGTCAAGGTATTCAGGATCTCATACATATTGATGTATGTGAATCATCTATATCAGAATAAACATTATGGATATGAGATATCTATTAGTGATTATTTGTGATATGAGATTTCTTCTCTTCAACTAAGAAACTTTTGAAATGTTCAAAGATTCCACAATTTTGGTTTAGAACCGAAGTTTGAATGAAGATGAAATGAATTTGATCTAACCAAGGTAGCTTGTACCTAATAGATGAATTCAAAGAATACCTTATGGAGATGTGAATATCATTCCTATCTCAATCCTCCTAATGAACCTTAACTCACTAGAGTTGTAGGGAGATACAATTGATCATGAGTGATATGATTTGATCAATGATTAATCTTAGCATAATTATCTCTTAGTTTCCAGGTATATATATATGTGGTAGAGACTACATTATATATCCTTACCAGGTTCCATGCTAGAAAGCTAGAATCTTGCACCAGAGAGTGCTACTTCATTAGGAAAATAAAGGATGGTATTGGATACCTACTTTATGACCTTGAGATTCTTAAAAGATCTCATCTTTAAGAATATGATTCTTATAGGATGACTCTCTTGAGAATTAAGATGAAAATGAGGTAAAGGAACTCATTTAATCTTGAGATGACAATGAGGCTCCTGAAATCGGAAACTAAAAGGACAATTAAAGATGAAACACTAATACGTCTTAAAATGAGTTTGAGGATGGATTCCATGTGTCAGTTAAGTCTGACAATGATCTTACTTCATGTGATGATGCTTCTGAAGATCATATCATGGAATGATGGATGTTACCAATAAAGTCTAAAGTAGACTTCATATACAAATGTTGTATATGGACCCTCGAGGATCCACCTATATATGGAAAGACCCATTAAGGTGTAAATGGATTTTCAAGAGAAAGATGGAATCTGATGAGAAGGTAGAGACCTTCAAAGCACGGTTTGTAGCCACGAGCTACAAACCGAAGAGAAGACATCACTTGCGATGAGACTTGCTCTCTAGTGACCTTGCTTTAACCCATCAAAATATTCCTAACTATAGCTACACAACTTGACTATGAGATCCTCATGATGTAAGTCAAGATTGCATTCCTCTATGAATACCTCTCTGAGGAAATTCATATGAGGTATCCCCAAGGCTTCATGGTGGAGGAAAGCAAGGTGTGAAAGCTAAAGAACGCCATCTTTGGACTCAAATAAGCTTCTTATAGTTGGAACATAAGATTTGATGAAATCATAAATGTTATGATTTCAGATAGAATGTTGATAAACCATATGAAGCTTAGTGGGAGTACCATTGTGTTGATCGTGCTAAATGTAGATATCCTAATCATTTGGAATGATCTAAGGATGATAATAATCAGTGTTTTATAATCTGGTTGTTCCATACCTCGATCTTACTTCTGAAGTTGTTTAGAAGCAAAGAGAAGAGGGTATTGGGACAGTTACACTTCCATTTTCTAGAAATTCCATGAAAGGCTTCTTTTCCTCAAAGATATGGTACTGACCTATCTAAAGGAATAGCACCTCAAAGAGTTGAGGATGTGATTACTAAAACTGCTTGCCCTTGTGCATCAGTTTCAAGAATCCGAGTGTATGCTAGATGTGTACAAAAGCCAGATATCTGCCATGCAGTGGGAGTAGTAAAGTGTTGTTAATCCGACTATGGAGAGAAAACAATTGATTGCAGCAATAACAGAATCTTCATAGATGACGAGATTTTTGAGATAGTGATTCCAAAGTCTTATCTTCAAAGACTTAAGACTTTATAGATAGAGATCTAAAATGTCTTCACTGTGGATACCTTAAGAGATTGTGATCTCCAGGAATAAGGGCATTCTGATAAGGATTATGGAAATACTGGTTATGATAATTAAGATATAGTGTCAACGACACTATAACTCACAAGATTGAGTATTGGTTGCATGAGATGCAACATTCGCATTAGATGCGAGCACTGTTACTCGGTATATGCAAGAGCCATAAAAGGACTTGGCGTAGTCTCTTAGGAACAGAGTGATTGATCAGCTTACCGAGCTATTTTCAAAATAGCCTATGATTGTCACATGAGTGTGGGTTTAAATGATTAAGCCCATTAATGTCTCTTTGGGCTAGTGGGAGATTGTTGGACGTGCAGGACCACGGCGAGCCATTATGCAATAAATGTTATTGCAAATATCATTCCCTGATCTGAAATGAAGAATAAATAATTTGCATAATAGGTCCCTTGGTACAAATAGGGTTATGTACCATGGCCATCTTAATGATCATACAACTGTTGATTCAATTATTGAATCATAGAGGCTGGTGCTTGGATGAATATCTAATGAGTTAGATTGAGGACTCATCAAGCACCGTCAAATGATTGTTAAGAGATGATCTCCATCCTGAGTAGGAGATGTCAATCCTATCTCAGTTAGCTTGATATCTGACCGACCTCTTGATGCAGGTCCCCTGAATAAGAATAGAGATTCGGAGGTGTAAGATTAGTTAGGTCAAAGAGTTGACTTAACGAGATTGAGATAACCAAAGTCCTATATCGTATGCTGTCATGATATAGGCACGCATCCTCTGACCGGAGACAGATATGTTACTATATGTCTGAGTATGTACATTTGGAAGACCAATTGGTTGACGACCAAATCAAGGTCTATACATCGGTACGCTGGTGTGCATATAAGGGCATATGAGTAATGCGATCTCTCAAACGGATCATACAGGTTTAGCATTGAACCGGAAGACATGAGCTCGCTCATGAGATATTGGGAAGAATCATATTCCGTGCATAGTCATCTCGCTTTGGAAGCTTGACTGAATTTGTAGGTTTGATATATACTTTTGGAAAGTATATGATCATGACCTAAGTATGATATATGCTTTTGGAAAGCAAATGATCGATACCGACTCCCAATGATCGAATGAGAAACTTAATGATAAATCCCTGACGTAGACACTATAAAATTGATCTTATACTTTGGGATTATTCTGGGTCTTCCATTATGTAGGATGTACAGGTATTGGGAATACCTGTGGGTGATGTGATCATAAACGATTGTATAACCATGACGCTTCCATTCCTAGGGAGTGATGAAACGGGTCTGGATTTTAGTAACTCCTCTCAGTAGAGAAGTAACCTGATCTTAGTCCAAATATTGGACATTGATCTGAATGTGATTCGGATTCAATGAGAAGATTAGATTTGCGGTCTTGATTTAATCAAGCATCTATGGGAGGCCTGAGATCTAGATTTAAGATGTGATCTTTATATCCAAGTCACTATACATGGAACAATACAATCGCCATGTCCTTATCTCCAAGTATTCGCGGAGAAAACGCATTATCCTTGAAAGAGTTCATGGACTATTGTTGATATATGTATCTGAGCATTGAAAAAAATGGATAATTAAATGTGAATTAATTATCATGAATAATATGAATTTGATTCATATTATAAGGAGAGTTATCTTAGATAATTAAATGTGATTTGATTATCAAAGATGTGAATAATGTGAATGTGATTCATATTATTTGGGCACGTGAGAATAGAGATCCAAGATGATTAAATGTGATTTAATTATCATGGATATGAATAATGTGGATAGCACTATCCATATTATTCATAATATATTATAAATGTGATTTATAATGTATTAGAGAGAGCTAATTATAATTTATATTTGTTAATTAATTATTGTTGTGTATTGGATACACATTGTGTAATTAATTGAAAATGTAAAATATATTTTGTTTTGGATTGTGAATGTGATTCACAATTTTCCAATGGCAAGATTGCAATATTCTCAAAATTAATTATGAATTATTTTTTAGGAATAAATCACAACAAAAGTTGTTGGAATAAATAATGGATATTTTCATGGAGATATGCAATCTCATGAGATTGCCTCTAATTGGAAACAAGTGGTCGTCCACTATATTCCAATGGGAGATGAGATCTCCTTGGAATTTGTCTCCTTATTTGATTGGTTTAATTTTAGGATTGATGTATATTTGATTTGTCAAATATATTTGATCTAAATTAAATCAGAAGTTGTTGGCTTTTACCAACAACAATCTTGACCAATGGATTAATCATAAATCAATCTCAACCATTGATTTATGAGTCCCATAGATTGAGATCCATGGATCCCAAAACCCTATAAATAGAAGGGCATACCATGCTCTCTAGGTCTATGCTATTGGAGCACATCTCTCTCTCTCTCTCTCTCTACATGCCTACTCTCTCTCCCTCTCTTATGGCCGTCCACCATGGATGGACTAGAGGGAGTCTCCATCGCCGCAGCATCGTCATTATGTTGCCAGATCATCTACTCGGGGATCTCCGTCTCCTTCGGTGTGCCTCACTCGTGAAGAAGACGTCGGTCTCGTGTGTCCAGATCAGGAGATCCGCCGCTTAGATCATCAACAAGGATTGCTAGAAGCATACAATTCATCCCGCGCTTGCAAGCGTCTCCTCCATCGGATCGGACTTGAGACAGGAGGTCTCTTCGTTTAGAAACTCGATCGCAACCACGCTTCAAGAGGTAATTCTGTTACTTGTTTGTGTTTTAGACGAAATGATCCGACAAGTGTTCTTGGATCATGTGGTTTCATCGCATAAAATTTTTTTAAATTCCTCTGCATAGAATAACTAGTGCGACTAGTCGTTCCTCATTGTATTCGATATGACGCTCATGCTTCTGTGATGTGCTTAAGGATTATCCTATATCCTTCAATTGGTTATCACATTTTTGGATTTTTAATAAAAATGCACGAATCCTAACGAGGTATCAAATCCTTTAGTATCCTATGTGGTCAAAATCGGAGGGAGAGAGTCAAAAAAGTAATGGAAGTGTAAATAAATAATGTATGCCAAGATAGATGATGCTTAGCTTGCCTCCATCTCCCTTCATGCAGGATGCTAGACAAGAATTAAAAACATACTATATATGCAATGCAGGGTGATGAAAGTGCCCTAGAAGTAGAAGTTTCTATTATCGTGATTAACAAAAGCTTACTATCTAGAAAAGAAACCAAAGGTACATTCTTGGAGACTCCTTTGTGCCCCCATAGTGTGTCCAGCAAGCGTTGTATGGAGTCCCTCGCGACAAGCGGTTTCGAATCCAAATAACAAACAATTAGATTTGACTAGATCTAAGCGTAACTATAGGTACATGTGATGAATCTCCATTTCATCACCTTTATTCTATCATTTTGGTCTCAAAAACCCTAGCAAATGCATATAAATAGCATCAAATTGTACATAATAGCATTCATCATTCATTGTATTAATTATACATTAATTAAGGTTTTTAATGCCAAAATTATATAATAAAGAGAAGAAAAGAAAAAGGAATAAAATATTGCAAATATTTTATGACCCTAACCCCGAGACCAAGGCCAGCATGGAATTGGTCGACAAGAAATAGAGTAGGGGGAGATAAGGGCCAGTGTACAATAAATACCTCATTTATTCATGCATTTATTTATGCATTTTTGACACCTATTTTGTACATAATTCTTCATTCATCAAATAAAGAAACTTTGTTCATGAAAGTTGTAGATAATAATGTAAATAAAAATACAAAATTGAGTTTGTGTAAAAATAATACTCAGTGTACATTTTATACACAAAATAAAAAGCCAAAATATCTACTTCACAGACCCATATCTTGCAAATAAAAACTCCAAATCACCCAAACTCACCTTTAATTGTATATAGCTTCCCAAGAACTATTTAATAAAATTAGCTTCATAAGTTTTGGAGCCCATCTGCAAAAGTTAGGTTTTTGACCCCCATTGTGCAGCATGCCTGATTAAAATATTCAATTTATTCATTATCCATTATTTTTATCAAATTATATTTTTAGAATTTTGTAAATAATGTGCATAATACATGTACATATTGATATTAAGAGAAAACCTGAAAGAATTTGTAAAATAAAATAAGCTTATTTAACACATAGGCTAAATACCTATGTTAAGTATGTACATAAATAAAAGGGGACTTAATTACTTTATTCTTTATTCATCTATATTTTTATCATAATGTAAATATTGCATATAATTTATTAAAAATACAAATCCAAAATAAAAACCAAGAAAATACATTAAAATAAATAAAGTATACATAATATATAGGTAAAATACCTATAAGTATAACTACGTATACCTATACCTATTTATTTAAAAAATTTAAATAAACTCTTAAAAATTAAACAAAAATATATTTATACTCACAAATATAAGTTATAAATTTATAAAATAAGAAAATAAAATAATAAAATAAAAATAAACAAAATAAAATAAATACATATAAATATACTTATAAATACATTATTAAAATAAAACAATAATAAATTACATCAAAAAAATTAATAAAAATCATAAATAAATACTACATTAATTAATAAACATTTTTTATTTTTTAATCAAAATCTAATTAATTCATTTGTTACGTGTAATAAATAGGTCAAGTTGGGGTTGATGTGGACCAATCAGAGGCCATTGAATGTTGACCTCCGGTCAACTCCCCCCTGCACCTCTGACTCCCGTCAGACCTGTCTAGTCCCCCGTTTTCCTCCTTTTTTCCCTCTCGACTCGTCCATCATTGGCCATCGACGTCTTCTGACAAAATGATCCCCGATCATTGTACATCACCGCCACCAACCGAGATCGACCATCTAACCTGTCGATTCTTCGTGGTGCCGCGGTCAATAAGGGTGCATATCATGTCTATAAATAACACCTTTGACCTCCTCCCCCATTTTGGTCTCCCTTCGGTCGCTTTCCACCATCATTTCCAGCCCGTGGAGGATCCTCGTGACAGGGGGGTACTCCTGCCAGTCTCTGTCGGTCGGAGGAGTCGAAGGAAGTGCCCACGGCTGCTGCTCGCCAGAGGTCCTGCTCCCTGGTCGACCACCAGGTATAAGACTGATTTATCTAGTTTTGTAGCTTAGTTGTCATTTTTAATCTTGAATCCAGTCTTTAGAGTAACCAGTAGGATCGTAGCTGCTCGATTAGGCCCAGATCGAAGTTCGCGGGAGTTCAGCTCCGGCGAACCTCTCTACCCTGATCTCCGCACGATCCGACCCCTCGCTTCACCTCACTTCATTCCCCTACGCGTTCCACGCTTAACCCAAGCATCAAATCAACCAAATCTTCTCCAGCTCTGCGAATCGAGGTCCAACTCCTCCGCTTCGCCGGACCTCGCCACCCCCAGTCATTCCCTATCTTTTTAGCCTTAACCCCTGGTCGAGGAAGACCCCCTCGAGCCCCTCATACTTTTGGTGCAGGTTAGAAGCTGAACGGAGCCCCCTGGGGCTCGATTCGATCCCCTGTGAGGTTCCAGGAACCCCTTTCTTCTCCGAACTCGTTGAACCGATCTAGGGGGTCCTGGACCTTTTGGAGTACCTCGGACGGTGCGCACCACCTCGTCGGACATATGGAACCCATCGCCATCAACCAGGAGCGTCTGGAGGCTGTGAAATCAAAGATCGAAGCCAGGGAAGCCAATTGTTCTTCCCTGTTCTTCGTGATCAGCAGCCACCGTCAGATGAAGGAGACGGCCCCAGATCTAATCAGGGCCGTCCATGTAGCAGCTGCCTCGGCTGTTCAATCAAACATCAGAAGCAATCTCGGCCGAAGATCGTCGAAAGGGGTATCGGGCTTCGAGAGCCCGACACGTGGATAAGTGGCTCGCCCATCGCCGTCCATTTGCGCGCCTTAGGGGGTAAATTACACTGAGCCCCCTCAAACTTTTTGTATTTAATGTTTAATACTGTAAATAAATTCGCACGTTGTAAATAAGTTGTACATTTTGCAGTAGGACCCCTATATCTTCCCGAAGTGCAATTAGGTCCTTCCGCAACTCACGTGCAGTCCCACATGAGGCGCGTGAAAATTGCAGTCAAACCCTTGGCGGATTTTGTATTTCATTTTAGCCCTTAAAATTGCAGTTCACGTGTAATATTTTTGGTGTTTTTGCACAGAAGTCCCTGAGTTTATTTTTATT
Organism: Ottelia alismoides; assembly: GCA_037367405.1. Taxonomy (NCBI): domain Eukaryota; kingdom Viridiplantae; phylum Streptophyta; class Magnoliopsida; order Alismatales; family Hydrocharitaceae; genus Ottelia; species Ottelia alismoides. The sequence continues at coordinate 493,932 of JAZKJV010004359.1, read as the reverse complement.
TGCAAAAATGCCCCTGCCAGGCCATATATTTTTGTATGCTTTGTCCATTTATTTCATGCCTCATATTAACTTGAAAAATTTTGCAAAAAAGGATATAAGCTCATGTTAGCTTGCTCTTGCACGCCATATTTTTAATTTTTAATTTTGTTGCATTTTTGCATTTATTAAAAATCAAAAACATGCATTTTATTTACTGTCTAGCTTATAAAATATCAAAAAATAGTAAAACACCTCGAAAAATTCCAAAAAAATTAACTACGATCTATTTTATCCTAATTAAGTGTCAGTCCAAAAATCATTGAAAACTCAAAAGAAAAACCTTAAAAATTCAAAAATACTCAAAAACTTTAAAAAATATAAAAAATTCTAGAAAACCCCAAAAATTGCAAATTCAAGTTCTGTAGTTTCTATATTTTAACTTATTTACTTTAAAAATGGTTTGGAAAATTTTTGTGGCTGTGTGATATTTTTAATTACCATTTTACCCTCAGCTAGTAGCTACTCCACTGTTTTGCTTTATTTCAGTATTTAAAAATGCCAAAAATCTGTTGAAAAATGCTCAAAAATCACAAAAACTGTAAAAATCATGAAAATACCAAAAAGACTTTATTTCTGAATTTTTGACTATTTTTGTATATTTTTATAAATATTGTATCACCCCTCTCTCTACATTATATACATATTCCCTTATTGAAAAAAAAATATTATATATATATATGTATTTATTAATGTATGACAATCTGAGAGTTAATAAAAAAAAGTAAAAAATAATATATATATATAAATATATACATATGTATGTATTATATGCTTTATACATACCTTTATGGGTATATATCCATATATTCATATTCTATAAATTATATAGATATATATTATATAACTATATTATTAAAATAAAAATAGAATAAAGAAATAATAAAAAAATAATAAAAAATAAAAACCCACAAAAATAGGCTTCACACAAGGATGACTATGTGGTACATGCACATCATAGGCTATTGCATTTTTGTATTGCTCTCTGTGGTTCGACCTCTACATGCTTGTTCACTATGCATTTTGTGGTAGAGTAATAAATGTTAATTCCCACTTTTGGGACTCAATTATTTTATTCTTTTATTGTGGGTTAATTGCTGAATAACCGATGTTTATGAGCGGTCGCCTCAGCGACACATATTTTGACCCTCGCAAAATGTCAGTTATCAGATGGCGCCCTTACCGGGGAGCAATGAGCATAGCCTACTTTATTTTGTCATTCTTGTGTAAAAATTTTTGATTCATCATTGATTTTGTGAGCAGCTATTTCTAATGTAATTAATCACCATGCTTTATTGATTTATATATTATGATTAATTTATATCTGTTTTGGTTGATTTAATGAGCTATACTAATTCAATTTCTTTGTGACTTTGATGCGAGGGCCCGCCACTCGGGGATGGCTTCTTAGGGAGCCAAGGCAGCCGAGCTTGGAGGAGGGTGGTATTCACCTCATGACCATCTGGAGAGAGCACCAAGGAAGCAAAGAGATGGGGATTAGATAGGTCTAGAACACTTAGGATCATTTTTGTAATTTATGGTGAGAGAGAGACAATTTTGGCATGTAATAATTAACAGGACTCTACTCTTCACAATGAGGTCTAGTGCCCGGGTGATTGTTCACCTGGGGGCCTCATCGCGGCTTTTCGAGTTTTCCATCGCTTTCTTTTCTTTGTTTTCCGAAGTTTTGAGCTTTCTGCCTTTATTTTACTTTGTTTTGTGTGCTTGGAGCCCCTAGATATAGGTTTATTGACTCGGTAGCTAGGTGCACACATTAATAAGAATGCATGTTCCTATAGTCTACTTCGTATGGATCTAGTCAAACTTAAACAAGCCGTTCATTTTTCTCTTAGCCTTTGTGCCACAGCGAGCCCCGTAAAGCGCTATCTTTTAAACTCAAGTGTGTCGAGCAGAGGAGGGGTGAGCCAAGATCGTACCTTTCAGGCTAAAGAGGAATGAGCGACTTATGGTTCTTCACGCTAATAGCAGCTAATGTTTAGGGCGATTTTGTGCCTTGCATACCGACATGTAGATAGGTTTAAAAATTCTGTTTTGCACACCGCATGGAGAGAGCTGGGATGCACTGTAAGTCTTCTAACTCAGCATGCATCATTCGGTTCAATGGTGAGATTTCCATCATGGAACCACTTGCACAGCTTTTCCGCTATCTCCCTCTGATTTTGAGCACCTAGGACTTAAATGAGAATCTACAAAAATGACAGGCGCTGGTATGAAAATAGACTAAAAAAAAGTGAAAACCCAAAAATTAAAACAAGGGGACTGCTAAATAAACTTTGACCTTAATTAAAATCTGTAATGGACTATCATTGTACCGGGTTCATAAAGCCCTCATTGTTTTCAGGTACCTTAGAGGGGGACCAAAACCCTACTCCCTTGAGCGAGTGCGACCCCCTAAGGATTAAAGCCAAAAACCCAATCTACAACTGCCTTGTGTATCGCCTAGATTTCCGAAGTAATGGCGCTTCTATCGTACGTAGGCGAGTAGGGCTTGGTCACCAATGATGACTCTCTGTTGTGTAAAGCATCGACCCTGTCCGAAGTATTGAGCATAGGCCATGCCTTCACGGGGGTGTCTGAATCATTATCCTGCGTCCGAGTAGGTTCTTGCACGCTCACGAGTGATTCCGTTGCGAGCGAGAACCAAAGTATTGGTTTCGCGTATCGGCTTCCTCTCTCTATTTCTTTGGCTGAATAGGGATCCAGGAAGGGTTGCAAGGACTTCAAAAAGTACAGACTACAGGTTACACAGGAGGAGGACAAGTACGGGATACTCTTCTGGCAGTACTCTCTCCTATAGGGTAGCGTACTAAGGACTTGTTATAAGATATGCCTGAAATCACAACTCTAAAAATGAAAAGATAATAAATAGCCGAACTTTCACGGCTTCACATAGCGTGAGTTGGTGAACCCGATTTTGTATTGTGTTTGTATGGATCTAGATTATGGTTCAAAAGATCAAGTCCCGCGCCTTTGCGCACATTTTGTTGTTTCTCCCTTTGACCATCCCGCTCAACCGAGCCTCTCTACTGTTTTACACTCCTTTTATTCCTCATTGACCATCGTATCTTTCTTCCAACATCCAATCTTCTCTTGTGCTTCGCGAAGATGATTCATGGATGGGTTCCGTCGGGACTTTACTGACACCCACATCGATTTCATGAATCAACTCCGCCAATAAGTTCGAGGTGATTCCTGAGAACCCGATCTGGACTTTGCGGATCGATCTCCAGACTCCTCGTTTTCTACCTTTCTCTTGGCCACCCAATAAACTGGGATCACTTTTGTCCCACTTTCGCCATTGTGAATGGAAGTCGATTACAGTCTACATCCTTTTTCTAGTCACAACATGCTGGGGTTGACCTGAATTCCAGCTTCATCACGGCAGCTGAACACAATTGCAAGTGATCTGATTTGGACTATCTTATTATGCAGATAGAAGAAAGAGCGAGCCCTGGAGACTACTCCGGAGTTCATTTCATCCGACTCAGACCCTGACATGGCTCCCGGAGGAAAGGGCAAGGGTCAGCAGCCACCCCAACCAGAGGGACAGGTGCCAGACCAGAATCAAGTCAATGCACAGCTACTGGCATCTATCCAGACCATCCAGCAGCAGCTGACCGAGCAGGCCCTCACGCAAACAGCATTCCACAATATGTTGAACGATATGATGAACCGAGATGAGGGAGGAGGAGGCAGAGGCAGAGGAGGCAAGGGAGGAGGAGGTGGAGGTGGAGGTGGTGGTCCAGATGATGATCTAGAATTTCCACCACCACCCAAATCTACACTTAAAGAAACATACAATCCGGGAGACAGCCAGATGACCGAGTGGATCCTCATTCCACCGGTACACGCTCACTTTGAGCTGAAGCCCCAGTTCATTGCTCTTCTCCCTGCATTCCATGGAAATACCAGTGAGGTACCGTACATTCACCTGCAGCAATTTTCCCGCATTTGCCGCACTACTCACTATCCCAATGTCCTTCTGGACATTGTCAAGATGATGGCGTTCCCGTTCAGCCTACAAGACAAGGCCCTCTATTGGGTCAACCATCTGGGGAAGGTTGTGATGACCTAAGAGGAGCTGAAGTCAGCCTTCCTGCATAAGTATTATCCTCTTGGTCGGCTCAACCAGATGAGAGCCCGAATCAGTAATTTCTCCAAAGGACCCCATGAGTCGATACATGAAGCATGGGAGAGATTCACTGACCTGCAGGAGAAGTGTCCCCATCATGATATCCCGAAGACCAGCTTGGTCCAGCACTTCTTTGGGGGACTGAACATTCAGAGCCAAAGGCTCGTTGACGCAACATGTGGGGGTTCGTACTTCAATAAGGATGAAGACGTAGTCTGGCAGATATTTGAAGAAATGGTCGAAGGAGAGGCCGCCCTCTCTTCATCCAAGGCATACCATAAGCAGCCCCAGATCCTCCAGAAGCAAGTACACATGGCAGCGTCCAAGGAGGCAGAGAGAGATGAAAGCTCCAACCTCAGTATCATCGAGGTCCATCTCTCTAAAGTTGACATCATTGAGAAGCGATCACAGGACCTCGAAAAACTCGCTGTGATCGAAAAGAGGACCTAGAATTTAGACAAGCTTGATCAGATCAACAAGTACCTTGAACTGTTGGTGGGCACCATCAAATCTGTTCAGTCGGCGACACCATCAGAAGCTCACGCTGAGAAGAAGGACGAGCAGCAACCGCAGCATCAGCCTCAGCCGAGCCAGCAGCCACCGGCAGTCCAACACGTGTACTACGTACAGGCGCTCGACCAGGGCCAGTCGCAACAGCAGATGGTTGTGTACCAACCGGAGTTTCTTTCAGGACCTGATCTAGTCTTCCCGCCACTACCCCTGATTCAGGAAGTAAACGGGGTATGGACCAACGATGCACAGCCGACCCGTCCTATGGGACAACCCCAGGGTCAGTCTCTTGCCAACCGACATTACCACCAACCTCAGGGTGGTCGCTTTGGACAGTCCTCTCAGTCTCATCAGCAGTACCATCAGTCTCCCCAGTATGCAAACCAATGGAGGCAGAACCCACCGTACCAGTAGCCCCAGTACCGCCATCCACAGCCGTTTCATCAGTATGCGGCTGCCCAACCTCAACAATATCAGCAGTATCCTCCCCCCTCTTATCAGCAACTTCAACTTCCTGCACCACCCCAGCACCACCAGCAACAGCCTCCACACCCATCTATGCAACAGCAGCGTGGTCTGTACGTTGAACCCATTGAAGTACCCCCTGCGAACCCCACCATGGATTGTCTGGCCTAGCTTGTCAAAGGGCTAGCGAAAATGACCAAGCGGCTTGACGACCTGACCGCCACCCGAACCACCATTCCAGCTCAGGTCGAAGCCAACCCCAATAATTTCAAGAAGAAAGAGCAGGTAGATTGTGAAGATTGCAGCCGAAGCAAAGCCGCGCCAGCCTTGGAGGAGCCGCCAGCAGCAGCCGATCCCTCACCAGCCGATAGAGAAGATGCTACACTTTTTGCTCGCCCCTCAACACCAACACACCAGGACACAGTTTGTACTCCTTTTTGTAGTTCGGATGTACAACATTCTATGGGCGATGATTTTGATGTAAATAAGAACTCTATTTTACCTGCTAGAGATGTACATATTCCTTTTCCTCATGCAATAGAAAAGTCCAAAAAAATTGCAAAACGAAGAAGTGCATTGTCTGATCCAGGAGTTGTGGAACTAATTGACAATTTAACTGTTGAGATTCCCTTACGAAAGGTCGTGGAGTACATGCCAACCATGAAGAAAGGACTAAAGGAGGTATGTACCAGCAAGCGTCGCCCATCAAGAAAGAACAGACACCAGCAAGTTGAGAAGCATGTCCTCACCTTGGCCACGTTAGCAGCTATCAGTAACCTCCCGCATAAGAAGCAAGATACATGAGCACCTCTGATCAGTTGTGAGATTTTTGACCAGGTCTTCGAGCGCACTCTCCTTGACAGTGGATCTTCCATCAACCTTCTGCCCTCATCCATAATGCAAGAATTCAGGCTGGGTCCGCTCAAGCAGACACGTATGATCCTTCAGTTCGCTGACCGATCCATCAAGCGGCCCCAAGGTCTTTTGGAAGACGTTGTAGTTAAAGTGCAGGAGATGCAATTCCCAGCCGATTTTGTAGTCCTTGATATGGACTCACCTGCACCTCTACTCCAGACCCCTATCATCCTTGGCCGACCATTTCTTCGTACTTCAGGTGCCGTGGTTGATTACGGGTCTGGCAAGATTACCTTCTACTTGAACATCCAGCAAATCACTATAAACATGAACAGAGAGCCGAATGCCGCGATTTATGAGAGCCAGGCAGCATGCGAAGCAGACTATGACTTTATTGCAGAGGTCAGAGATTCATTCTTGTCACTGGACGATTTATGGACCCAAGAAATCCTCACTCTTGAGGAAGACGTGGAAAGCACAGTTACCCTCAGCTCCGATGATTCCTGGGAGACAGATTCTCAGATGCAGGCGCATCTCTTTGAGCATACACTCCAGACCGAACACGATCAGCTTAGCGCAGAACCGTTCGGCACATCAACCAGGATCTCAATAGAATGATGAGGATGGTAGCAGCGTCAAGGAAGTACATCCCACCACCAGCATAGTCTCTGAAGTGACCGACAAGTTGGACAGGTCAAAACCAGAACTCAAGCCACTTCCTGTAGGCCTGAAGTATGCTTTCCTTGCGGGTGAAGAACAAATGTATCCGGTCATCATCAGCAGCAGGCTGAATCCGGATCAGGAATCTCGTCTTCTCGAGGTTCTAGAAAAGAACCGCAAGGCACTTAGTTGGAGCGTATCAGATCTCCGAGGGATAAATCCAGCCTTGTGTTCACACCACATCTATCTGGAAGAAGATGCCAAGCCGTCCCGCGAATTCCAAAGAAGGTTGAACCCTAACCTCCGGGACGTCGTCATGAAAGAAATAACGAAATGGTGTGATGCAGGCTTCATCTATCCCATCTCCGACTCAAAATGGGTAAGCCCACTGCATGTAGTTCCAAAGAAATCCGGGCTGACCATGGTCACAAATGACAAAGGAGAGGAGATTTCCACTCGGGTACCAACATCCTGGCGGGTGTGTGTTGACTACCGTCGTCTTAATGCAGCAACTAAGAAGGACCACTTTCCCTTGCCATTCATCGATCAAGTTCTGGAAAGATTAGCAGGCAAGGAGTTCTTCTGCTTTTTGGATGGGTACTCCGGGTACAACCAAGTGGCAATCACCCCTGAAGATCAAGAGAAGACTACCTTCACTTGCCCGTTCGGCACCTACGCCTTCAAGAGAATACCCTTTGGATTATGCAACGCACCTGCAACCTTCCAAAGATGCATGTTAGCAGTCTTCGCCGAGATGGTAGGAAGTTTTCTCGAGGTGTTCATGGATGACTTCTCTGTCTATGGTGATAGTTTCGATTCTTGTCTTTAGAACCTAGACAGAGTGCTTCAGAAGTGCCGAGAAGTCAATTTAGTGCTTTCATGGGAAAAGAGCCACTTTATGGTCACTGAAGGCATTGTGCTGGGCCATGTCATTTCCAAACGTGGCATGGAAGTCGACCCGGCAAAGGTGGATGTTATTTCAAATCTCCAGCCACCTCAGTTAGTGAAGAACGTGAGGTCATTCCTGGGGCATGTGGGATTCTACAGGCGATTCATTAAGGATTTAAGCCGCATTGCCCGACCTCTGACAGAACTTTTGTGCAAGGAAACTGAGTTCATTGTTGATCAGCAGGTTCTCCTTGCTTTCAATCAGTTGAAGGAGCTTATTACTCAGGCTCCGATCTTACAGCCGCCAGACTGGACTCTTCCCTTTGAGATAATGACCGATGCGTCAGATTTTGCAGTCGGGGTTGTTCTTGGGCAAAGGAAAGAGAAAGCGTCCTATGCCATTCACTATACCAGCAGAACATTAGATGAAGCACAAAGAAATTATACAGTGACAGAGAAAGAATTGCTGGCTATGGTTTTCTCCCTTGAGAAGTTCAGATCCTATTTGTTGGGATCAAAAGTCACAATTTTTACAGACCACTCTGCTATCCGGTACCTATAGCAGACGAAGGATGCCTAGCCAAGACTGATTCGTTGGATCTTTCTCCTCCAGGAATTTGATTTGGAAATCAAGGACAAGCCTGGAGTTCAAAATGTGGTAGCAGACAATCTCTCCAGAATTGAGCAGCAGGAGTCTCCTTTGTACAGTGCACCAATCACAGAAACCTTCCCTGACGAAGCCATCTTAGCAGTGGATTCTCTTCCTTGGTATGCAAATATAGTCAACTACCTCGCTTATGGGGTAACACCAGCGGATTGGACGAAAAATCAGAAGAACAAATTCATGTCGACCATCTAATTCTACCAATGGGAGGATCCTCTTTTATTCAGGGAAGGAGCGGATTGCATTTGGCGCAGGTGCATCCCTCAGACGGAGCAATCTAGTGTCCTCGAGCATTGTCACTCTCTCGAATCTGGTGGACATCACTCTGCAGATCGTATGGCAGCCAAAATACTTCAGTGTGGCTTCCGGGGGCCCACATTATTTAAGGATGCTGCAGAGTTTGTCAAAAGATGTATTGACTGTCAGAGATTGAAAGGTACACTTACCGCCAAGGATTCAATGCCCCTGAAAATCATTCAGATAGCAGATGTTTTCGATGCATGGGGCATTGACTTCATGGGACCGTTCCCTAACAGTCAAGGTTTTGAGCACATCCTTCTTGCCGTCGATCACGTGAGTAGTTGGGTTGAAGCTATCCCCGCTCGAGCCATTGACAGCCGAACAGTATGCCAGTTCCTGAAGAAGAACATCATTTTGCGGTTCGGGATACCGAAAATTCTAATAGCAGACGGGGGTAGCCACTTCATTAACAAAGAGGTCAAGAAGTTAACGAAGGAGTACGTCATCGATCATCGTGTCACGTCTCCTTACCATCCTCAGACCAATGGCATGGCGGAGTTATCAAACAGAGAAATCAAGACCATCCTGTAGAAACTTGCTAGGCCAAACAGAAAAGACTGGTCTCAACTCTTGGACTCAGTCCTATGGGCTTACCGAACCGCCTACAAGTCTCCCTTGGGCATGTCGCCCTATGGTCTTGTATATGGAAAACTGTGCCATCTGCCCGTGGAATTAATTCACAAGTCTTTATGGGCAATCAACAGTTGCAATTTGGACTCACGCAAAAGTGGTCAGAAAAGAAAGGATGATCTGAACAGGCTCTTGGAGTTCCGAGACTATGCATACGATAACACCTTGATGTAAAAAGAGAAGGTGAAACGCTGGCATGACCGGCACATCAGACGAAAGACCTTTGATATTGGACAGAAAGTGTGGTTATTTGATGCAAAGTTGCGGATATTCTCGGGCAAATTGAAGAGCAAGTGGACAGGGCCATTTCGAGTTTGTGAAGTGCGTGACAATGGAAGTATTGCCCTATCAAAATTGTCCCCTGACGCACAGCCCTTCGTGGTCAACTGCCAACTCCTGAAGCCTTACCTCGAACCAGATGCATTCTTGGCCGTTGTTGACTCCATCCAGCTCGTGCACCATGATGACATCTCCACAATGGCTGCAGCATCAGAAGATTCAGACGATGTACTCCAACCACTGTTTATCTGATTTTCTTCTTTTCCTTTTCTATTTTGTCTTTGTATCAAAAAGGTGTCGCCCTTGTAGACAGTTTTCTATACTTAGGACGTACTTTGTCCTAAGTATAGGGGGGACGTGCACCCCGAGTTTTTCATTTCATTCCGATCCTCTCCATTGTCTCCTCTTCTTGTCTATACTTAGGAGTATCTTACCCTAAGTATAGGGGGAGACAATTTGAGTACGATCTGTGTATTCCCACCCTTGACCCTCCCTGTTTTTTGTACAGTCTGCTATACTTAGGATTATTTGATCCTAAGTATAGGGGGGACGGTCAACTTCTCATTCATTCATTTTTTTTCATATATTCTTTAGACTTGTCTATACTCAGTACGAGTTATGTCTTCTCTTCTTTTTTCGATCTATGAGGACATAGCTCAAGCTAAGTATAGGGGGGTCGTATATACCATGTATATACTATAAGCCATAACTCATACTGAAAAATAAAACTTCAACTCAATCTAAAAAGCAATAAGTAACTCTGTAATAATAAAAGATGATTGTGAGCTCCTCAGACTCTTTGTACTTGTACTGATTATTGAGTCAGGAAAAGCGTTTTCTGCAAAAAGTTTCTTTGAAAAATCTTGTGAAAATTGCTTGAAAAATAGTGTGTACAAGTATTCAACCTTTGAAAAATCAATTTTGCGTGTATAATTTATTTTCTTTGAGTGAAATCAAAATGTGTGAAAATCAGTGTGCAAAGGATTGTAAGAATGGATTGTCAAATTATTTTGAAAAACCTATCTATGTTGTGTAAAACCTATTGCAAAAATCATTTTCAAATGCGTGAACATGTTTGTCAAATTAGTTTAGACTATAGTTTTCAAAATTCTTGTGAAAATGATTCTTGAATAAGTCTGAGGAGTCTGCACGAAAATCTCTCATACAAAAACAAGCATAATCCCAAATAAAGCTTATAAGGGCCAAAACCATATTGTACAGCAAATACAGTTTTTCTTCTTTTGTATATACTGATTAATAAATCAGGTTAAATACTTATACGGTAGGATTTGAAAAGTTGTTTGAACTGTTTGAAAAATTTGCTGTGAAATCTTTTCAACCTGTGTTAAATTGTTTGGATGGCAAAACTTTTTGTGGAATAAAGGATTTGAAAAACCTATGTGCAAATGTGTTGAAAATTGTTTGTCAAAATTATTGTGGAAAATGTATACATATATATATATAGTGTGAAAAATCTTTGCAAAAATAGTTTTCAAATGTGTGTAAATGCTTGCAAAAATTATCGTGTACTATAGTTTGCAAAAATTATTTTCAAAAACTGGATCTGAGAAATAAAAACATCATGACAAATACTTGTAAATTGTGAATAAGATACATAAAATTCTTTCTGAACAACATGAATAAAGTACTTCATTAAAACCTGTAAAGTCTTTAAAAATCCATACCTTTTGTAAATAAGGCGGTACGCCTGTGTAAATAATTATATGTACTTTTTTTGTATGTGTCAAGCTTCTGATTTGTAAAAAATTCTTTGTAAGTTCCCTGTGAAAAATTGCATCATTCATTGTGCATAGCATGAGCATACCATTCATATTCTTTTTGAGTGAGCTTGATGATTGAATCGGTCCAATAAAGTCTCAAATTGGAGCTTGGTTAGACCTTACCGCACCTAACTGCACTAGAACCTTATGGGAACTAGGTTTAAGGTACTTCAGGTCTATACAGACTTAATTCTTTGAGAATCAGGGCTGGGTTCAAGTCACCATAACTGACTAACTAGAACTTTTCGAGACACACGCATGACTCTTGCCGACCGTGACCTAACTTGGACACTTGCACCTTTCACTTGGCTCAACTCAGTTGGAGTGGTGAGGGGGTTGGATTTGCCAGTCTGAGATGCACACGGGTGGAAACATTCGTCCTCGTCTAGGGACGGAAGTGCACCCCAACCTGGTTCAATAGCCATGAGGTCTAACGACAGGAGATTGTGGGTTGCAATAAAGCTTCAAAAGAGGGATAGTCTACTGGCTCAAGAGGAAAAACTCCTTATGTAAATGCTGCTGTGAATAGTATGTTGAAAAAAAATGGTCAGGCCTGGACCAAAGTAAAATGCCTGCAAAGTATGTACATATGTTGTAAAGCCAATAAGCAAGCTTGAGTTCCAAAGTCAAACATGTGAGCCTGCAGCTGGATGACTTGACTACACTGGTCTTGCATCCTAGGATAGGTAGCTACACTGGCTACCGTCCATTCTTCTCTTCACCCCCTCCTCTTGAGCTAGTTCCCACTTGAACTTATAAGGGAATACCCTGCTCCTCGAGGAAAGAGATGTTGGATTGGGGAATCATTGGGTTGTTATTCTGGAGAAGTCAGTTCCTTTGTCATTTCAGTTGGGGAGAGCCACCATCACTTACTCTGTACAAGTCAGCTTCATAGTTATAAGGGTTTGCGTATGATGTAGACCAGTTCTTACCAGGCTATTGAGGTGGGTTGAACCGAGTTCTGTGACTATCGAAGGCTGTTGTATTTTAAAACTGGTTCCCGACTAGGTTCCACACACATCTATACCCAATGTTTGACAGGAGCTCCAAATTCAGATTTTATACAGACATGCATTGCACTGAAAGCACCCCTATTCACTATATCCTTCTTTAATTCTCCTTTTTCTTTTCTTTATTCTTTTTGTATGTATTGCATAAGTGTTTGCTAGGGACTACCAAAGGCAAGTATAGGGGGGTGATGAATCTCCATTTCGTCACCTTTATTCTATCATTTTGGCCTCAAAAACCCCAGCAAATGCATATAAATAGCATCAAATTGTACAGAATAGCATTCATCATTCATTGTATTAATTATACATTAATTAAGGTTTTTAATGCCAAAATTATAGAATAAAGAGAAGAAAAGAAAAAGGAATAAAATGTTGCAAATATTTTATGACCCTAACCTCGAGACCAAGGCCAGCATGGAATTGGTCGACAAGGAATAGAGTAGGGGGAGATAAGGGCCAGTGTACAATAAATACCTCATTTATTCATGCATTTATTTATGCATTTTTGACACCTATTTTGTACATAATTCTTCATTCATCAAATAAAGAAACTTTGTTCATGAAAGTTGTAGATAATAATGTAAATAAAAATACAAAATTGAGTTTGTGCAAAAATAATACTCAGTGTACATTTTATACACAGAATAAAAAGCCAAAATCTCAACTTCACAGACCCATATCTTGCAAATAAAAACTCCAAATCACCCAAACTCACCTTTAATTGTATATAGCTTCCCAAGAACTATTTAATAAAATTAGCTTCATAATTTTTGGAGCCCATCTGCAAAAGTTAGGTTTTTGACCCCCATTGTGCAGCCTACCTGATTAAAATATTCAATTTATTCATTATCCATTATTTTTATCAAATTATATTTTTAGAATTTTGTAAATAATGTGCATAATACAGGTACATATTGATATTAAGAGAAAACCAAAAAGAATTTGTAAAATAAAATAAGCTTATGTAACACATAGGCTAAATACCTATGTTAAATATGTACATAAATAAAAGGGGACTTAATTACTTTATTCTTTATTCATCTATATTTTTATCATAATGTAAATATTGCATATAATTTATTAAAAATACAAATCCAAAATAAAAACCAAGAAAATACATTAAAATAAATAAAGTATACATAATATATAGGTAAAATACCTATAAGTATAACTACATATACCTATACCTATTTATTTAAAAATATAAATAAACTCTTAAAAATTAAACAAAAATATATTTATACTCACAAAAATAAGTTATAAGTTTATAAAATAAGAAAATAAAATAATAAAATAAAAATAAACAAAATAAAAATAAATACATATAAATATACTTATAAATACATTATTAAAAAAACCATAATAATATACATCAAAAAATAAATAAAAGTCTTAAATAAATACTACATTAATTAATAAACATTTTTTATTTTTTAAGCAAAATCTAATTAAATCATTTGTTACGTGTAATAAATAGGTCAAGTTCGGGCTGATGTGGACCAATCAGAGGCCAGGGAATGTTGACCTCCGGTCAACTCCCCCCTGCGCCTCTGACTCCCGTTAGACCTGTCCAGTCCCCCGTTTTCCTCCTTTTTTCCTGCTCGACTCTTCCATCGTTGTCCATCGACGTCTTCTGACAAAATGATCCCCGATCATTGTACATCACCGCCACCAACCCAGATCGACCATCTAACCTGTCGATTCTTAGTGGTGCCCCGGTCAATAAGGGTGCATATCATGTCTATAAATAACCCCTTCGCCCTCCTCCCCCATTTTGGTCTCCCTTCGGTCGCTTTCCACCATCAATTCCAGCCCTTGAAGGATCCTCGTGACAGGGAGGTACTCCTGGCAGTCTCAATAGGTCGGAGGAGTCGAAGGAAGTGCCCATGGCCGCCGCTCGCCGGAGGTCCTGCTCCCTGGTCGACCACCAGGTATAAAAGCTGATTTATCTAGTTTTGTAGCTTAGTTGTCAATTTTAATCTTTAATCCAGTCTTTAGAGTAACCAGTAGGACCGTAGGTGCTCGATTAGGCCCAGATCGAAGTTCGCCGGAGTTCAGCTCCGGCGAACCTCTCTACCCTGATCTCCGCACGATCCGACCCCTCGCTTCACCTCACATCATTCCCCTACGTGTTCCACGCTTAACCCAAGCATCAGATCAACCAGAGCTTCTCCAGCTCTGTGAATCGAGGTCCAACTCCTCCGCTTCGCCGGACCTCGCCACCCCTAATCATTCCCTATCTTTTTAGCCTTAACCCCTGGTCGAGGAAGACCCCCTCGAGCCCCTCATACTTTTGGTGCAGGTTAGAAGCTGAACGGAGCCCTCTGGGGCTTGATTCGATCCCCTACGAGGTTCCAGGACCCCCCTTTCTTCTCTGAGCTCGTTGAACCGATCTAGGGGGTCCTGGACCTTCTAGAGTACCTCGGACGGTGCGCACCACCTCGCCGGAGGTATGGAACCCACGCCATTAACCAGGAGCGTCTGGAGGTGAAGGTCGAAGCCAGGGAAGCCAGTTGTTCTTCCTAGTTCTTCGTGATCAGCAACCACCGTCAGATGAAGGAGACGGCTCCAGATCTAATCAGGGCCGTCCATGTAGCAGCTGCCTCGGCCGTTCGATAAGATATCAGAAGCAATCTCGGCCGAAGATCGTCGAAGGGGTATCGGGCTTCGAGAGCCCGACACGTGGATAAGTGGCGCGCCCATCGCCGTCCATTTGCGCGCCTTAGGGGGTAAATTACACTGAGCCCCCTCGAACTTTTTGTATTTAATAATATTGTAAATAAATTCGCACGTTGTAAATAAGTTGTACATTTTGCAGTAGGACCCCTATATTTTCCCGAATTGCAATTAGGTACTTCCGCGCCTCACGTGCAGTCCCACGTGAGGCGCGTTAAAATTAGAGTCAAACCCCTGGCGGATTTTGTATTTCATTTTAGCCCTTAAAACTGTAGTTCACGTGTAATATTTTTGGTGTTTTTGCACAGAAGTCCTTGAGTTTATTTTTATTTGCAAAAATGCCCCTGCTAGGCCATATATTTTTGTATGATTTGTCCATTTATTTCATGCCTCATATTAACTTGAAAAATTTTGCAAAATGGATATAAGCTCCTATTAGCTTGCTCTTGCACACCATTTTTTTAGTTTTTAATTTTGTTGCATTTTTGCATTTATTAAAAATCAAAAACATGCTTTTTATTTACTGTCTAGCTTATAAAATACCAAAAAATAGTAAAACACCTCGAAAAATTTCAAAAAACTTGACTATGGTCTATTTTATCCTAATTAAGTGTCAATCCAAAAATCATTAAAAATATCAAAAGAAAAACCTTAAAAATTCAAAAATACTCAAAAAAATCTAAAAAAATATAAAAAATTCTAGAAAACCCCAAAAATTGCAAATTCAAGTTCTATAGTTTCTATATTTTAACCTCTTTACTTTAAAAATGGTTTGGAAAATTTTTGTAGCTGTGTGATATTTTTAATTACCATTTTACCCCCAGTCAGTAGCTACTCCATTGTTTTGCTTTATTTCAGTATTTAAAAATACCAAAAATCTGTTGAAAAATGCCCAAAAATCACAAAAATAGTAAAAAATCATGAAAATACCAAAAAGACTTCATTTCTGAATTTTTGACTATTTTTGTATATTTTTATAAATATTGTATCACCCCTCTCTCTACATTATATAAATATTCCCTTATTGAAAAAAAATATTATATATATATATGTATTTATTAATGTATGACAATCTGAGAGTTAATAAAAAAAGAAAAAAAAGAAAAAATAATATATATATAAATATATACATATGTATGTATTATATGCTTTATACATACCCTTTATGGGTATATATATATATATATTCATATTCTATAAATTATATAGATATATATTATATAATAATATAATTAAAATAAAAATAGAATAAAAAATAATAATAATAAATAAAATAAAAAATAAAAACCCACAAAAGCAGGCTTCACACAAGGATGACTTTGTGGTACATGCACATCATAGGCTATTGCATTTTTGTATTGCTCTCTGCGGTTCGACCTCTACATGATTGTTCACTATGCATTTTGTGGTAGAGTAATAAATGTTAATTCACACTTTTGGGACTCAATTGTTTTATTCTTATATTGTGGGTTAATTGCTGAATAACCGATGTTTTGTGAGCGGTCGCCTCAGCGACACATATTTTGACCCTCAATGTCAGTTATCAACATGCAATTGAGTTCGGGCTTTGGACCTTAATCTATCGAGCAAGCAAGTCCTAAAGTAGGGCTTAATAACACAAATCAAATAAAAAAAGGTGAAAAGCTTAAAACACATGAAACAAAGAAAAAGAAAAGTGAGAAAAACATGAACGAGGTCCCCAGGTGTACAAACACCTAGGCAATGGACCTCGTGAAGTGAAGTGTTCAATGTCAACAATTATTACAAATTATTTTACAAAATTAAAAAAACTCTCTCTCACAAAATAAAACAAGAAATTCTAAATGAGACTGCTCGATCTTCTTCTTTCTTTGCCTCCTCCTCCCGCTCTGTCATGGTCGGCTTAAGTGTGCCGCCTCCTAAGAAGTCGGCGTTGCCGTCCAGTGCCTCGCAAGGAAAATCAACAAAGAAAGAGGTGGTCAGAAAAATAATAACTGATAATAATAGGAAACATGAGCAGTGCAATGTATAAAAATGCTACACTTCGTTGCTCCCTAGCAACAACGCCATTTGATAGTGGGATCTTTTTAGATAAAAGGTCGAAATAGAAGAATAAAGGTGATGAAATGGAGATTCATAAAGGGGTCCACTTGTAATTTTTACATAAAATATTAATTTTAATATTTAATTTACAAATTAAATAAACTTACAAAATGGTAAGGGGGCTCACTGAAATTTACCCACTAAAAGGCATGCTCATCGACAGATAGGGTGGCGCCACATAGGCTCACTTATCTTGATTAGGCGACAAAGACTGACTACAACTTCACCTCAAATAAGCATCCCAGAATCCCATGGTGCTGAGGGTTGCTGGATGAACTCACAAGAACACCTTGCTGGGTTCGCTTCGATTGGTTGAATCTCTGCCCAACCATCCCAGAAGCTTCATGAGTCTCTTCCGCATCTGCAGGAGGTCACAAGATGCTTACAGGTCCCAATAATGGGGACCTAGGGTTCTTTTTGGTTCTACACAGCCTGGAGCAAGGATGTGCATTGAATCCATGCTCCTAAAAGATCTTAGGTTGCCTCACCTACACAAAAATACTCTCCAGCTCGGGAGGATCACTCTCGACCAATTATTGAAGTTGAATAGAAAAGGGATGAGTGGGATGATGAAGCTCTAGGACATGGTGGAAGACGAGCTTTGATAAACATTATTTATGTAGAATCACGATGGAAATTGATGGGGCTTTGATAAAGAATGTGGTAAGTATCGAGGTGAGGGGGCTAGCCAATCGACTCACAGTCAGGTTTACGATGGATCAAGGTTGGAGATTGAATCTCCATCGAATTAAGATCTTGGAATTTACACTAAATTAAGAACTAATTACATGACTTGAAACATAAGTTAAGATGATGGAACGAAATGCTGGAGAAAAACCTATAGCTAATAGTTCATATATGACTAAAAGCTAAGAAGCATTAAAGCTCCGCCTAGATGGTGCTCCAGCAAGCTGGACCGCTGCTTCAACCTCTCTTTATCCATGCCAAATTCTCCACTATCTTCTTACTATCATCATGAGGTTCTAGTTATTCGAGGAAATAAGGTTACAAAGAGTGAAGTGGATCAAAACGTTATAAAAGGGTGATGGGGGGTATTATATACAGGTGGGTTTGGGTGAAAGGGGGAAGTCAATTGCGTGAAGAGGAGGTGAGGTTGTTGGAGTATGTGGATATGGCATGGGTTTCTCGACGTCTCAGTGCCAAAGTAAGGAAAAGCGATGAAGGCTCGACGACGAAATCTGAAACCTACTTTCCTAACCTTCAGAGAGAAAGTCTTCGTTATCACGCATCACGCCCATTCTGGGACAAGTTGGAAGAGGAATTCCAAATTCTGACACGGAAAAAAGAGAAAAGTGAAGGAACGGATGTGGGAGCTACATATTGGGAGGTTGCTCGAGGAGGAAGGCGAAATAGAGGAAAGGGAGAAATTTGGAGAAGGGGAATAGTCTCGTGACCTCTTATTAAATCAGAAGCAAAAGGAGGACAACCGGGTGGTCAGCAATCCACAGCCTTTGGTTGGTCCGAGGGGACCAACAAGAAAAATGTAAGGAATAAATCCCTTATTAAATCAATAAAAAATAATAAAAGAATTTATTAATAAAAACAAAATAAGAAAATCTTATTTTAGGTGCTATTTTATGAATATTTTTATTTACTTCTACGAGCTTATTTCTAGGTTCTATGTTTTACAAGTATATACATTGGTATAAATATATGTATTTGACCTATTTATTTTGTATTTTTTAATTTTATCATGTGTATATATTTTATATATTTATAATATATTTAATTACATATTTATACATTTTTATTTTAGTTTTCTGATTTTTCATGCATACTCAAAAAAATAAGTGTATATATAACATAAGTATAATATATCTATATGGTTTATTACATTAATTATTTTAATGAATTTATATATTTTTATCTTGTGTGTATGCTTGTACTATATTTTAAATAATATTTATAAGCATTTAAAAAAATAAAAAGGTAAAAATGTAAAGAATAAATAAAATAAATAAAATATGCTGCTCTGTGGTATAATTGGACCCCAAAAAGACGGTTTCCGTATCTTCACTCCATTTTTAATGAAACAAAAGTAAGATAGATAATTTATCTTTAAGAACACTAAAGGTGAGTTCGGTGAATTTTGAGTTCATATGGAGGATTGATCATTGAAGTTCAGTTTGTGCCTTTTTTCTTTATGTATCCCAATCAAATTTTGCATTATTTTTGTTAGCAATTATTTTTGTATTTTTTTTATATATTTTTATGTACAATGTTCATGTAGAACAAATCCTTATTTGGGGTGTGTAGAATGTAAAATCAAATAGGAGCAAAAATGGATATTTATAGTTAATGACATTAGGGTTTTGAGTGTGTTTTTGTACAATTATCAGCCCTGTGTCCCCCTACTTTATTTAAGGTCTACCAAGTCAGTATTAACTTGGTACCGAGGTTTAGTTTCTTTCAGTATTTTCGATACTTCATTTCTTATTTTTCTTTCCTTTATTATTTAATTGCGGAAATAATTACATGAATTTAAAAGTATTTCTAGGTTAAATGATGCAAGTTATTTTATACATATCAATGCTATATTCATGTATTTACTTAGGGATTTAAGACCAAAAATGAAAGAATAAAGGCGATGAAATGGAGATTCATCACCCCTATACTTGCCTTTGCTAATCCTTAGAAAACACTTATGATTAGTGTGTAAAAGAAAAAAAAGAGAAGGAAAGAAAGAACTTACAATACTTTTGACTCTTAAACTTATCTAATAAAATAAAAGTTTGGAGTTCAGTTAAGACCTTTAGATTGTTAGTTTGTTCGGAACCACATTCAGGTTAGGAATAGTGACTCAACAAACCTCAGGTTCCATGTTCCTCCATTCAATTCAACCCAATAGCCCGGTTAGAACCATACTTTTAAACATATACTCTTGCATCCTTGAAATGACAAGTACCATGTGTGTGAATTGTGTTATCTCTTCCCAGATAAATAGTTGAACTATAGTGGTCTCCTCCTCTGGTAACTCGTACTTAGGGAGATGGATATTTCCTTCTGAGTTCAGGTATGTGCTAGTGCACAAAGAAGGAAGGATGATGAACGTGAAATCCGCCTCTTTAAGAATCGATAATCGTAGTATAGGAGGCGAAAATCGGTCGACCAAAACCACAGTCTTTTAATGTTGTGGAGTATTTTTAACTTGACAAGTCTACCAAGGTCGAACATGAGGAATATTAATATTTAGTTGTGTGGTTTTAAATTAAAATAAATAATTAATTAATTGCTAATTAATTTCACTGTCGAAGAATGCAATGAAATGAGTTGCAAGAAAATAAATAGAGAAAACAGTTGAGCACATGATCTGTGATTTTAGAAGTTTCAATACTCAACTAAAATGATTAATTAATCCTCAAAAACGGTCACAGATCAAAAAGTATAATTTCAAGTAAACTAATCAATTTAAATCCATATGTAGGTGAGAATCCAAATAAATATATGATTAATCCTGCAATTAGTAAAATCGCGCAAAGATTTTATCTCCGAATTCTCTCTAATTTAGTCCTCAAGAAAATCAAGTTCAATCTCATAAATTATTGAGAATCAAAACCATTTATTATCAATTGAGCACCCCCTGCATAGATTAAATCCTCGAATAGTGATTCACAATAGTCAAAAGAGGATTAATTTATTTAAGCCCTCAATAGAATCCCTACAAAACAAATCATCAATTTTCTTCATAAAAATAATGCACAAATATGTCAATTATTAGCCTGCATAAATCAAAATTATCCCTCAGATAATAATCATCCAGAAACAACCTTAGATATGTCCACAAATCATGCAAGGATATAGATCATGAAAATAGCTTCAAAATGACATTGGAGTTCAAATGAGAAAGTTATGCAATAAAAAAGTTATAGGGATTGAAATGCAATAAAAATAGGAGTTTTATATCAAAAGAATCCCTGGAGGGACTTATCTGGGATTTTGGAAAGTCACAGGGTCCTTTCCGTAATTTACCCCTAGTGGGGGTATATCTGTAATATCAGGAAATCTTGGGGTGGATGTAATTTGCCTCAGATGCACGTGCATACAAGTGACTTCACTGGTAGGTTCCTTCGTGTAATTGGCTGGAAGAACGAGGGGTCACTGCAATTTTTCCTTCTACACGTGCATTGCACGTGCGCTTGGAGGTTTGGGGACTCCGAGTCGCAAGCTTGGCAAGAGTATGAGCTTCGTGAACGAAGATGAGGCTCGGAGGCCCCAAGGCTAAGGCTTGTCTCTTGAACCTAAGTGACAGGCTCGGACAGCTTTGGAGGGTTCGAACCTCAAGATTGGGGCCGAGGCTCGGGCCGTCTGACATGGCAGAATATGAATCGTTGCATCAAGGCTTTTCCCTTGATCCAATGGCTGCTGGCGATTGATGGAGAGCGACGATGGTTGTACGGAGGTCGCTCCGCAGAAGGGGCGGAGGCACGGAAGCCCCACCGCGAGGCGGCTGGAAAGGTTGACCGGGGCTAGTGGTTACGCATGACGTAGCTCGACCGACACACGGCTGAGCGGTGGAATGGATGCGAGGCAAATGCGTAGGAGGCGCGCAGGCGGAGGTTGGTGAAGTTGTACCTACAAGGGGTTAGCAAAAACGGAGGGCGGAGGTTGTGTGGCGTGCCGTCTCGGGTGGAGGATAGTCAAGGCGGTTGTGGTAAAGGGCAGACACAGTGGCTGGCGAAGGCGTTAATGGAGGTCTATGGTGAAGGTGAGCAGCGCAAGGTGGTGGGTGTTGAACTTGCAATCAACGAGAGGGGCGCAACAGGGAGGGAGCAGAGCTCCACATGTTGGGAAGGGAGCGAAGCGGAGCTCCGACCTTTGCAAGGTCAGAGATGAAATCAAAGGAGATGAAGATGCGAGGGTGCTTGCTGGAGTGGGTCACTTGGGAGGGATGGAAGGGATTAGAGACGAAGGTGTACCTGGGGGCACAAGCTCTCGGCGAACCAGAGCAAGCATCTACGGTGGCGTGTTGCAACAAGGGCTACCCTCGGATCTCGCCGATCTTGAATGGAAGGGGTGTTGTCACCACCCTTTTCCAGAGACACAGACCTTCAAAGCTTGGTATGGGCGGATGACCATGGAGGCTGGGGTGGAGGGATTTTTTTAGGAGTAAATGATGGGAGGAACGTCGAGCGACTGGGCGAGTGTAAGAGCTGCCGGGGAGGAGTGATGGTCGATGGTTGTGGTTGCGAGGGAGGAGGAGCGGAGCCGTTGCAGGAGGCACATGCGTTTCACGAGGAGGGGGGATGCGTGGGAACGACTGGAGGAAGGGGACAGGGGGTCATGTGCTAGGCATGTAACCTGGGGCAACAGGTGAGAGAATGGAACAGGGGTGCCACGTGGCACGCCCAGGGTCTGCCACGTGTCACCCAAAAATATTTTCAAAAATAAAGAGGGAAAAAATTAGAAAAGAAATAGAAGAAAACCACGGATCGAAAAATTTCCTTCACGAAAGTTGTTCCTATCGATGAGACTACAACTTTCATAAAGGACACATGAGCAAAAGAGGTCATCTGTGCGAATTGATATTTTGGGTTGTTCTCCATTTATATAGAAAACCAACTTTTTTTTGGCTTAATAATTTTTTGGGTGATTTTTTAAAAAGGATAAAAATATAGAAAAAATACAATAAAATACAAGAAAGTTAATTACACACTAATCTTTATTTTATTTTAGTAAATAATAAAATAGGAAAATAAAATAGAACTACAAATCATGCAACTTTTGTACAGACTGACAACGGACACCCATACACAGTCAGTTTCTTTGATTTCAGTTTCGATCTAGATTTGGATTTTTGTGCCGCTTAATCAAACTTTCATCAAATAATCGAAATGTAGAAGAATAAAATTAAAAGGCTTAAATATGTACATAAAAACCAGGTCACAAATAGCAAAAAGTTAAAATACGCAAAAGATGCCCAAAACCCAACTTTCACATGTGAGCTCTAAATATTACGAAATTGGTCTTGTTTTGAAGGTACTTAAAAATGGAGTACTTTAAAAGTGAGTAGATGAAAATTGGACATTGTATGAGGAAGATAAGTGCATTTTAGTCTGTCAGATGTGAGATTAGACTTTGGGATTATTTGATACTTATTTGACTTAGTATTTTTTTGTATTTTCATTTATTCTTGTTAGTAATATCTAGACAATGGAGGTGGTTTAGGGTCCATTGGAGTTAGGATGAATTAATTGAAAACTATAGAAGTTAGCTGCTTTTTGGATCAATTTACACGAGATTTTTAATGCAATTATGCATGATGAAATGCACATTTTATTTACAAATGTATGTATGCTAATGATGCTCTACTAATGATTAAATGCATGTGTATTTTGGGGAACAAAGCCTAATTGACCAATTTTAGTATGATGAATACATGATTCATCATACCTTTATACTTAAACCATGCTCATCCCCGAGCATCAATTAATGAATGGCTTAGTTGAATAAATCCTTGACCATGCATGTGATTTTTCAAGGCTCAATTCATTGAAGACCCTTAATTTGAGTGATCCTAAAGTTATGAGTTCAACCATGGTTTAATCAAAAGGAATCCAACTTCTCTATTTATCAGACTCTCTGTTTGTACATATTATAAAAGGGTATGACTCTTAGTGTATTGCAATCCTGAGAGTCGAGTCGAGACATCACCCAAAGTTCTAGTCTAGGAGACTCTCCTCTAGACCTAATCCTCAACACTAGGGAATAAGTTGGTTCATGCATTCTATCCACTGTCTCATTAGTTTGTCAGACTTGAAAGTGTAGAATGACAGCGAGATGATGGAGGATATAGGTTTGTGTCTAATTTTCTCTCCCTCACATTGGAACAAGGGGCCTCTCAAGTGCCTTATTACTGAACACAAGTATATTATTATTTCTTGTTGATCAATGTTTCCGTTAAGAGAGTTCAGAGTCATCTGCACTTGTTTTTCTGGGAGTACATCGGGTGTGTCTTTTTTGAGCATCTAAGATACTTTCGACACCCAGACTTGTATCGCTAACGATGCAGAGCCCTTTTATGGTGTCAGCCCGACTCCTTGGTCCTAGTTAGCGCTTGGTCCAACTAGACACTTTAAAAATGTTTGGGAGCGCTCGCCATCGGTGGAAGCTCTTTTGTAAATTGACTTTGAGGAAAAAAACTTTTTTCTTGATATATTTCTATATTTTCTTTTCTTTTCTTTTTGGCTAGCTCCACTGCTTTTACCAAAAGTTGGCGCACACTGATCAACAATTATTTATATTTCATCACACCCTGGCACATAGCTAAATATCAAAGCGATAGCACGTGAACTTGTTCACATACTGGATAGGGTTTTGCTAACACTCAGGTTTCTTGGAGCCTTCATTAACTTTATCCCATCCTCGAGCATCATTAGATAAGGTCTAGACTTAAATCTCCAGTCCCAGTTTCTCAAGTGATAACTCAACTCATCTTATAAATCATGCAGTTGTGAAAGTGATTGTGCTTATCATATTCTTTTGAAGGTAGAGATGAAGAGTGAAATATAGCGCTCAAATCTTTCAAACTAGGGAAGTGTGAATTATTAAGTTCAAAACCCTAATGACTAAGGCTGGCTAACTCAGATTCTAAAGATCACAGAAATCAAGTGTCCTCCAAATACTCAAGCCTTGAGTGAGAGTGAATGTGTCAGGAATAATCCAACCAAGGAATGCATGGGATGCTTGATGAAATGCAAGACCATGAGTGATTTTTTTTCTTTTTTTTCGGTTTCTCTTTTCTTTTCTTTTTTTATCAAGAGAGTTTTTTTTTTGAAAAAAGGTACTATATACAGAAAGAATTTAGTATTATATACATAATATACACTACTTGTACCCATCCACGATGTTAGATTAAAGTACGAGCTATGGATACATTAGATAGAATATACAAACACATCCCCCTATACTTAGGTTGTGCTATGTCCTCATGGAATAAAGTGAAATGTAAACATTGCTCGTACTAAATATAGTTGAGTCAAGAATAATAGAAGTCGACATGCCCCCTATACTTAGAATTTAGAGGACTAAGCATAGAAGAAAAGCAAGAAATGAGGCAGTCGAGGGTGAACAGAAAGAATAAAAGTGATGTATACACAATTATACCGGTCCCCTTATACTAAGTATTGGGGAACCGAGAGTGGGTTGATTGATATACAGAATAGTATTGGATTCGAAGAGGTGGTTTATCCGGGCAGTTCGAGTCTTTCATCAAATTCCACGCCTTGAGTGAAGGAGATCTGTTCTACTTGCACTAACTGCTCATCGGATTCGACAAAGTGTTTAAGTAGCTGAATGTTGACTATAGATGTTTGCGTGCTATCTGTGGTCTCTGAGATCTCAACATTTCTGTTATTTTGTACCTCTCTTACGATGAAGGGTTTCATCCATTTTGATTTTAATTTATCTTGGAAAATTTTCAATTTTTCATTAAATAACCTTACTTTCTGCCCTGGGACAAAGGTCTTTGTTCGAATGTTCTTGTCTTGCTATTTCTTTACTTTGTCCTTGTAAATGGTGTTGTTTTTATGAGCATGATTTCGGATTTCGGATAGTTCATTCAAGTCCATCTCTCTGTTCTTCTTTCCTTGATGATTTTCAATTAATCTTTTTGATTGTCCATTCTGATTTATGCATGAATTCTGCGGGCAAATGACAAGGCTTTCCGTATACCATTCGAAACGGGGTGGTGCCCAATGGGGTCTTATAAGCCATCCGGTAAGCCCATAGAACTTGGTCTAGGAGTTGGGACCAGTTCTTCTTTCAGGGCGGACAAGCTTCTGTAAAATTCCTTTGATCTCCCTATTTGACACCTCAGCCATGCCATTAGATTGTGGATGTAAGGACTAGCGACATGGTGCTCGATGCTGTATTCCTTAGTCAACTTCTTCACCTCCCGATTGACAAAGTGGCTACCCCCATCAGATATTAATACCTTTGGGATTCCAAATCACGAAATAATATGATCTTTTAAAAACTTGCATATAGTTTTGCTATCTGCTGCTCAAGTAGGGAGGCCTCCATCCACCTAGATAAATAATCTACCGCGAGAAGAACATATTCAAATCCTTGACTATTAGGGAATGGGCCCATAAAGTCAATGCCCCATACATCGAATACGTCACAAATGATCACTGGTTGCATAGGCATGGCATCTTTGGGACCAATGGTCCCTCCCATTCTCTGATAGACTGGGAACGACCTTAGAAAATTATAGGCATCTTTAAACAAGGCCGGCCAGTAAAATCCACATTGTAGTATCTTCTCAACAATCCTCTTTTCAGAATGATGTCCTCCTGTCTCCAAGGCATGGCAGAGATTGAGGATTCTTTGGTATTCCACTTGAGGAATACATCTTCTCCATATGCAATCTGGTCCTTCAAAGAAAAGGAACGGATCCTCCCAGTGATAGTGTCTGGCTTTCGACATGAGTCGGTCGATTCTATTCTTGGGCCAACCCTGAGGAACTTTCTTGGAGACGAGATAGTTCACCATGTCAGTATACTATGGGAGTGAGTCAATAACAGAGATTGACTCATATGGGAAGGTTTCATGGATGGATCCAGACTCAGGGATTTTGTTATGTTCGATCCGTGATAAATGATCAGCCACGACATTCTTAACCCCAGGTTTGTCTTTAATGTCCAAATCAAATTCTTGAAGCAATAGTATCCATCTAAGGAGTCATGATTTTGCATCGTTTTTTGTCATTAAATATCGAATGGAAGAATGGTCTGTGTAAACTGTCACCTTAGATCCTAGAAGTATAGATCGAAATTTTTCAAAGGTGAAAACTACAACAAGCATTTCTTTTTTGGTTACAGTGTAATTTTTTTGAGCAGGGTCTAAAACTTTGCTTGCGTAGTGAATAGCTTATGGGATTCCATATTTTCTTTGTCCTGACATAGCCCCTACAGCAAAATCGGATGCATCTGTCATGATCTCGAAAGGAAGAGACCAATCAGGGGCTTGTAGGAAGGGAGTCTCAATGATTCTCCTTTTGAGTAGTTCAAAGGCTTCAAGACACTTATGATATACTAGGAACTCGGTGTCTTTTCCTAGGAGGTCAGTTAGCGGTCAGACAATTTTTGAAAAATCCTTATTAAATCTCCTATGAAATCTGACATGCCCCAGAAAAGACTGTACTTGTTTCACATTAGTAGGTGGCTTGTGTTTCTTGATCGCATCCACCTTGGCAGGGTCAACTTCCATTCCCTTCTTGGAGATGACATGCCCAAATACAATGCTCTCATTTACCATGAAATGGAATTTATCTCAAGAGCACCAGATTCACTTCCCAACACTTTTCGAGGACTCGATCCAAGTGCGCTAAACAATCACCGAATGAATCACCATGGACCGAGAAGTCATCCATGAAGACCTCTAGGAAATCGCCAACCATTTCCACAAAAATCGCGATCATGCATTGCTTAAAAGCGTTGGGGGCATTACAAAGACCAAAAAGCATGTGCTTGAATGTGTATGCGCCGAAAGGACATGTAGAAGTAGTCTTTTCCTCGTCCTCGAGGGCGATGGCTACCTGATTGTAGCCCGAGTACCCGTCTAAGAAACAGAAGTATTCTCTCCCTGCCAATCTCTCCAAGATTTGATCAATAAATGGCAGTGGAAAGTGGCCCTTCTTCATTGCGACATTCAGGTGCCTGTAATCCACACACACATGCCACGACGTGGGTACTACTATCGTGATCTCTTATCCCTCCTCATTGGTGATAATCTGAAGTCCCGACTTTTTTGGAATGACATGCAAGGGTGACACCCACTTGGAGTCTGAGATGAGATATATGAAACCAGTCTTACACCATTTTTCAATCTCAGTCTTAACTACTTCCCGTAAGTTTGGATTCAACCTACGTTGGCATTCATGGGAGGGTTTAGAATTATCCTCAAGGTAAATATGGGGTGAGCAAAGGGTTGGGTTTATCCCTGGATGATCAGACAATCTCCATCCTATAGCCTTGCGATTTTTCTCTAAAACATTAAGAAGGTGGATCTCCTGCTCTTCGGTCAGATGTGAACTGATGATGACTGGAAACTATCCCTTATTTTCTGCAAGGAAGGCATACTTAAGCGTAGGGGGCAATGGTTTGAGCTCAGGTAATTCTGTATCATTAACCAAATCTGGCCCTCTCATTGGTGCTTCTTGTTGTGATGTAGATGTTTGCAGTGTATAAATATCATCCACCATCTTGGTTATTTCGGGGATCGGATTGCTAATGATGGAATGTGTTGTGGCAAGCGTCGCGTCCGATCTGTGTACCTCACTCTGGCATTGTCCAAAGGAGATTGGACTGACAAGTCAAGAGGGACCTCTACGTCTCCGAGAGTATAGGTAGTTGCATGGAGGAGCTGGCAGAGTAAATCATCAACTATGTCCTCCGGATGAGGGTGATTCTATCATTG
The DNA here is from genome assembly GCA_037367405.1 of Ottelia alismoides. Lineage (NCBI taxonomy): Eukaryota > Viridiplantae > Streptophyta > Magnoliopsida > Alismatales > Hydrocharitaceae > Ottelia > Ottelia alismoides. The sequence goes on along the minus strand of JAZKJV010004359.1, from coordinate 465,504 downwards.
TGATTGGGTTTTGTCTCCAGGGACCAATAGTTGCTTCCGTATATTCTGCCTCAGATTTTGACTTTTCAGACTCGGTGCTTAACTCAGTGTCATGTCTTTGAAACCTAGTTTACTTCATTTTAAGTTCAACTTTTCCAAACTGGATTCTCCCAGATGTGTTATCGAATATAGCTCCTGTTGTCCTAAGGAAGGGTCGCCCCAGTATCATTTGGTAGTCTTTCCAATTTCTAGGGACATCCATGTCAAGTATTGTGAAATCGACTGGGTAATTTTGTCCCTCTATGTTGTTGACAACGTTTCGAATCTCCCCCTTAGGTCTCTTAGTTGATGTATTCGCAAATTGAAGTACAAATGTAGATTGCATAAGAGGACCTAGATTTAGATGCTCAAATAAAGTTGTGGGCATGAGATTAATGGATGAGCCATTGTCTAACAATGTTCGGGCAGACTTGTATTCTTTGATCTGACTAGTGACAAAGTGAGCACCCATGTCTCTTTTCTTCCTTGGCATCTCATTCTTTATAAGACGAGATGTAGCAACAGAGAGTATGTGCTTCTTTGTTCAGCTAGGATTCTTTTTGCTGGCCCTTATCAGTGTGCATCTAACCTTAAGGTATTTTCGAAAAGCCGGGTCTCTTTCTATAATCTCGTCTAGGGATAGAGTGACCTTAATATTTTCTCTACAGATGTGGGCCATCTCGTTATCATTATTTTGGTTTTTTATGTTTTTCTTTATTTCGACCATAAGAGCACGGGGAAAGGGATGGACTCGTTGTGATCAAAAGCGTCACTTTTATTGAATGAGGAATTAAAGTTATTTATAGGACTCATACCAACTGATCTAAAAGCAAGGAATATGGTGGACAACTCTTGCAGATGTCTTGGTGGTGCTTCTTTGTTAGACTCCGATTCTGACTCTCCATGACCTTCAGAGGTGTAATGTATCACAGGTGGTGTGGGTAGGTCTTCATCGTTCTCCTCCTCGTGTCTCTCTTCCTCAAATCACCATGGATTGTGTGAATTTCCAGACACTGGGGCTATGTCACCATGTTCATTTACTCGATCAGACATGGTTACGTTCCTTCTGCTCCTTAGAGAAATATGATAAGCATCATTGTTCGATAAGATGTTGTATTCAGGTAAGGAATATTCAGAGATTAATACCAGATTATGTCCGAGGCTATTTGGATTAGCTTGGACTTGAGCTGGAGTCACGGTTTGGGTGCGGTCACCTCATCTCTCCATCGAGAGAGTCGATTTGTGTCGACTCTCATGTCATGAAGTTCATCCAGTATTTGCTGGAGTTCTAGAGAGATAGAATAAGAGGAGGACCCCTGGCCCTGCCTGACCTGAGGCTGCTAATATTGTTTGAATTGGCCCTGTTGGCCTTGGCATTGATATTGTTGTGGCTGTAGTTGCGGGTTCTGATAACCTGTGCGGTACTGCTGACGTTGTTGTTGTTGAGGATGGTAGGTGGGTCGGTCTTGTGGTGTACGAGGGTTTGGAGTAGAGTTTTGGTCCGAACAATTGACATGTTCTTGTTTATACCAAACTCCGTTCATCTCCATGACTTTTGGAGGTTCCTCGTAAATAGTTTGAGCGGAGGTTCTTCAGTTTGATGGGACAAGACTTGGTCTCCACCCTAATGGCTCTGTTTCCCTACCCCTTGACCTTGAATGTAGTGCATTTGGTGTATGGGGACAGGGGGTGAAGTCAGGGCAGGTATCTAAATCTTAGATACCTTGTTAGCCAATTCCTCCATTTGCTTAGGCAATTTAGCCAATTTCTCCATATCAGATGATTTACGGAGTTTGTCCACCTTCTTATAAATCTGTTCGACCATAGTTAGCTTATCAACTATTATTCCCATATCAACATTCTCATTGGTCGTCAGATTATTCACCATCTTTTTAGAGCCAGCTATGTATGCCCGGTTGGTGGTTTGTGCACGGTTGAATTTAGTAAGTCTCTCGAACACCCTGTATACGGTGTCCTCGTAGCGTCCCATGTAGCTTCCTCCACATGATGCATTCACTAATCCTTGGGTCTCAGGGTTCAACCCACTAACAAGACTTTGGATCAACATCATTTTACTTATCCCGTGTCCTAGGCATTTCTGTATTAGGTATGTAAATCTTTCCCAGGTTTCATGGAATGGTTCGCTTGGGTGTTGGATGAAACTCATGAGTTTGATCCTCATCTGATTGATTCTACTAACTCGATATAATTTCTTTAAGAACAAAGTCTTGAAGGTGGCCCATGTAGTGACTACTTCTCCTAAATTTTTCAGCCACTAAGATGCCTTATCAGTCAAGGAGAAGGTGACAGTTCTCAGCTTGATGTATCCTTGACTAACCCTAGGGTGACAGAGGTTAGCGCATACTAACTCGAAGTCACGAAGGAAGATATATGGTTCTTCATGATTATTCCCTCCAAACTTGGGCAATATTGCAAGGAAATGCGGTATGTGTTTGAACGCATCCTTGAGGGGTACCGGTCTCAACTAGTTATAGTCTTCATCTAATTCAGGGAGATACGTATCTTCCACAGCATCCTCACAGCGTTGCATTTCTGCCATCTGCGCCATAAGGAGTTCATTGTGTTATTCAACAGTGGTTATTCTAGCCAAAAGTGCTCGAATGGGATCATTGTCATTTTCGTCGTCACCAGGGTTCTTCTTTAGAGGCATTGTGACTTCTTCCTTCTCACCTTCGGAAGTAAAGAGTTCAGAATTAGGCGTTGAAGTATGTGAAATATTACCAAGGATAAGGGTTTCCTTAAGGAGGAGGATATGCAACGTGGTGAGGATTGACTGAGGAATGAAATGAAGGGTCAATATGGGAATGACCGGTTAATACCAAGGAATGAAATGAAGGGTCAATACAGGATTGACCGAACCCCTAAGGAGGAGGATAGTTAAACAGTATGACCCTAAGACCAAGAGGGGTCGAGAAGAAACTCTTCACGAGAACAATTACACAAAGCAAACACAAGTCAAATTCTCAAGTTCACCCACTCAACACTGGTGAAGGCAGGTTAGGGTTCGGCTGCTTATATTTTCAATTTTAATTTAATGACAAATAATCTTGAAAATTAATTGGAGCTGTTAGGTACCTAAATATTTCACAAAGACTGTCCCGAGTTCATACAACTAGTTGCACCTACTTTCAGCCAGTATAGGTGTAAGTATGCACTGTTTAAATGGATACCCATGTTACATGAGGATGGAGCCTTATGCAAGGTCCTCTAAACTATCCACTTTGCTAAGGGAAGTCAGACCGTAAAACGGCTATCCAAGACCCTCACTGAAAAGTAGCTAATTTCTTTTAAAATCAATAGTCTGAATGAAATTTTCAGTTTTGGCTCTGTCCTAAGTGTGTGTTCTGGTCCATACAAAAAATGAGTGGGTTTCTCTCCACCAGACACATGTTAATTTGATGTTAATTTATTTACAGTCGCCTTGATTAGAAATCCCATTTTTAGATTAAGATTATCATTGAAGTTTATGTGGGCACAAAAATTCATGCCTAACGAGCAGTCCCAATTCCTTTAATTCCTAAGTTGTAAAAACATGAGAAAGGAGAATAAAAAAAGCCAATGCAAAACTAAATTAATGATGTATGCTTAAGAAGAAGACTTATAGTGATTCCTCGTGTTCTTCATGCGTGATGCAATAAAAGGAATTTAAATTACACTAAATGATATGCATATATGAAAAATGCCCTAAGTAGATTGTTCTATTTAGCGGGAAGAATTGATTTCAATTTGGCTAAGTTGAACGATCTGTTAGTGCGTATAATTAGTGGGAGTGTGGCCTAGAAATTACGAGCACAATCAATGATAAATAAGCAAGTGTATATGTCCCTAAATCCTACGCCACTCAGGTCGGGTCCCAACTAGATAGAAGGGGTTGAAATAGACCCGACACACTACAGAGAAATTCAGTCCAAATTATTACAAGGGTTCAAAGCGAGGGACCCTGAGAATAATGCCGAAAATTAACTAAACTAACTCTCTCTCGCAAAATAAAATTTTATCCTTGCAAATCCTTGATTTATGTCCAAAAATTCACTATGATTAATCTACAAAGAGAGAGGATGTGGTTAGTATCACAAGTACAAAATGAAAAGCAAAAAAGAAAAAGAAAATGACACATAAATATTTTTCACAAAAATTAATTACAAAAATAATTTAAAATCCTAAAAATAAATCGTTCCCTGCAACGACACCATTTGATGAATGTGAAATCCGCCACTTTAAGAATCGATAATTGTAGTATATGAGGTGAAAATCGGTCAATCAAAAACCACAGTCTTTGAATGCTGTGGAGTATTTTTAACTAGGCAAGTCTACCAATGTCGAACATAGGAAACTGTGATTTTTAGTTGTGTGACTTTAAATTAAACTAAATAATTAATTAATTGCTAATTTCAGTGTCGAAGAATGCAATGAAATGAGATGCAAGAAAATAAACATAGAAAATAGTTCAGCACAAGATATGTGATTTTATAAGATTCAATCCTCAACTAAATTGATTATTTAATCCTCCAAAACTGTCATGGATCAAAAAGTATAATTTCAAGTGAACTAATAAATTTAAATCCATATGTAGTTAAGAATCCAAATAAATATATGATTAATCCGGCAATTAGTGAAATCGCGCACAGATTTTATCTCCGAATTCTCTCTAATTTAGTCCTCAAGAAAATTGAGTTCAATCGCATAAATTATTTAGAATCGAAATCGTTTATTATAAATTGAGCACCCCCAGCATAGAGTAAATCCTCAAATAGTGATTCACAATAGTCAAAAGAGGATTAATTCAATTTAAGTCCTCAATAGAATCCCTGCAAAACAAATCATCAATTTTCTTCATAAAAATAAGGCACAAATATGTCAATTACTAGCCTACATAAATCAAAATTATCCCTCATATAATTATCATCCAAAAACAGCCTCAGATCTGTCCACAAATCATGCAAGGAGATAGATCATGAAAATAACGTTAAAATGACATATTAGGCACTAAAATTGGAGTTCAAATGAGAAAGTTATGCAATAAACACGTTATAGGGACTAAAATGCAATAAAAATAGGAGTTTTTATATCAAAAGAGTCTCTGAAGGGTCTTATTTGTGCTTTTGGAAAGTCGTGGGGTTCTTTCTGTAATTTACCCCTGGTGGGGGTATATCTATAATATCAGGAAATTCTGGGGGTATGGATGCAATTTTCCCCTAACGTACGTGCATGACACGTGACTTCGCTGAAGGGGTCCTTCATGTAATTGGCTGGAAGAATGAGGGGGTCTCGACAATTTTTCCTTTTGCACGTGCATTGCACGTGCGCTAGTAGGTTTGGGGACTCCGGGCCGCAGGCTTGGCAAGAGGATGAGCTTCATGAACGAAGCTGAGGCTCGGAGGCCCCAAGGATAAGGCTCGTCTCCCGAACCTAAGTGACATGCTCGGACAGCTTTGGAGGGCATGAGCCTCGAGGCTGGGGCTGAGGCTCGGGGCGTCTAGCGTGGCTGAATATGAGCTGTTGGATCAAGGCTTTTCCCCTGGTTCAATGGCTGCTGGAGATTGATGGCGAGCGGTGGTGGTCGTACGAAGGTCGCTCCATGGAAGGGGCAGAGGCACGGAAGCCCCGCTACAAGGTGGATGTAAGGGTTGATCGGGGCTGGTGGTTATGCACGATGTAGCTCGGCTGACAACGACTGAGCGGTGGCGTGGATGCGAGGCAAATGCATAGGAGGCGCTCAGACGGAGGTCGGTGAAGCTGTACCTGCAAGGGGTTAGCCAAAATGGAGGGCGGAGGCTGTGTGGCGTGCCGTCGAGGGTGGAGGACAGTCAAGGCAGTTGTGGTCAAGGGCGGACACGGTGGCTGGCGAAGGTGTCGATGGAGGTCTACGGCGAAGGTGAGCAGCGCAAGGTGGCGGGTGTTGAACCTGCAATCAACGTGAGGGGCGCAACAGGGGAGGGTCCAAAGCTCCACATGCTAGGGCAGGGAGCGAAGTAGAGCTCTGACCTTTGCAATGTCGGAGATGAAATAGAAGGAGATGAAGGTGCAAGGGTGCTTGCTGGAGTCGGTAGCTTGGGAGGGATGGAAGGGATAAGAGACGGAGGTGTAACTGGGGGCACGAGTTCTAGACGAACGGGAGCGAGCAGCAGCGGTGGCAAACTGCAACGAGGGCTACCCTCGGATCTCGCCGATATAGAAGGGAAGGGGAGTTGTCACCACCCTTTTCCAGAGACACGAACCTTCAAGACATGGTATGGGCGGATGACCATGGTGTCTGGGGTGGAGGGCATTTTATAGGAGGCAACGATGGGAGGAACGTCAAGCGACTGGGCGAGTGTAACAGCTACAGGTGAGGAGTGAGGGCTGGTGGTGGCGGTTACGAGGGAGGAGGAGCGGAGACGTTGTAGGAGGCACATGCGTTTCACGAGGAGGGGGAGGTGTGGGAACGGATGGAGGAAGGGGACGAGGGGTCACGTGCTAGGCACGTGACCCGGGGAGGTTGGTGAGAGAATGGAACATGGGTGCCATGTTGCATGCCCAGTGTCTGCCACGTGTCACCCATAAACAAATTTCAAAATTAAAGAGGAAAAAATTAGAAAAGAAATAGAATAGGACCTCAGATCAAAAAGTTTCCTTCACGAAAGTTGTTTGTCTTGACGAGATCTACAATTTTCATGAAGGATCCAAGAGCAAAAGAGGTCATCTGTGCGAAGTGGTATTTTGGTGGTTCTCCCTGTGTATAGAAAGCCAACTTTTTATTGGCTTAATAATTTTTTGAACGATAAAAATCTAGAAAAAATGCGATAAAAGATAAGAAAATTAATTACACACTAATCTAATTTTTTTTGTATTTTTAATAAATAACAAAATTGGAAAATAAAATAGAACTACGAATCACGCAACTTTTTTACAGACCGACAACGGACACCCAGACACAGTCAGTTTCTTTGATTTAAGTTTCAATATAGATTTGGATTTTTATGCCGCTTAATAAAATATCATCAAAGAACACAAATGAAGAAGAATAAAATTAAAAGGGTTAATTATGTACATAAAAACCTGGTCAAAATAGCAAAAATCTAAAATGCGTAAAAGAGGCCCAAATCCCAACTTTCACATATGGGCTCCGAATTTTACGAAATTGGTCTCGTTTTGAAAGTATTTGAAAATGGAGTACTTTAATAGTGAGTAGGCCAAAATCAGATATTGTATGAGTAAGATATGTGCATTTTAGTCAATCAGATTTGAAATTAGACTTTGGGATTATTTGACACTTATTTGAGTTAGTAGTTTTTTTGTATTTTTCATTTATTCTTGTTAGTAATATCTATATAATGGAGATGGTTTGGGGTCAATCAGAGTTAGGATGAATATATTAAAAACTATAGAAGTTAGCTGCATTTTGGATCAATTTACACTTGGGATTTTTATGCAATTATGCATGATGAAATGCAAATATTATTTACAAATGTATGTATGCTAATGATGCTCTATTAATGATTAAATGCATGTGTAATTTGAGGAACAGAGCCTACTTGACCAATTTTAGTATGATGAATATGAGATTCATCAAAGGAGAAGCTAAAAGAAAGGGAAAAAAGTGGAAACGGACTAGTGTATTCACATTTCCTTGTGAAGCTCGATCAGTGTGACCAGGTCTCCAACAAGAAGCAAGCCTTTTCTGGAAGCTTGGAATTTTTTGGATAGGGTTATTTTTGAATATTTCTTTGTATGGAATTGCTCTGCATTCTTGTTTAGCCCTGAAGGATATATAATATTTTGTTTCTCCCAAGTTTTGGCATCTTTGAAAAATTATGCTAGCAGACCATTCCACATTCGAAGCTTTATTTCAATCCATTCTCCAGTCATTAGATGTCTACGCTACCAGAAGAATTGTGGGTTGAAGTACCAGTTTCCGTAGTCCTTAGGAATGGTTCTTGAGCGACTCTTGATAAAGCAGTTGATGAATCTGCATTTCATCATCTTTAATCATTTATTTTAGCTTAAATCCCTTTATAAAACACATGTATATAATACCAACTCCTTATTCTTACTAACTTGCATCTGTGTGTAAGAATTTTGTACATATATTACTATTTTAACCTTAATTGAAAGACCAATTCTGTATACATATGAACTCAAATTGAACCAAACTTTCATTGTATTTAAATTAAATTATCTTTAAAATGGTTGTGGTTTCATAATTTTTGGAGTTACGGTTTGAAAGTTGATTTTCTGGGGTGGTTTGTGCAATTTTACAATTTATTTGTACATATTGTATTGTAAATATTTTTGATAATTATTTAGAATACAAAAAAATAAATAAATAAAAAAATTAAAAAACTAATTTCCTTATTTAACTATGTATATAATGTACCATATGTATATAGTATATGTATATAGTTGATATTCTTAAATAATAACCACCAAAAAATAAAAAAAATAATCTTTTATTCAATCTAATTAAGTGACGAAAATACATAAAAATATTTTTTGTAAATAATTTTAACACTAATTCTTTCTTATCATTATCTCATTTCAAATTTTTAACTTATCTCTTATCTTCATTTTTGAAATTCAAACTCCATCCTTTTATCTATTAATATGGATCATCCTCCCTCATTTCAATTTGACAATTATTTGGTGAGAGGAGAATAGGCTCCTCTCCTATGGAACGAGTAGACCTTCGTTGAGGCGATCACGATTTCCATCCACTCCTATGGAGAGATCCATTTTTTCTCATTTTTAACATAGGTTAATCATAGTTTAATTTTTGCGCCTTTAATTTCATCATCATTTTTCTCTAGATCTTAGGATCCATCATCATGATTCGATTCCCCCGATCCAATTTTTCACCTTCACATCTCGATCTATTCACGTTCTTATTCTACCTCATGCAATCTTCCAACTCCGGCCACATACGGTGGTCGGAGACACGAATCCATTCCTCATTTTTTATAGGATCCCCCTTCCCATATTCTATTTTGATTTTGGGATTAGGTCGTCGTGGTCGCATCCTAATTTATTTATAAATAAAAAATAAAATAAAAAAATTACATAGTTTTTCTTTCTAACATTTTGTTACACGATAAAAAATAAAAAAATAAAAAACTTGTTATTGTTTATGTTTTTTATAAAGAAAAATTAAATAAATAATTCATTACAATTTCTGTTTAACGAAAAAAATTAAAAAAAAAACAGCAGCGCGTTTGCCGCTTGGGAGCAGCCATCGCCGCCCACCATCATCCATTGGAGAATGCAGCCACCAGCATCCGACCGCGTGATCACTTGGAGCCCATTGGCGCCTCACCCCTTGTGTATCATCCCAGCCACCAGAAGCATAGATCCCCCATTGCCACATACGCTTGGACCATCAGGAACAATGACGCTCGCCGCCCTTCGAGCGTGGAGTCCCCTCGCACGCCGCACATCATCTCCATCTGCTTAATCGAGGCGCAGTTCCGCCACCACTGCCTCTAGATGCATGGAGAGGAGCATCCCCGATCGACGAACGCCCTTTGCGGAGCAAATCATTCGACGTACACTTCCGCCATCTCCACTTGGAGCCAGCCCCTCCGCCTGCGCAAAGATCCATAGCACCGTTGTTCGAGGAGATCAATCGCAGACCTCCATCTGTGAGACCACTGTGCCACCGACCTTCTCCTAAATGCCAGCGACAATGCCTGCGGTTACTGTCGTTGCTTGGAGAGGAAGGAAGGGGTGGCGCCCCCTCCCTTGCGTGGAAGCAAGAACGAAACGAAGAAAAGAGAGCATAACCCTAGGACAAATAAAAAATTTTGGAAAAAAATTACATTTACATTCCCAAAGTTTTACAAATTTACCAATCTGCCCCTGCTCTTCAGCCTTCATATCACATGTTGTGCACACGATTCGTTGGGTAATTTGCAAATTTTCCCCCTCATTTTATTTCTGTTATTTATTCAATGCAAAAACATTAGTATTTTACATTTCAGTCCCTGCTTCTAGACTTTAATTATGCATGATCTTGTCATTGAAATAACTACATTTGTTGGTTACTACATTTTGCAAAAATCATGTTGTGCTTCTGATGTGTGTCTCTTTGTGTATAAATTTTTCATTGCATTTTGTCATCATTTCTTATAATTAAAAAAATAAAAGAATAGTCATTTTTCCTTGTTTGAACTTTGAAAAATCCTAAATATAGCTTCAAAAAATTCCAAAAAAAATTGATTAATTCTCTTTTGGTGTGTTTTAATTTGTATGCAAAATTCACTCATTAATTATTTATAAAACCCAAAAAAATGGAAAATACTAAAAATCTTATAAAATCACATAAAATTGTAAAAAAATATAAAAATAACGTTTCAGCTCCTATTTGTAAATAATTTTCTGAAGTTTTTAAGAAAAGTTCTTTTTAAAATTTTTGCATTTATTTTCTGTTTTTAAATTACGAAATAGTCATGTTTGTTCACTGTTTGCATTTTGTCCAGTTTTTATTCATTTTAAAAATCCAAAAAAAATTAAAAATCTCTAGAAAAATACAAAAACAATAAAATAAACATTTAAATAAAAAATTTATTTAAGTATTTTTTTAGCATTTTGTCATATTTGAAAAATGAAAAAAAATGCATTTCTTTTATGCATGAATTTGTTTTGAAAGTCATACTTTTTAAAAAAAATTACAAAAATCAAAATCATTAAGAATTTGAAAATCAAAACACAAAAAAACTAGAAATAAAAATTAAAAAAAATAAAAAAGATAAAAAAATCACAAAAAAACCAAATTAATTTGCATTTGAGTTTCCCTGTTTCTTTTAATTGATTTTTTTCATTTATTTGAATAACCCTTGGGAATTGTAGCCTCCTTGAGTTTGATCGTGCTGCTATACAGGTAAATAATTTGGAAACATATCCTACCATATTTTGTTGTAATTATTGGCTTCAGAAAAAAGAAATAAATTTGTTTGTTAATGCTTGATTGGGTTGTAACGACTTGTTCATAATTCTTGTAATTAAAAACCCCATAAAAACAAAGCAACAATGGTCTAGTACCATCCCAACATAGACTCCATGATATTTCAACAATCCATCTTGGTTTAGCTAATATTGAGTGTGAGGTCTCTAGTCAAGCTATGGTCTCAAGATTCATACATATGACATGAAAGGTTCTAGTTAGATACATTGAATTGACTCCTGAACACAATATCATAGAACCTAAAGAATTAAGTCAAAGTGACAGATTCCTCTGAAATTTAGTGGATTAAGATCTAGACCGAGCTCCATCCTTCATATTTTATTTAAACTTGTTCAATTATCAACATCATTCTGAAAAATGCGTATGCAAATGCAACTCAAGAAAATATTTTTGTGAAATTATTTTTTGATTTTGAACTTTTTATGAATTTTTCAAAAAAGTTTTTCAAATTGTTCATGGATTTTTTGAAAAATGTTTTGAATTTTTTTTAAATTTTAGGGATTTTTTATAATGCTTAGTGGAAGGTGAATGTAGAGATATTTACATGGGAGTGAGTGTGTATTTACAAAAATTGGGTGTAGATTTTACACTAGCATTTTGGACATAAGTTTAGTGCAGTTGTTATTTACATGTTTTATATACAAGTGTTACATATATATATATGCTTTATAAAGAGGTTTATTAGAGTTGTTATTCATCACAATTATATATAAGGTTCTCAAAATAACTTGAAAACATTTTTGCAAACATATATCAAACATTTTGAAAACATATTTTACAAATGATTTTTACAAACAATTTACGATCATGTACAAAGTTTGAAAAGCATTTTGCAAAGATTTTTTAAAGGTATAGATAGATTTTTCAAAAATAATTTTGCAACCACTTTCCAAATTATTTTCAAATTAATTTTCAAAATATTTTATTCAAACAAATAAAACAAAAATTTACAAACAGTTATGAAGATTTTTATTTTTCAAAATATTTTCCAAACAATTTTAAAGGATATTTCAAGACATTTTACAATCATTTTGCAAAACTTTTTAAAACCAGTTTATTTATTATATTTACAAAGAATTTTGAACAATTTTATGCATATATGTAGTGTATTGTTTATAGTTTACTTATTGTATACCCTTACCCAATATAGTATATGAGCCAAATTATTGAAAATATGAAAGTATGAGTTATGGCTAAAGTATATACAATGTATAGACGAGCCCTCTATACTTAACACGAACTATATCCTAATAGGGATCGAAGACAAATAAAGGAAGACATAACTCGTGCTGAGTATAGAAAAGCCTATATTATGACGATTGAATAAAAGAATGAGAGGTCCATCGCCCCCCCCCCCCCAAACTTAAAATCAACTAATCTTAAGTATTATAGACTATATATAAGGTGGGGATGATCAAGGGTGAGGATGAACAAATAAACAACTCGACATGTCTCCCCATATACTTAGGGTGAAGGATCCCTAAGTACATAACAGAGTCACTGACGGGACAAGCAAGGAGATCGAAATAATGAAAAGATAAAAATGAGAGAATGGACAGCATCACTCCTCCTATACTTAGGGTAAGAGATCCCTAAGTATAAGCAACAACATGAGTTATCAGATTGAATGAAAAAAGAAAACTTGATTCATCCACCAACCCTACACTAGGAAATCACATCCTAAACAATGCAAACACACGGATCGAGGTGGACGATAGAAATGGTAAATGGAATGAAAGAAACGAAATCGATTATATACAAGGTGATGAATATATAATGATCAAGAAGGTAGAAACTTGAGCTTCTTGTGTGATCGATGAGGAATAGATCCGATAAGGTAAAAGTCAATATCGGGGTCAACTTCTGACGAAGTCCAATCGGGATCGACATGGTGAAGATCCTTGGTTGTATAAAAATGAAAAGGCACGAACTCATCATTGGAAGAAGTAAGGTCAGGTCTGGCCTAGGATGTCTCTCCTTTTCTGCAATCCACAATAAGGTATTCATAGTGTAAATGTTCAGGATCTCATCAATACATCTCCACACACAAGGAGGAATGTAGAGGTCTATGCTTTCTGAGTCTTCCCCTCTGAAGAGGAATTCTCGAGTCTTGGTATCATCCATGTTGTAGCGGACTTCTCTGATCTCAACATGGTCATAGTCCTCTAAGTCGGCTGACAAAGATACACTCTCAACAAGGGTGGCTTTCTGAGTGGTAGTGGATGTAGTGATCATTTTAATTAGAATGCTTTCATTGTGCGAACGAAAGCATATCTCTCTAGATCCATAATCAATAACGACCTTTGCCAATGTGAGAAAAGGCTAACCCGGGATGATAGGAGTGCGCTCCATGGGAGTGGAGGTCTCCATGGGAAATACAACAAAGTCTACAATGCAGCTCATGCCCTGGATATGAATGACAGAGTTTTCAAGAATACCCTTCGACCTCTTTATTGATCAGTCTATGACTTAACAAATCATCCCGGTTTTTGATAGGCCCAAGATTGAGTGTCTCGACAAGTGAGGAGGGTATTATATTAATCGGCGTTCTGCTGTCAAGGAGAATATGACCAAAATGGTGGTCAGAAATGGCACATCTAACGAAGGGTGTACTAGTGTCCCTTTTCTTGTTTTTCAGATGATGGGTGATAGTGTGGGTAATGGACATGGTCAAAATATGGCACTCGGTCCTATAACATATCTTCTTTTTCTTGGATGCATGCAAAAATCCATGGCTTGCCCAAGTGTGGCTTCAATAATAGCCTAAATAATAGCCACCACTTCAGTTCAGATAACAAATTTTTAAATTTTTTGTTTCTTCCTTATTAAGGAAGAAGTCAGAATCAACGTGTACAAAAGGGTGACTAGAAGGTTGTACAAGGTCATCCTTGATAGGTAGGGTGGTGGAAATTGTGGTGTGTGCATGTATAGGCAAAGGAGTTGCCACAGGTGCCCTCTCCTCACAATCTATCTTGGCTAGGTGTCTCCCATTATTGCCTTTTTGGATTTTTATATTTTGCTCATCTTTTTGTATTTCTAGTGATGATGATCTTCCATGGGTGGCCTCTTGTGACTCCATCATACCAGAAGGTGAAGAGACAATGTGGATCATATTTTGTTCGGTAGACAGTGTCACATAGTCAGAAATTTTTCAATTCATTTTACAACTATTTTTACGCAAATCAATTCAATAGATACTTTACCCTAGCCCCAAAAATTTTGTAAAAAATTGAAAATATGAGCTATGGCTAAATTATATAAGAAATTTATATGGTACACCCCCCTATACTTAACTTCGGCTATGTCCTCATATCACTAACTTATATGAAGCCAAAGCTCATGCTTAATACAAAGGGATATACGGAAACTAACTCGAGTCTTCCCCCTATACTTAGGTTAAAAATAACATGAGTATTAGATGAAGACCAAGAAGAGGGATTAATGAGTAAATATTAGAAAGTTACATGAATGAGAAGGACTCAGACCCCCCTTATGCTTAGGCCAAAATTAGCCTTAGTATGAAGGATGTAATGGTAAAGAAAAGGGGTCGAGGGAATAACTTGGGAGACTGACAAGAACGTATAGAAAAGAGTAGGGGTTCCACCTATACTTAGGATTAAATAGACTAAGTAAGGAGATAGTATCTACAAGAGAAGGAACCTAAGCTCTGTAATAGTGAACAAATCAAGTGTGTGAAAGAAAAAGTAAATCTTCTTTTCTAATAAATATGAATGTCGCATCCTCATGAAGAGTAGTCTGAAGTATTTGCGCTGTGCTTGCTCTGCATGAAGTTGATGACCTCAACTTGGGCTAATTGATCTTTAGAATTTATGAAATCCTTCAACAGTTGTCCATTTACCAAAAAGGAATGTGCACCTTCTATGAGATCGGCTATCTCTGCACATCCATTATTGTGCACTTCTTTAACAATGTAGGGACCCATCCATTTGGATTTGAGCTTCCTGTGAAACAACTTCATCTTTGCGTTGAACAAACCTTTTGTCTAGGGAGATGGTTCTTTCACCTAATGTTGATCATACCATTTCTTAGCCTTGTCTGTATGAGATCAAACTATTGTCATATGCCCTGTTTCTAATTTCCACGAGCTCATTCAAGTTCAAGTCATGACACAACTTCCCAAGGTGACAACTCTAGTTTACTTATTTGATTGCCTATTTCAACTTATGAATTAACTCCGCAAGCGAATGGCATGTCTTACAATAGATCGTACGAAAAGGTGAAGTATCGATTGGGGTCTTTTAGGCTATCCTATAGGCCCACAGAACTTGGTCCAAGAGCCACGACTAGTTCTTCCTATCAGGACGAACCAACTTTTGAAGAATGATCTTCACCTCTCGGTAGGAAACCTCTACCATGTCGTTCGATTGTGGGTGGTAAGGATTATTCACTCTATGCTCAAATCCATAGTCCTTAGCTAATGCTCTAATATCTCAGTTTACAAAGTTGCTACCCCCATCAGAAATAAAGACTTTTGGCACCTCGAACATATCAATGATATGATCTTTCACAAACTTACAGACATTCTTTATATCTGCAGCTTGGTTGGGACAACCTCCACCCACCTTGACAAATAATCCACCACCAACAAGATGTACCCGTGTCCATGGCTGTTGGGAAAGGGACCCATAAAATCAATGCCCCAAGCGTTGAAAGCATCAGAGAAAATCACCATCTGCATGGGCATCTCATCTCTATATCCAACATTCCCTCCCATCCTCTGACAGATCGGGCATGATCGTACAAAATCAATGGCATCCCTAAACAGGGTCGGTCAATAAAACCCACTTTGGAGTACTTTGTGTGCGGTTCTCTTTCCTAAATGGTGTCCTCCAACCTTAATTGAATGACAACATGTAAGGACACTCTAGTATTCCTCCTGAAGAATACACCATCTCAAGACATAATCCGGTCCCTTAAAAAAAGGAACGGATCCTCCCACTGGTATCTCCTCGAATTCGACTTCAGCCTATAAATACTTCTCCTAGTCAAACCATGGGGAACCTGCTTGGAGGCAAGGTAGTTCACCTTGTTGTCATGCCACAAGAGTGAGTCAATAACGCAAATTGACTCGTCTAGTAAGGTCTCTCTAATCTGCTCTATTTTAGGTGAATCTTTCTGCTTAATACAAGAATTGTGATCAACCACGACATTCTTTACTCCAGTTTATACTTAATCTCCAAATCAAACTCCTGGAGTAGAAAAATACACCTAAGAAGACGTGCCTTCGAGTCCTTCTTTTCCACGAAGTACCTGATTGTTTTGTGATCAATAAAAATTTCCACCATATAGCCCTAAACATAAGATCTGAACTTCTCGAGGAACCATACTAGAACGAGCATTTCCTTTTCGATCATGGTATAATTCTTCTATGCAGGGTCCAAAACTTTGCTTGCATAGTGGATCGCATATGGAATCCCTTCTCACCTGCGTCCCAACACTGCTCCGATTACAAAGTCTGAAGCATCAGTCATGATCTCAATGGGAAGAGACCCGTTAGGAGCTTGTGGGATCAACGAGTCACAAATATTCCTTTTTAAGATCTCAAAGGACTCTGGACACTTATGATCTATAATGAACTATGTGTCTTTTCCCTAATAGCTCAGTCAGTGGGCATACAGTCATTAAAAAATCTTGAATGAATCTCTTACAGAATCAAACATGCCCTAAGAAAGACCTCATGGACTTTACGTTTGGTTGGTGGATCATGTTTCTTGATCACATCCACCTTGGCAGGTTCAACCTCCATTTCCTTTTTGGAGATGACATGCCCCACCACAATACCCTATGTTACCATAAAATGGCTCTTCTCACTGGACAGTACCAGATTCACCTCTCTACATCTCTTGAGGAATCAATCCAAATGCACTAAACATGTATCAAAAGAATCACCATGGGTCGAAAAGTCATCCATGAAAACCTTTAGGAAATTTCCCACCATCTCAACAAATACAATGATCATGCACTGCTGAAATGTGCCCGTGGCATTGCGGAGCCTGAATAGCATGCTCTTGAATGTGTAAAGTGTCAAATAGATAGTGAATGTGGTCTTTTCTTGGTCCTCGGGAGTGATGGCTATCTAATTGTAACCAGAGTGCCTATCAAGAAAACAGAAGAATGATTTCCCTGCTAGTCTCTCCAAAATATGATCAATGAATGGCAATGGAAAGTGGTCTTTCATGGTCTCAACATTCAAGCGTCTATAATCAACACAGGTGCACCATGACGTGTGTACTTGTGCCGTGATCTCTACCCCCTCCTCATTGGTAACCATATGAATTCCCGACTTCTTTGGGACTATGAATTGGGTCCACCAATTTGCAGTCAGAAATAGGGTATATAAATCCTGCTTTGCACCACCTATCAATTTCTTTCTTCACTAATTCCCATATATTATGATTTAATCTCCTCTAGAATTCATAGAAAGGTCTCACATTATCCTCAAAAAAAATGTGGTACGAGTAGAGAGCAGAGTTAATCCCCTTGAGATCTGACACCATCCAACCTATAGCTTTGTGGTTCCTCTCTAAGAAATCTAAAAGCCTAGACTCTTGTTCTAAGGTCAGGTCAGAATTAATGATGAAAAGAAATATCTACTTGTTTCCCATAAAAAAGGTATATTTTAATGTAGGAGGTAGTAGTTTCAGCTCTAATAGTGTTGTATCATTTATCAAGTCCAGCTGAATTGCATCTGAATTTGGTTGTATGCTCTATGAAGGTGGGTCTATATGCGTGGTACTCGCCATCAACTCTGTTGTCTAGGGATTCAGATCACCAAAGTGATGTGGTAGTTAGGCCAAAGTCGTGTCTGACTCATCATCTATGTCCCTTGACCATTTCGAAGGAGGTGGAACCGACAGATCCAAAGGGATCTTTGAGTCATCAAGGGAATAGGGGGGATGCATCTCTCAAGACATCAGGAAACACCTAGCAAACTACATTGTGCACTAAATCATCTCCATATCAGAGGGTCTTAGTCTACCCTACTGGGGTCCGTCTCCAAATACCAATATGATGATCATCCTATAGTCTGTCTCTGAAGATGAGTACTCTGTGATGGTCTCAGAGTCAGGTTGCTGCCACTTTGTTTTCTTCATATCTAAGTTCACTTCTCTGCTTGGAGATTGGAACATCATCATTCACGTATGATAATCAAATAGTGCACCGATGGTCCTCAAGAATCATTGCCCAAGAATGATTTGAGACTCTCTCTCAAATGAATGGGTATCTTCATGTCAAGGACCGTAAAGGCCACTTTGTAGACTACCACTTAATCAAGACAACCACATTCTTCACTTCTCCCTTAGGTCTCTTTATTTATTTGTCTGTGAATTTGAGTAAGGCTCATGATTTTTGAAGTGGTCTTAACTCAAGTTTCTCATATAGTGGTAAGGGAAGAAGGTTGATTGAAGAACCGTTATCTAGGAGAGTGCGTGCAAACACAATGTCATCAATATGACTCTCTACATAGTGAGCACCCATGACTCTCTTCTTCTTTCATAATTGTTGATTTTTGAGACAATAGATAGTGGTTACTGATAATATGTGAGTCTTCACATACTAGTCTAGTTTCTTACTGCTAACCCTAGTAGGTGTGCATCGTACTTTAAGGTACTTTTGAAATGCAGGATTAATAGCCACATACTATTCGAATGGCATCTTCACCATGATGTTTTCCTTACAAAACCATGCCATTTCATGGTCATTTTTTCGAATCTTTTTCATGTTGTGCTATACTATCGTTAGAGCACGAGATAAAGAGATTGAAGCTATGGAAACAGATGATGAAGAATCCGAGTCAAGAATAGAAAAAATATTTTTAGCATTAATGGAAATAGAGTTCTTCATACATGAATCTTTTTTATACAACCTGTGAATTAAATCTAAGATGTCCACTATAGGTTGGGGGATATCTATTGAAGGTATATTCTCCACAACTGGAGGTACACGGTCCTCCATAGACTCCAGGGTGTCTCCACACTGCTGATGTACTCGTGCCCTCCTCCTCCTCTCTATCCCCTGAGTGGATCTCCTCGTCCTGGGTTGAAGGGGTTGCTGCAAATGAAGGCTCTCCTCCTCATCCTCTAAAGACTCCTCAAGTCGAGCACCATAGGAAATCCACTCCACTTCTCTTGCACTGACATGTATGGACACATTCCTTCCACTCCTAAGTTACATATTAATAACATCATCATATGAAAGAATCTCATGTTTAGATCTAAGGGAGTCTGAATAGTATACCTGACCAAACTGCTGCTTTGACTGAGGCATGTTCATGCAACTGGGGTTAGCCTCGACCTGGGCGGGAATGGAGGTTGATGGTGCCGATTGCTTGTCATGCCATCAAGACAAGTAGTTGATGTCCACATGTATGTACTGAATCTCGTTCTGGTAGAAACCATGTCCTCGAGAATCTGGCACTGAAATTCAATAGGCCCTGACAAAGAGGGATGTTGTTGGTAAAGAAAACCGTGAGGATTGTATCTGATGGCCCTGATACTACCGTTGCTTATGTTGGGTGAGATGTTGAAAAATTAGGCCATGTTGTCCTGCTTGGTACTAGCCTAACGATCATATTGCCGATGTTGCTTCCTTTGTTACCGAGGCTGGTAAGATCTCGGGCTAGACTATGCAGGATGAGGTGCGGAGGTGAATGTCATGTTGTAGAAGGTCGGGGGACAATGGTAAGCTGGTCAGTCTCTCGTATTTCTCTGCCTGGTAGGGTCCTATGTGTACCAAACATCATTCACCTCCCCCACCTGGGGAGGCTCTTTCTGAGCTGTCTTGGTGGATGCTGGTTGTTGGTAGCAAGATTGGGTTTAGGGTTGTTCCTCTACCCAAGGCTGGGGTGGCCCTAACACCGAATGCTCCTGTTCATGGTGTACATGGAAGACAGGAGCAATAGATGTTGTTATGGCAGGTATATTTGTCTTAGATACCTTCTCAATTAACTCCTCCATATGCTTTGGAATTTTAGAAAGACTATTATCAACCTCGTTCATCTTTTTTCAATCCTCTCGACTACAATTAGATTGTTGGTAATGATTACCATGCTGGGAATCAAGCCCTTGAAGAGATCACCACATTCTTCTCTTTCCCCTTTGGAAAGGAGTGAAATGTAGGATTCAACATACACCCTTCTGGAGATCTGTGAGCGGCTTGTCTCAATCATCTTATCTAATACCTTCTATATGGTATCCACTCCTAACGACATATAGTTTCCACTACAAGAATCACACACAAAACCTTACACCTTAGGGTTGATATCGCTGAATAACGACTAGACCAGAATGGTATTTTCCATACCACGGCACAGACACTTCTACAATATTTCCTTAAATCTTTTCCCAAGTATCACAGAATGGCTCATTTATTAGTTGGGAAGAACTCATGATGTGCATCCTCATCTGATCAGTTCTACTCAAAGGTACAACTTCTTTAAGAACATGTCCTTGAACTAGTTGTAGGTGGTTACTACAACACCTAGGTTTTCCAAGCAGTAGTCTGCCTTAACCCTGAAGCAAAATGGTAGGGCAGTGAGATTAATATAATATTGTTAACCCTAGGGTGTTTAAAGTTAGAACAAAAGAGCTCAAATCTCTGTAGGAAGGCGTAAGGTTCTTCATTTGCATTCTCGTTAAAGTGTGGCAGCAAATTCAAGAATTGCGACTTCAACTCATATTCAATCTCAGGTTATGTGGGGCTCAGATGATTCTGCACTTTGAGCTATCTTGGGTTTTAAGCCGCATCCATGGGTGCATCGACCACTATGTTAATTGACCAATCTGGGCTCTAAGTATTGCATCCTACTGCTCAAATGCAGTATACTCTTGGAAACTTTCATAAGAAAATGGGTTCAAATTAGAAGAGGTTGTTTAACTCAAATCAACCTCAATGACGTGATGGTCTTCCTTAGTGAGTAGGGAAGAGAGGAAGGGGTTGGTCAGTGTGTAACAATCCCTGAAGTGAGTGAACATAGATTCAATAAGGTCATGAGTCCAAGGAGATCCAGGAAGTGAAGAGACCTCGAAAGATGTTCTATTTTGAGGGTTATGATAAGTTCATGAAGTTCGAATAATAATTCCCACAACTAGTCATCTTTGATGTCAAATAGGAGCATAAATGAATATGAGAGGCAAGGAGAATCTATTCTCTACGTGGCACATAAATGTACAGAGAAAATTCACGTAAATCTAACACAATGCAAACACTTTAAGTTCACCAACTTCAAATGTGAAGATTGTAAGGGGATTGCTCTAATTATCTTGTCAATTTGAGTTGGTGGTAAGACCATCTTTTAATCTATTACACACAAGGTGTCTCCTTATGCATAACGGTACTCTTGTATGCTCCCAATCAATGAGGTGATATGCCTGGGCTGTCCGATTCAATATCACTCCCCAAAGGAGACACACATGCTTACACAATTGAAATGTACCCTAAGGTCGAAGGCAAGCCCTTGCAGCTCCCAAGCACGTGAGAGTCAGACATGGAGACTTTGGGGGAAAGTCCAGGGATTTGGGCTCTAATCTTAATGTGTGTGTCCTCACCCACTCTATTTGGGGGTAAGTACCTGTATTTAATGAGGGCTTCATGCACTTGTAAAATAAATGTTCATTTTATTACTAGTTGTTTAGATTGACTTGCTCAATTCAGTCCCAGATTTAGAGTATTGGTTATCACTTGAATTTATTGTGAACTCACAATCACACCTACCATTCAGTCCCTTTTCATTTTATCCTGAGGTTACAAAATAAAGAGAGGAATCAGAAAACTGAATGCAAGCGAGAAACAATGATAAATGCTCAGAAGAAGTTATACTTGCAGTAGATTCCATTCTCTCCATGTATTATGCAAGACCTAATTTAAATGTTACATTAGATGCATGCAAGTCTATGAAAAACTGAACCTAAACATGATACTATTAGCATGTAAGAAATTAATTTAAATTTGGCTAAGCAGTATGTGTTTAAGTGCATGTCATTAATGAATCTTAAAGATGTGAATCTTAAGATGGTCTAGCCTAAATTGCGAAGGACACATACAGATTTGATTTACACTATTGTGTGCCTACCCTAATCTCGCCTCTCAAGTCGAGAACCACTCTCGACACAAACACAACACAATAAAATAAAAGAATAATAATATCTAGTCTCTAATTACAAGCGTGAGATATCGAACAAGAGCCACTGTAAAGAGGGAATTACCTAGATTATTACAACAAAATTAATTACAATAATAATTACACTAAATGGACAAAATTAATTATTTATCTAATTAGCTAATCTTCTCTCTAATGTTGTTGAATTGACCCTCTTCCACTAGAGCACCAAGCCATAACGTCCACGTTACTTCTCGTCAAGTCGCTTCGCAGGCCCAAGTCAAAACAACATGTGGTCATACAATGTCAAGAGACATATAGCTATCAAGATAAATAATTACCCAAGACAACAAAACAAAGATAAAAAACCAACAAACATAAAACAAGCTTAAATCAAATAGCTCAAATTTTGCTTGATCACCTAAATTAAGCCCAATTAACGACAATGATCAAGCCATGTCCCTGACAACGATGCCATCTTATCAATAGATTTAAAGCTATGATAAGGTAGTCTCATTGTAAAATGGCCAAAACCAGATCAATCATAGATCGAGTGAGAATCTCTACGAGGAGTGGCTCGATATAAAATATCCTAGATAAATCCATGGTTTAACTCAGTAACACAACTGATCAAGGATATACAATCAGGACCAAAAATGGGCAATAGCCTACTCTAAGTGGCTATCCAAGACAAGCAATGTAGAAAACAACATGAATTGCATGTGTGATTTTTTTATGGCTTTTCCAAGGCATGATACATTATGCGACAAAAAAAATCACGAATGCGAACACATCACAAGACATGCATGGCTATACAACACTGACGAAACCCCTTGATTTAACACTCAAACCAATTGAATTAGTTAAGCATCCAAATAAGAAAATGGCATCTTATCAAGTCAAGCAGATTTTATATTGTATCAATGTGTAAATTAACCAAGCTCTCAAGAGAAGTTCACCCAATGAGCTTCCTGAAGCATATTAAATACACGAATTAATAGACTAATATAATACTGTAAGGTTCCTGATTAAGCATGAATTAGTTGAGATAAATCAGGGCTTAAGAGTCACATTGAAATAAATGATTAGTGAATTAATTCTTAATCAACCAGAGTCCCGAGCAACCAAATTTCTCTAAATTTTAATTCATCTTTAGCAACACATAACAGAAATTTAGGTTAACTACATTAAAGAGCATAAAAAATATTTAAAATACTGTTAATTCCACTAAATTGGGATCAAGGATGCAAAATATATTAAGATAACAAGTCTGGGTCCTATTTCTGAGAAAACACAACATTTTCATTACAAAACAGTCCAAACAAGACCTACATGCAATAAACAAAACTTGCTAGATTCTAACTTGAAACTAAACCACGTATGGGGGCATAAATAAAATATTAAGAAGTTGGTGGGGATTAGCTTGCAGTAATTCAAGGTGGCACATGCTTTGCATGCGTTACGGAGGGACTATAGTGTAATTCTGAATAGGTGCTGGACAAGTCCTGTAAAATGACCCAATCACGTGAGATGAGGCACTTGGAGACTACGCTCAATGCAGGCTTGGGTGCAGGCTAAGGCTTAGGGGTGTGTGGTGCTTTCTCATGCTTCAGAGTTGGGTTGGCGTGCCCAAGGCTATTTGGTTGAAGTGGTGGCTCGGATGAGAACCCAAACCTTCATATTGGGTCAAAGAGACCCTATCCAATGATGCATATGCTTTAGACATCCGTCCCTCTCCTTCGAGTATGGTGAGGCTTAGGCAGAGCTCCAATGACTGGCAGCTGGTGCTCCAGTCTACCTACAAGAAGTCTGGAGGTTGGAGAAGCTCCCTCAACCCCTCGCGAAGTGCTGGTTAAAAACTCAAGGGTTGAGGGTCTTTGGATCTCTTTGGTGATGAAGTAAAGTTGTAGAATAAGCTTGATACTAGAGGTTGGTGGGAATTCTGATCAATTAGCCCATGAATTTCTCTATAGTGGTTAGCTCCAAACAAGGGAGCAACGCGAGTCGACTAGGATGCAAATGAAGGTGGAATGTAGGCTCAGCAAAGATGATGTCCTAGAGCCCTAATGGGTTCTAACTCCCTTTTCAAGAGGCCAGAAAGAATGAGGCATAGAGGTCAACAGAGAAGCGGAGAGGGGAAGCGAGGTTGTGGGAAAAGACAAACAAGTCACCGTAAAGCTTGAAGTGCAGTTAGGCGATAAAAGGGAGTGTGTGTTAATACATAAAATTTGAAGAAATGGAGTCGAGAAGAAAGATCTTACCTAGAGACCAAGGCAAAGGACGGAGAGGGAGAAAGGAATGCGGAGACACAAACTGGGGTGGAGTTGAAAAACTCCACCGTTGCTTGATGGACCTGATGCTATGGAGCCGAAGCTTAGGCAGCTAAAGATCTGCTACACGTCGGTGAAGACAAGGATCACGTCGGAATGAATTGTCCTATATTAGCTCGAATGCTCGCTCGCATAAAGGCAGATAAGCTGAAAAATTGACTAGAGATCAAGTACAAGGGGAGATCTAGGGGCGGTTCCATGTAATGGATGAGTGGAGTTTAACTGTCCCTCCATGATTAGAGGTTGCAAGAGGGTGAGGCCTAGGTGGCATGCTTGATGGAGAGAGGTTAGGGACATGTAAAGGAGTGGTTGGCAAGTCAAAGGGGTCGACAGAGATGTGGGAGAAATGGGGAGAGCGGGCGATTACAGAGAGGAGCAACGTAAGAGGGAGAGGGTTGTGGAGAAGGAAGATGAAGCCAGGACTGTTGGATCTAGGGATCCAATGACCTAGGTGGAAGTGGGATCAAGCATCTCTAATGCAATCATAGCGATCACATTAAGCAACTGAGAGTGAGGACGAGTAGTGCGCAGAGATGCGGGCCATGTGGGTGGACAAGAGGCACCATGTGGCCCAATGAAATAAAAGATAAATATAAAAATCAAAGATAAATAAAAGTAAAATCTCTACAAGTCTCAAAATAAAAAGGATTCAACATGGAAGTTGTAGATCTTTTTTAGCTCTACAACTTTCATGGAGAACTCAAAATAAAAAAAAGCAATATATATAAACAACAATTTTGTATGCATTTTTAAGGACTAAAAAATACTTATTTTCTATTTCTTTTATCATTTCTTGTCATTTTTAATTTGTCAAAATAAACTATACAATAATTATATTTTTTTTGGTATTTTTAATAATTAAAAAATTACAAAAAATAAAGCATACTAATATAATTCGATATTTACAATAATAAGGGTTAGTTATAAACAGTAGGTTAATTGTTAATTCTAGTTTATTAGGGTTAGTTTTTATTGAATATTTTAATAAAGGATTATAACAAAACAACAACAATAATATGATAACTCACATATTTTCAAGTGAGGATCTCTATCCTCCTGTGCATTTGCTCCACTAATTGGGTCACATGATCAAGAGTGGGTCTTAGGGAGGGAGATCCAACAATGTAGCAATAGGTGGGGATGACGGTGGGAAATGTGACTGTGGTGGTGGGGATGGTAGAGGCAGGTACTCAAAATCCGGTTGCGGATACTATGGGTATGAAGGCTGTTCTTGCAACCATCTGAGAGAAGGGTCCATCTCGAAATGCAGGTTTATTACTAGATATGTAGAAAAAATCCAGGATATGATTCTCATGACAAAATGGAGGTGCACCGACTACAGCAGAGTGAGAGAAGTCCGCGAAGACTAGATAAAAGTTGCTCCAATCAGCCATCTTGGTTTTCAACAGGAGGTGGTCTGGAATATCACCATAGTCAAGTCAAAATGTGAATAGAAAAAGGTGCAAATGCACGAAATCATCAAACACACACAAAACAAACGTAAATCGAACCCCTCAATTCACCTACTCAACACTGTGAAGAACATGAAGATTCGGTCCTTTATCTTATCTTTTTTAGAGTTAGGTGACAATGTAGTGACCAAAAAATACTAGCTTGTACAATTACTCAATAAAACACAAACCCTAGTTTGGAGACAAATAGTCGTAAATGTGAATATGTCTCTCATATAGTCTCCTATGAACTCTTACGTTTGAATTAATGTACATTCAATTATCTATAAAATAAAACCAAATTCAAAACAATCTGAGTTCATATGTGAAACTTGCGTTTTGGGACCTTATTGTATATTGTATATTTTATCTGAATTTACCCAATTATTTTATGTATAAAAGATAACACTTTTTGACATATTTCATTTCCATTTATTTTCTTTGATTTATTTTTTAATAAAGTGTGCCAAACTCCATATCAGAAATGAAGTATATATGCCTATCTTATTTTATTTCTTTATTTCGTTAATCATTAAAATACCAAAATTTTATTTTATATGTAAATATTTATTTCATATTCTATTTTATTTTGGATTTTATATTATTAAGAATTGCAAAAAATAGAAAACCCAAAAAATATGGTACTTTATATATATAGAGTACCACCAAAAATATGTTTTGCACAAATGATTTCTTGTGGTTTTGATATCTTCATGGAAGTTGTAGATCACAACGAGATGAACAACGTTCATAAAGATTACTTTTTAATTTGACATCATCTTCTATTTTTTCTTGATTTTTCTTTTCTTTTCTTTTCTAAATTTTCTGAGAGCGACATGTTGCAGCTCCTGGAGCTGCCACCTGTTACCTCCCTTTTATTCCCTTAGTCGTCCTCTTCTGGGTTGTTGGATGATGGCACCACATCATCCAACGATCCCAATTATATTCCCTTTTTATTTTTTTATTTTTTAATTCATTTATTTTATTTATGCCACATGGCAAACCGTGACCCTTCAATCTTGGTCGATCGAACGGCCACAGACCCGCCCCTCTCCCCTGTGTGATCCGCCCCTCCAGCTCTTACAACGACACCTCCACCTTTGCCTGCAATCTTTGGCTGACTACTCCACCAATGGTTAAAGCCCAATGCCTCCATATCCACTAGCAAGCTTCGGATGACTACTCCACCAATGACCAAAGACTAGCTCCTCCACTCATGCTCCATCTCCACGTACACCACCCCTTTTTCTTTCTCACGAAACCCAACCGAAGCCCATCAAAACTCCCACCCTTACCTATCATCAACACCATCATCCATTAGGAGCAAGCTCTGGTCAAACCTTTGTGACAACAAGGTCAGCCATTTGAGCAAATACCTTCGGTGAGATCCGAAGGCCGCCGGCTTCATTGCTCCTCCTCCTAGGAAGGGCTCAAGCTTCTCGGTCACTTGATGGGCATTGATTGAGGCGAAGAACGAGAGCAGTGATAGCCATGCTCAAACCCTCGCTAGTGACCCTTGGTTACTTTTCCCCTCCTTCCTCTTCTTATTTCCTTTACTTCTCTTTTGTCCTTTCTTCCTTCTTCCTATGTTCTTCTTCCCTCTGTCACACTTTCACCTTCGCCTCGCCGCCTCACTGATGTTTGCCTTCGATCGACTCTCCATCCACCACCCCTGCGCTCCATCACCCACACCTCCAAGAGAGCAGTAACCACTCGATCTTGATCGAGTGACAGCTGCTACATCGCGTCCACATCAATCAACCCCACATTAGATGCCCATGACCCTGCAACGTCGCCATCCCACCGAGCCTAGTGCTTTGGCAACACCAAAGCTACCGCAAGTCGCCACGTGGAGGCTAGGGTAATTGTGCCTCAACTCCAAGCTTCGCTTTGCAAGGGAGCCACACGTGGGGGTAGGGAATATTGCACCCTAGGCCCACACATTTCAAAGCAATTGCATCGAAGCCCCCCTTCCCCTGCTGACCAGCTTACATGAGAAGCACACATGAGATATTTGCAGAAAACCCTCAAAATGTATTGGTAATCTCATTTAGGTCCATTGTCGCATTTATTCCAGTAATTAAATTTTGTAATTTGCATATGAGACCCTGTATTTGAGCTTTAATTTGAACCATCATTTTGCTTCACATTTTATTTTCAAAAATTACACATTGTATAACATTTATTTTTTATCATGTAGATGTTTTATGTAATTTTATGAGCATTGTTTGATTTATAATATTTATTGTGGTGAAATTTGTCATCTTTTACCCATCTAAGCTTAAATAATTTGTAGTTAATTATTCCTTGCCTAAAAAATTATAGAAAAAACACATTTTATATATTAAATAGTGCTCTGGACTGCCTCCAAAAATTGTTTAATTTGCATGCATATATAAATTATTTTCAGATCACAGTAATTAATTTTATTGCTCTATAAACTTGATCTTTTTAAGAGTTAGATATTTTTTCTAGATAGAACCAGATTATACATATCTAGGATAATTTTAGTTCTGGAAAATAATTAAGTTTCTATTTATAAAAATTAATTTATTGAAAATCACATAGTCTATAATGTTTAATTTATAGAAAATTTATCTTGCATCTAAAATTTTAAAAAAAATTATAGTAGGTTAATTTTACCATATTTAACTTACTATCAAATTTTCATAATTTCCGCATATCATTTGTATGAAATTTTATAGAAAACCCCCCTAAAATGTACATTTTTCATGTATGCATTTTCTGTCATAAAAGTTCAAAATGGGTTCAGGTTCTTCATTGCATAAAAATCAAGGGAAATTTTCCTTCTAGGTTTTTGAGTCTATTTTTACAATAAATTTGGAATTTCTGTTGTAGGCTAATCTAACCTTCATTTGGACATTCTGCATTTGCATATCTTTAATATTTGCATAAAAAATTGCCAAAAATTTTCTCCTCAAAACTATCATCTAGAAAATCTAAAAATCATCCTAATGAGACAGTGGCCTTCTAGAGTTTGACCTTTGACTTGCTCAAGAAAAATAAACTTGACAACTTTTGCAATTAATTGAATATCAATTAAGGGGCTATTTTGATTAATCTGAATTAGCTCGCTTGCAACGAACATATCATTAGTTTTATTTAATTAAGGAAGGGTATTCTAGGGTTCTTCAAATGGCATCATTGTCAAGGAGGCATAGCTTAGGTAGACTTTTAGTGAATTTAGACATTAGGTTTCCACCTCTCATGTAGACTGACCCCCTGTCTTTCTTATAATTATTGATCTTTTTATTTCCCCACATTTTTATTTCTTTATTTATTTTGTGTATCTCTCTTTGACATCATCTTAATTTTTGCGTAAGGGACCCAACTTATCTAGAATGGCTTTTCAGAACATGTGCATTGGAGACAGGATTTTCAGGAAATTATGTAACTGAATGACACTTTTAAAATTAGGATCAAGTCAAATATGAGAGAATGTAGAGTCCTTAGGATTTATTTCTGCATTTTAATATTTTTTTGGAATTATTTTGAATAATTGTATATTTGTATTGGTTCCCATTTAGGATCTCGTATGTGTACCCAGACTTGGATATTTTCATTCTTGCGGTGTGCTAAGATCTGTTTCACTCTCATGTTGAGGGTAGGGCTCGACTTGAGTGGCTCGTAGGTTGGACCTATACTCATGGCTCTTGGAGCTTTGACATTGGTCAATTATCATTTGCTTGAGCTCATGTAATCTAGGACCACACTTCAACTTTAATAATACACACTATAGAACATTCTACCTAGTCAATTGAAATTCAAATTCTTCCCGACTAATATAAGTTCCTACTAGGTGTGGTTTTCTCTGACTTGCATTCATTTAGCATAAAAAAATTCAATTATGTATTTTATCTCGCATGTTTAGTGCAAGGATCAATGTAAGTCTTCTAAATTTGGCATGCATCATTGATTTTATCGACTGCATCAGTTTTTCTCGACTCCTTTCCTCTTGGTTTTGTAACATAGGATAAATGGAAATCAAGATTGATCGTTAGGTGTGTCGTGTTTGGTGGACTTAATCATGTGATAATCTAACTTAAAATTGGGACTGCTAATAAGAAGTAACTAGGAAATGATTAAAATTAACATTTGATTTCATGAGAGAAACCTGTCATTATACGTAGGCGCCTACGTCTAAACAGAGTAGGTGAGGACATATACACAAAGGATAGAGCCCAAATCCCTAGATTTGAGCCCTAAGTCTCCGGGTCTGACTCTTGCGAGCTTGGGAGTTGCAAGTTCTTGCCTTCGACTTAACGAGACGTTTTAATTTACATCTTTTCACTATTATCCTTAGGGGTGTGGTATAATCCAGTAGCCTGGGCAGATCGTCTCTTTGATTGGGATATAGTGGGAGTTTACATTGGGCATTAGGCAGCTCACCATGTGTGATTGCATAGTAAGATTATTTTGTCACTTGACTAAAATTGAAAAGATAATGGTTGGACCTTTGTGACAATCACCGTGTTAAGTTGATGAAACCAGGGTTTACTCTTGCGCTTGTTTTTGTGTTTGTCTATATGTGTTATCCTTCCATGCATTTTCACATTTTTGCATCCATATGCTTTCATTTCTTTTCGAAGATGTTGGATTATTGGTCTCCGTACCCAAACTCTGCATGTAACCTCTCTTTAATCGATTACCGACCATCTTCACCATTTCACTCCTCAGTGAACCCTCTCGTTGAGAACGTTTCTCCTCGGCCACCTTTTTTCTCTGCACCCAATTCTAACTACAAAGTTAGACCTCCGGTCGACTTTCGAGCCTCCTTTTATTCATCCCAACAAAACCCAGTCTTTGAGGTGGTTCTTCCTTAGTCATCTGTCTTCTCCCCACCCCACCTCGAATATGAAGTCAGAGCTTTGACTTACTTCTCCACTTCTTCACACTTTTTATCTACCCCCATATTCTCACACTCCTGATCCACTTCCATCTTCGGTTGACTCACTGTATTCTCATGCACTTGATGGAATCAGGGAACAATTTGAATAGTAAGCCACTACTAAGACAGATGACTATTAGAGTTATTTACCCACACAAGCCTCCTTTCCTCCTCACATGAATGATGGAACATGTCAACAATTTACACATACACATCCTGAGTTGACCTTAGGGTATAACATGGTCGAACAAACAAATTAAATGGGGCATGTACCATATGATTTTCTAGGCTTGATTGAGCTAATTACCAAACTTGCATTGACTAGCCCTCATACCACACATTCGGAGAGTCTACACCTATAGGATATTGGACTCATGAGCTATATCTACATGCCCCCTATCTATTGACTCCACCATATGAGGCTTCAACCAATGTCTTCCAGATAAATAGTTTATACGTGACCCAACAATTCATGTCATGAGACCCCAAGTTCTCAACAGTAGCCTCCAACTAAGTAGACTACTCCCGTGATTTTTCATGCAGAATTTTTAGAGGTTGGCATTTCTAGAATTGTTAAGAGATATGAATTAATTAAGGATAACTTGAGAAATATCACTGACATTGAATTCATTTGTTGCCAGCTCGTGTATGAAAGTGGAGAATGAAATGAGCAGATTTGATGTTGAAGATTAAGAGGACACTAAAGAACCCACACACCCTGTACAGCTAGAGTCCATTCTAACTCCCTCTTCGATAACTACTTGCCTTCCAATCTCGAATCTGTACATTCTTCTATTCCTCCTTCCCCTATTAAAAAGATTAAAAATTTGAAAATCCCAAAAAGACCCAAAATTTTGAAAAATCAGATAATATCATAAAAATTGAAAATTAAATAGATTTTTTAAAAAATTGGATCTTATCCTTAGGGAAGCCATTGCTAAGGAATTTTTTATTGAGCTTCCATTAATAAAGGTCATCGAATACTTTCCTGACCTCAAAGATTTGTAAGGAGTAAGCTGATGCCAAAGAGGTCGGGCAAGAAGAGAACAAGGACTGAGAGACACGTAGTGTCTATGTCCACCTCCTTGGTGATGGGGAGAAAGACCTGGAGCCATAGAATGAAGTGGTTTCCTAGGGTTGAATGTGAAATCAAAGATTCCATCTTTACCCATGCTAGAACCTATGATAACTCATCCGTTAACATCCTCCAGACCTCATTTTTGAAAAACTCAAACTCTGACCACTTAGGAAATCGAGAGTGATCGTTCTGCTGGCTCATTAATCCATAAACTGGTTGAGAGGGATTATCCCAATCATCATTACTTTCCAAGGTGCTCCGCTCAGATTGGACTTCACGGTCATTGATATTTAGCACATAGGAGAGTTTTCCTAGTCTTCTATTATTTTTTGGAAGCTGCTCTTAGCCTTAGATAAGGCGACTATAGATTGCATGATTAGGGAGATAGATTTCCTTACATTGGGTACACACCGCCCGCATGTGATCTTTGAGGACACACTCCATCTCAATGTGACCCACATAGTCGTTGAAAATTGTGACCATCGAGAGAAAGATGAGTCCTATCTCTCTACTACACCTAAGATACTGACTGTCGAACCGACCATTGGTTCAGAGACTCCCTGCACACCCACGTTTCCCGCTACTTGCATCACCATCACAATGATAGCTTCTATAGACGACTCACAAATAAAATCTCTCCCTAAGTCCGACTGTAGCTTTTCTAATTTCCTTGACCATTTTGATGATCCGATTCATGTGCCTCCACTACCACATCCAATTGCATCCTTCTACTGATCACCTTTAGGACTTAGACATAGAGAGACATCCTTTACCATACCAATCCATTCACATGAAGCGATTGTTCCTTCTGCACGGTTATCTAGTGAGAAGAAATGGGACCTGACTCGATGAGGCATTCCCCTAAGCCCCTCAAGGTGCATAATTCTCTTCCTCTCTCTTTTTAAGATTCTAGATCACCGACCAAAATGGTCTCCATAGATGTGGAATCTTCTGAGGATTCATTGTCTAGCTTTGATGATGATGTGCTCATCGTGAACACACATGGTAATGTTGTTATTCAACCCCACTTGAGCAAGCAGTCATGTGTCGATCCTTGTTGGATTTTCCATCCTCCTCGTTGCTACTCTTCAGAGGATGATTCTTACATCGACACATATCCTCAATTCATCTTCCCTCTTTGTTCACGCAAGAAGGTTCCTCACAAACATTCTTGATCCATTTATGTTCTTACTCCATATTGTATAGATTTTCTTCTTTTTGTTCCCTCCCTCTCCCGTGATTCACAACATTCACCCCAGTTCTGTAACGTTTACATTTTGTGGTTATACTTAGGATGACCAGATCCTAATTATAGGGCATGAGTGACCCGAGTTGAACCTTATTTTCTTTTTTATATTTCCTTGTATATTACCCAACCGATCAGTTCTCACGCTTACTCCATCTTCTATACTTTGGTTGACCAGAGCCTAAGAAAGGGGGGGACCAATGCCCACTATGTATATCCACTCATCTATTTATTCTCCTCTTGACCTCGACAGCCCCATTTTTGCTCTTCTTTTACACTTAGGTTGACCAGAGCCTAAGTATATGGGGCATGTTGACTTCTTTACATCTATTATTTTCACTATCTTACGCTTAGCACGAGCTACGTCTCTTCCTTACTTTTTATGATCTGAAGACATAACACACATTAAGTATAGGGTGGTGTATATATTACATATATACTTTACCCATAGCTCATACTTTTACATTTTTTTATTTATATAATATTCAATAAATACTCGATGGGTAAAAGTGGTAAAAAATGTATGTGTGTGTTGTAAAATATGTAAAATACATATAAACTTGTATAATGTATATAATTTGTAAAACTTGTATAATCGTGTATAAGTTTGCGAGAATAATAATTTGTTTGTAAACTTGCTATAAAAATCTTGTAACTTGTGTGTAAATTGTTGTAAAATGGGAGGTATAACAAAAATAAAATTTGCGTCAAATAAACTAGTTTCTTATTCATGCTTGCATAAAAAAATCTTCATCATTCAAAAACTTGCACTTCATTCATGTGCATTTCATGCATCTATATTTCACTAACTTACCATGCATATGCAAAGTAGAAAGTCAACGGGTTCTGAATTGGGATATGAGCAAAAATCAAGAGTGGACTTGACCTGACCTCAATCTGCTTAATTCTCAGAGGAACTTCACTGAGAAGTAGGATTTTAGAAACTTCAAATCATAAACCTAATTCTCCATGTTCACAAGACAATGTCTAGACCTTAACTCTTAGTGCCTAACCTGGTCACCTTTTTCTAACTAGACTCTTGGATAAGGAATTAATGTGTAATCTTCATCTTACACTTGCTCAACTCAAATGAGGATTTGGAAGACCATGTGTATTTTTCTTTGGTAGAGTGGACATCTAAAGACTGGAGTACCAGGTTGAAATAAATCTTTGCATGAGGGATGGGCTGCTGGCACAATTTTCTAAGACCCCACAACATGGGTGATACAAAAGATTCTATATCTGACTGGGCATAAAAGATCAATGCAAAGCAACCACAATTACTACCAAAAAGAAGACAATACCAAAATGAACAATATTTAACCACAATGGTCCAAGCTTCAAATAGCATGCAAATATATTGGAGACTTGGCTACACCAGCCAAGCTTCACAAGAGAGTCGACTACTCTGGTCACTCTCCACTTCTTTTCCCCTTCTTCTAGACTTCTCCCTCTTGTAAACTAGCACGTTCTTGAACTTATAAGGAAATACCTAACTCCCCAAGGATGAGTTACCGGAGGAGGAGATTGTATGGTAGTTCGGCATCTTGGATGGGAAGTGCTAACACCCTTCACTCACCAGAGACAGTTATTTAGTGTTCATGTGGGATGCTTTAGGAGGGGATTGATCTAAGATGACTTCTGAGTCAGGTCTGGATAATGATTTGTATAACTTGGAGATTGTTGTTCTCCACCCTAATTCTCATAAGGAGTTCCTCCATATTATTAATCCAAAGGTCGAGTCGAGTTCCATTTTTACCTTTTGTTCACGACCTTGTCATGGAACCCAATATCATTTCACTTATGCATTTCATTTTAGTTGCTATAGAATGATCAAGGTTTAAGTAAGTGAGTTCAAGAATATATGATTCATCACCTTAAAAAATGAAAATATCTTTATTCCCAAGTAATTAATTGCAATTAATCATCTATATTGCATTATTATCACTCTTGCACATGTAAATAACATTCATGTTTCAGCATGCATAATTGCAGAAATAAGAAGCCAAAAATCCCTCGACATTATCACATGCCCCTTATTTTTAATTATTTTTACAAAGCCCAAATAAAATAAAAGCAACCCCATTTTGTACATATTACTAGCATTAATCAAGGAAAAAACAAAAAAATACTAACTTGTATAATTGCTCAATAAAACCCAAACCTTAGTTTGGAGACAAAAGGTCGTAAATGTGAATATCTCTCTCATACAATCTCATATGAATCCCTACTGACTTCTGAATCAATGTACATTCAGTTATCTACAAAACAAGATCAAATTCAAAAGAATCAGACTTCATATGTGAAACTTGGATTTTGGGTATATTTTATCTTGTTGCACCGTATTAATTTATGTACAAAATAATTTTTTAGTATTTATTTCTTTTCCATTTATTTTCTTTGATCTATACTTTAAGAATGTGTGCAAAAATCCAAACTATATTAAAGTAAAAAATTAGAAAAAATGAATCGCTATGAGTCTGTATATATGTCTCTTATTTTATTTCTTTATTTTTTTAATCATTGAAAATACCAAAAAATATTTTAATATGTGAATATTTATTATATATTTTATTGATTTTATTTTGGGTTTTATATTTTTCTAATCTCAAAAGAATAAAAAACCCAATAATACTGTATTTTATATACATAGAGTACCACCAAAAATACATTTTGTACAGATGATTTCTTCTAGTTTTGGTCCCTTCATGAAAGTTGTAAATCTCATTGAGACAGACAACTTTTATGAAGATCAATTTTTTATTTGACATTGTTTTATATTATTGTCTTGATTTTTATTTCTTTTCCTTTTTTAATTTTCTGGGAGTGACATGTGGCCGCTCTTGGAGCTGCCATGTATCACCCTTCTTTTATTCCCTTCGTCGTCGT
Organism: Ottelia alismoides; assembly: GCA_037367405.1. NCBI lineage: Eukaryota > Viridiplantae > Streptophyta > Magnoliopsida > Alismatales > Hydrocharitaceae > Ottelia > Ottelia alismoides. The sequence goes on along the minus strand of JAZKJV010004359.1, from coordinate 429,507 downwards.
CTTTTGGGCTATTGGATGAAGGTACCCCTTCATCCAATGGTCCCAACTATTCCCTTTTTATTTTTTTTTAAACCATGTGGAAAGCATGTGACTGTTCGATCTTGGCCGATCGAACATCCACAGACTCGCCCCTCTCCTCTACGTGATCCGCCCCTCCAACGCTTGCAACGGTATCTCCACGTTGGCTCGCAATATTTGGCTGACTACTATGTCAACGATCGAAGACCATCACCACCACCTCTGCCTACAAGCTTCGGCCGACTACTCCACCAACAGTCGAAGGCCAACTCTTCTACTCGTGCGCCATCTCCACATGAACCACCCCATCGTCATTCTTGCGAAACACATCAAAACTCCCGCCATACCCATCGTTGACACAATCCCCCACTAGGAGCAAGCTCTGGTTGAACCTTGGTGACAACAAGGCCTCCCCTTAGAGGGAAGACCTCTGGTGAGATCCAAAGGCCGCTGCCTTGAGCGCTCCTCCTCCCAAGAAGGGATCGAGCTTCTCGGTGTCTCGTTGGGCATCGATTGAGGCAAAGATTGGAGTAGCGACAATCGCACTCCAACTCTCTACATTGGCCCATGTAACTTTTCCCCTCCTTCTTATCCTCCTTTTTCTTCCTCTTTTTCTTTCCTCTGCTTCTATTTCTTTCCTTCCTTCCTTCTTCCCCTGCCTTGCCACCTTACCGTTGTCTGCCTTCGGCTGACTCTCCATCCATCGCCCTTGCACTCTGTCGTCCACACCTCTAAGAGAGCAGTAATTGCTTGATCTTAATCGAGCGGCATTTGCTACCTCGCTGCCACATCTCTTGATCCCTCATCAGATGCCCACGAGCCCGCCATGTTGACATCCCTCCGAGCCTAGTGCTTCAGCACCACGAAAGCTACCACGAGTAACCACATAGAGTCTGGGGTAACAAAAAAATATCAGTCTTGCACCAAAGCACCCCTCCGAGCCTCGCACTGCATGTGGGGGCAAGTGATATTACACCCATGCCCTCATGTTCCAAAGCAATAGTATTGAATCCCCCTATTGACTGATTTGTGAGGTTCCTAACATCTAATCTTGGAGGGTCTGTTGTGCCCGACAAGTCAGGTTCGACAATCATTGTGTAGATCGCTCTCAGTCTCCAATCAAATTAAGAAAACAATCAACCCACAATCTATGATGAATCAATGAAAATGTGTGAGTCAAAATTTATTTTTATTTTAACTCTACAAAATATGTGTATAGTCAATAAGTATAGAGCGTCAAATTACTAAAATATATGGATAGGCCAATAATTATTTCTTACAAAAATAAACAACATCTATTTTATACTTTTTCCTTCTTTTTAAATTTTTATGGGTTTTAATTATATTTAATTTTTAAGGATTTTTAATTTATATTTTTTATGTTTTAAATTTTTTAATTTTTATTTTCTTTTTATATTTTTCTAATTTTTACTTTTTTTCTTTTTAATATGTACTAAGTATATATATATAACGCTATGTATAAAATCAATACTATATAAGATATATAGAAATATCTAAAAGAACAGTAAATACAAATAAAAACAACCCTTTTATTTTTTAAGATTTTAAAATATATTATGGTTTTAAGAATTAATAATATTAATTATAAGTAGTATATAAGTATATAAGCTAAAAATAGTCTATAAATATTTTATATTTATATATGTAGATAAAAATACTCAAATTTAAAAAATAATCCTTTTGTGTTTTACTAATTTTTCACTATTTTTATGATTTTTTTGTAATTTTTATTAAATTTTAGCTATTTTGAAATCTAAAGTACAAGAAAAAAAGGAGTTAATAAATTGGTCGAATTGTTTTGAGATTTAAAAATAGATAATAAGCTCAAAATTTCTCAAAACTATTTTTAATATGTAATATAATATATATACACAATATAAAACTAATTTTTTGGATTTTATATATTTTTTTGCAAATTTTTATAAGGATAGGAGTTTTTAAGGTTATTCTTTTCTATTTTTTGTGATTTTTGCTCTGTAGCTATATTATATAGTAATATATAATACGTAATTTTTTCGAAGTTTTAAAAGAGTATTTTTTGTATTTCTATAACATGGAATAAATAGCTCCTAAATGAATTTTAATAAATGGAAAGTGCAAGAAAATGTGATAAAAATTTCAGCGTGAATAAGCAATATTTGAAGCATTTGCTATAATTTTTCCATAAATTTACAAGCACAAAAACTATTTAGTCAAAAATAAAAGGTATAATGTACTAGTAGGGTTAGATTTGCAATAAAATATAAAGATAGGGGGTTGCATCCAAATAAACCCAAGAGTTATACAAATTTTATATATTAAAATGAAATAAAGGAACTCCTAAGGGGGTCCCTTCAAAAATGGCCAACTCACGTGGTGGACCACGTAAGCTGTGCTGGCACTAGACTTTGGTAGAATATTCAACAAATGCCAAAGGGATCCGTGCAATTTTAACATAAAAGTTTGAACTAACATTAATATTTACAAGACTATTTTATAAATACTGAAAAGGTGTGGTATGTGATGCAATTACCCCATTTAAGTGGCGTAGATCGGAGGACAGAGGAGCTTCCACGTGGCTTGATGGACGACAAATGAGGGCTTCACTTCATTGAATAAGTGAATGGCCCAAATTAGATCTGGGCCACCTTCCTGATCCAATGGCCCCTGGGGTCTGTAGAAGAACACCCCAAAAACTCTCCTTCAGCGAGCTTCAATCTTTGATTCCGATCTTCTCCGACCACTAATCTCTTCGTTGGTGGTTGCTACACCTTCCTAGGGGCTTCCCATGTCTGGAGGACATGTCAAAATTGGGCCCTATCAGAAGGGGCATGGAGCTTCGAGGCACCTGGGGTTCTGTTAAGAGCATGGACGAACGCTCCGCACACATTCAGTCAGGTTCATACACAGAAACAAAGAGGATCATGAGGGGGTCTTTGTTGACCCTCTCTTAAAGCTGACAACACAAGTGAGTAGTGAGGTGATGGAGCTTTGTTGTCAGTGGAGGAGGGGGCTCCAGATCCTGCTCAGTCCTTGCAGGATCAAGGGGAAAACAAGGGGTTCGATGAAGTTAGCGATAAGGATCTAGAGTAAGGTGAAAGGAGGAACAAATGTTGTGGAGTCCCAACAAATTTGGTGTTGGAGTCTAGTGCTCCACCAATTGGAAAACTAAAAATTAAACTAACATAGATGCTAATTGATCAAATTAAAAACTAAATAAATCTAAAGGATTGAAATATGAGAAAAATAGTTATGCCTAACATCTGGAACAAGCTCTAAAGCTTGGAGAGCTCAAAGCTATCACAGTCGACAGGGATATTCCTCTTGGGGCTAGAAGGTAAGAACGGGGATCAAACGTCAAGGGGGGGAGGGGGGGCAGAGCTCGAGTTTTATAGATGTGGTAAAGGTCAAAAAGGGAAAGCAGATTGCATGATGAAGGGAGATGCATAGTGAGGTTTGGGTGATAGCGAGGTAGTCGAAGGTGTGGAGCTCAAGATATGTGAAGGAATCTATGAGGAAGGAGGTAAGGACGGGGAAGTCATAGATCTTGTAACCTCTGATAGAGGAGGAGGCAGAGGCCGGACAGTTGACTAGGACGGTCAACAGTCTATGCCCCCAAGTTTGTCCATGTGGACAGTTGACAGGGTCAGACAGTTGACTGGGACGGTCAATAGTCTGTGCCCCCTGGTTTGTCCATATGGAGAAGATGCATTCCTCAGTAAGAATACCAAAGTATCCTCAATTTATGCCACATCTTAGAGGCAGGAGGACATCATTCTGGTTTATGACTACATATAAATATAGTCACATTTCGTAAAATAAATTCTTTTTGTGTATTTCATATTTTCTCTATTTTGTGATTTATATATAATTTTTGCTAATTTTTATATATTTATAATGTAATAAAATGTACAAAACAGTAAGCATAATAAATAGACTGAATTGTTTTGGGTAGTTAAAATAGATAATAAGTCCAAAATTCCCAAAAAATTCTTTTAATATATAGCATAAAGAGAAATATAGAAAATAAAACTATTTCGGGGGTTTTAATGAATTTTTACTAATTTTTATAGAGTTTTTAAGGTTTGTAATTTTTAATTTTTTTAATTTTTTGTTATATTTGTTCTATACGTATAATATAGAGTAATACATATACTTTATTTTTGGTTTTCTAAAGATGGTTTTAATTTTTTTCTGGATTTTTCTAAGTTAACATGATGAAAGAGGCTTGTTTTCTATTTTTTATAAATAGGACAAATACATAAAAGCCATGCGAAATATATATGATAGATATAAATGGCAAGCACCTTAAATAATTTTCCTACAATTTTTCTGAAATAAATGTTATTATAATAATAAATATACATAAAATAAAATATAGAACCGATAGGGACCTTTTTAGAATTAAAATAACTTAATTGCATATAATACCACCAATAACAAAGTATATGGAAACAAATGCTATTTATCTAATTAATTTCAAATTTAATAATCACATGGTATGGGTATAAACACAGTTTAATAAAAGGATAACGCCTTGCAAACACTTTCTCCAAAAGTTTACACTTATTTTACAAATTATAGGACTAAAATGAAATACATAAAGCCGGAGGGGCTTTGGTGTAAAATAGCCCCGTGAGGTGAGCTGACACTGTACTAAAATTATGGATGCACGTGAGGTGAGCTGACACTGTACAAAAGTGGAATATAGATAAAGTTCAAGGGTTCCTATAAAACTTTTAAACAAAATTTAACACCATATAAAATATTAACAAGACTAGGAAATAAATACAAGAAGGTGCAATGGTGGTCCATGTAATTTACCCACTAATAGAGCTTCATCGAGTGCTTAGGCACGTTCCATGTCAGCCACTTAATCGCGATCAGACGATAAGGAGGTGCTTGGATTCAGCTCGTCTCCAACGATGGAGATTAGATCTATCAACTGGGGTCCATCCCACTATTGTTGCTCTTCCCCAAGAATAAGGAAGACTAGTGTTGAAAGTGAGTTTTGTTCTTGGATTTCTCAGCACTCCAGCATCCTCTTTGAGCTCTATGAAGCCTAACACATTGCTCGGGCTCCACCACATCGGCAGGTGGGGTCAAATGGATCCAGGTCCCACCGATGGGGACCTAGACCTAAATGTCTTCATTTTTTCTGAGGTGCCTAGAGAAAGATATGGGTCTAGAATGGGCTCCACAGTGTTCTTACGGGCTCAACACCAGCACAAAAAGTTTCCTTGGGTTGAGGCGAGGATCTTCGACCAATTCCTGAAGCTGGGCAGCAAGCAGAATGATATGGTGATGCTGTTTTGATCGAGGGTGGAGGAGAAGCTCTAATAGGCCTTGATTCTTCAGAATCAAGGGGGGAAATGAGGGGGTTTTATGAAGAAGGCATTGATGAATGAAGATGAGGTGAAAATTCGGGTTAAGCACAAGTGGCTGACGATGATTTGGAGGTAGAGCTTAATGCTCCAAAAAACTAAGAATCTAAAATTACTCTAATCTAATGTCTGCTTAATGAAATTCAAAGTTGTTCAATGATGCTGGATTGAAATGTGAGAATAAAACCTATTCTAATCAGCTCATACCTGACTATTCCATGGAGCAGAGAAGGCTTTGATGGAGGGCCTTCAATGACATCTGGATCACCACCTCCACCATCTTATCCATGTCGAAGAGAGATGAGGGAAGAGTAGGAAGGTGGAAGTCTTGAGGAAGAGGGATGAGGGAAGAGCAGGAAGGTGGAGGTCTCGAGGAAGAGGCATGAGGGCCTGGAAGAGGGATGAGGGAAGAGCTGGAAGGTGGAGGTCTCGAGGAGGAAGGGGGTATGGAGGAATGCCAAAAAATGGGAGAAGAAGAGGGATCTCGTGACTCTGACAAGAGTTTGAGAGTGGACCAACCAGAAATTCCGTGGGATAAGTCCCTTATTAAAAGGAATAAAAATAACAAATGATTTTATTAATTTTAAGTCAAAACATAAAAAATAGTTATTTATTTATGTAGTATTTAGTAATGATTTTTAGTAATTTTTATAACATTATTTATAAGGTGCTAATATCTACATGTAGATATATAGGTATATTTACTTGTATTTGGGGTATTTTTTATTTTGTATTTTGGTATTTTTTTGTTATATACAAGTATTTTAAATATTTAAATTATATTTAATCACATATTTACATATTTTTGTTACATTATTCTAATTTTATTTATATGCTTAAATAAATAAGAGTATGTATATTATGGGTATAGTATACCTTTATATTATAACACTTCTTTTATTTTAATGTATTTTTAATACTTTCATTTTGTGTTTAATACTTAAAAGTATTTCAAATAGTATTTACAAGTATAAAAAATATAATAAAGGTAAAAAAATAAGGAATGAATATAATGAATAAAATATACAAGTACACAGTACAATAGGGACCTGAAAGCCGACTTTTGCATCGTAACTCCATTTTAAATGAAACCACCTTCATTATATAGATAATTTAATTTTATGCATAATAAAGGTAAATTTGGTCAATTTTGAGTCTGTATAGAGGAGAAACATGTTTGTAAAGTTTGGTTTGCAACTTTTTGAACTGTGTGTCTCAGTCACATTATGCATTATTTTTATGTGCAATTAATTTTGTATTTTTCTTTCTATTTTTATGTACAACGTTCATATAGAATAGTTATTTATTTGAGGAGTAAGATAAAAAAATAAGGTACAAAAGCTATTTTTTTATGAATAGAATTAGGGTTTTTATGTATTTTCTGTACAATTTAATCTTCCCTATCTCCCCCTACTTTATTCCTGGTCGACCAAGTCAATATTTTATTGGTCTTGGGGTTTATGGACATTCAATGTTTTTGACACTTCCTTTGTTTTTCTTATTTTTTTTGAATTTAATACATGTATTTATACATTATTTATAGATCAAATAACGAATGTTATTTTGTACAAATTAATGTTATTTACATGCATCTAAATAGGGATTTGAGGCCAAAATGAAAGAATAAAGATGATAAAATGAAGATTCATCTTTAAGTTTTAAATACCCAAGTCCTAGTGTGAACACAATCCAACATTAACAAACAATTAATGTTTTCGATGAGATGTGTTCAATATCATTTATGCATGTGTTACAAAACTCCAAATGACCTGGAATTTTTAATGAATATATACTATATAGTATAAATAAAAATCAATGGCTTTGATTTATATTTTAAAATATCCAGTTTATTGATGTGGGAACACACACTTGTGTGTGCCCATGGGCACATTTTCGTCTCTCTCTTTCTCTCTCTCTATGTATATATATAATATGTACATACATATATAAACATACATATATATACAGACATATGTACATGTGTGTGTGTATGTACCTATACATACATACGTACATATGTACATAAATACATACATATGTATATATATAATAGAGAGAGATGGGGATGTGGGGGCAGCCAATGGGCGGCTCACGCTCATTTATCGATAAATTTTTTTTAAAATACCACCATGTATTTTCATCATGATATCCCTCTGATATGTCATTCCAATTTCGTTAGAAACAAAGACTTCTATGCCCTCCAACAAGTATAAATTTATTACAACAATTCTAATGAAATTGTTATGGATGGAGGGCATGTGAGTTTATATTTCTGATGAAATTTGAATGGCATATTAGAGGGATATAGTGATGAATATATATATGGCAATATTTTCCAAAAAAACAAAAACAATCGCTGAAAAATAGGGCGGGAGCAGCCCATTGGCTACCTTCAATGAGCAACCCCATTTTTCTCATATATATAAGGGTTGGGGAGCCTAAACCCAGATGTTGGTAACTTTCCTACACCCACCCCCATTTTCTCTCAATTGTTTTTTTATTTTTATTTTGAAATGTATCCTTAGGAGATTTATATCACAATATATCACCGCCACATCATTCAAATTTGAACTTATTTTGAGACTTCTAACTTATCCATCAAGATAGTCAAATTTTAACGGTCTCAGATTTGTTGAAATCAACCCCTTCGGATGGACATGATATGAATGTTTGTTTTACATGAAATTTAAAGCACATATTCTATTTATTATTTTAAGTAAGTTCCCTAAGGATTCACTTAGAAAAAATAAAAAAAATAAGAGAAAAGGGGTGGGTGTAAGTTACCTACACCTAGGTTTAGGTTCCCCAATCCATAATATATATATAGAGAGAGCACTTGAATTGAGGCGGCACATTTCCTTGATTTTGGAAAGGTGTCGTATTAGGTCGTCGGATGATGAGTGTATGAGGAAGATTGAAACCACTATATGGTTTTGTGCCAACTAACATTCCTAAAATGGGGGATTGATTAAATTAATACTAATTTAGTAAAACACACGTCATTGAACATTCTATATTTAGGTAAACACTAGAGTCGTGTACACAATTTTTTCAGAAATATATGGTCACGGTTTGAAATAATTATTATGAATTTACAAACGATTGAGGTATTTTACAATTACATGTTATAAATTACAAAAGCGTAACTACTGATGTTCGGAAAAAAAACCTAAATCTAGTGAAAATTTGAGTTTTTTGTGCAGTTGTATTTTATGCGCAGTTATGATTCCTAATATGTAGGGTGCTAATGTAATAAGCTAATTAATTGACTTACACGTTGGAAGCTTTCCTATAATGAAGGGGTTTTTTGTTACAACTAAATTTCATAATAAATTAAATAAGATTAATTGCGAACAAACAAAATATGGTAGACATCATATGCCTACTATTTTTAGGAGGTATTAAATTTGTGTTGTATTTCTTAAATTTTCAAATTAGAAAAATACATGTCATGGTACATGTCATATTGAAAAATATAGGTCTAATCTTAGTATTTTTCGTAATACCATATCTAATTATATTAGTTTCATTGCAGCTGATATTCTGCGGGAGAAATATCTGTATTGTGAGTTTTTATATATAATCCATGGTCTATTTTGTAAAGTGCATGCGAATTTTGTAAAATGAAATGATAATTTCTCATTTCATTTTCAGCCAACATTCTGTTGAAACAATATTTGTATGCTGCTATTTTTTTGTTAATTCTGTGGTCTCTTTTGTAAACTGCATACGATTTTTGTAAAAAAAAATACGTATTAAAACTATATAAGTTATTTTTTATATTTTCAACCAACTTATTTGTCTACTTCGTTGTCGGTTCTTCCAGCCCCCTTGCCCACTGTACGATGAAGAGGAAAACTGCTAGATCAAGCAGGAGACGTATGATTAAGGAGAAGCCCCACCTCAAATCTCATCTAGGATCTAATCTCAATTGTAGCTACCAAAGTAGTACATGTCATCCAGATTCTGCCACGTGTCATGTGAAGTATCAAGAGCCGATAGATCGGGCGCCCAATAGGGGGAGTTTACAGATCCAACCCCTGCCTTTTTGGTTATTTTTATTTAGTTAAGTAATATTTTTAAACAGATATATATATATATATATTTATTTATAATTTTTGTACAAGGTTCCCTGAGGTTTATTGATAATACACTTAGGTCCTTGCCAGCTCAGCCCCCTACGTGAATTGTGTGTTTTACAGAACTACCCTTGTAGGTTTTTATAATAGTTGTTTAGTATTTAAATTTCAAATATTAGTTGTAAACTTTTGGGTAATTTGCACGTAAGCCCCTGTCTTCTATTATAATTGCAAATATGACCATGCTAGTTCATTACTTTTCTGCATGTTTTATATTTTTTAAAAATATCATCCTTGCTTCAAAATTTATGCAAAAATAGGGTGATGTGTATGATGCAATTATCTTCCACGTTGTAGTTTTTATTTGGCATTTTACACATTTTCCTATTTATTAAAAACAAAAAGTGCACTATTATTTTCTATTTAATTTAAAAATCCAAAAAAATATAAAATTATATTTCAGAATTCTAAAATTTAATATTTTTTTATTATTATATTTTGTACGTCTAGAATAAAAATCCCTAAAAATAGAAAAAGAAAACCCCTAAAAATAGAAAGCTCTAAATTCTTATAATAATTATAAAAAAACATTTAAAATTCAAAAATATTTATTTCTATCTCTAAATTTGCTTTATATTATATATTATCTATTCGAAATAGTTTTCGGAAATTTTGACTCTATTTAGTATTTTTAAATCTCCAAAACATAAAGTCTATTTAAAAAGTTTGTTATTTTGTGTATTTATAACTTTAAAAATACCTAAAAATTAGCAAAAACTCTTGAAAATTTTTAAAAAAATTAGAAAAATATAAAAAATATGAAAATATTTTATTCTGTAAATTTTGGTTGCTTTTAGTTATAGTATAATTGTAGTACCCTAAAGTATTTATATACATATATATGACTATTTATACTTTTATATTATCATATTAAAAAGAAGGAAAACATTAGAAATTAGAAAATTTAAGTAAGAAATTAAAAATTAAAATTAAAATATATAATAAAAAAAGATTTATTTTATATAATTAAAAACCCACAAAAATATTAATTAAGTTATTGACTAATTGATTGAATATTGTACAAATACACTTTTTTAATTACTCATTATTTATTTATAAATAATAATTATTGCAACCACATATTACTCCATGTGTTCGATACTCTACCATACTCACACATATACACATTTATGGTAGAGTTATAATAAATTTTAACTCACGCACATTGGTCGCTTGAAGTTTTTGTGGGTTTATTGGTTATTAGAGGCACACTCGATCACGTAGCAATTACTAATTGTGTTTGATTAGCATACCGGTGCAAAAGCCCCTCTATCACCCTATATTTCCTTGTATTTACATTTTGGTCCTCTACCAGGTCACCTCATGTGCCCATGCGCTTGAGGACTTGGTCTTTTTACGTTTGTACCCCTCCAGGTTTAGACACTTATGTTTAGTCTATTTTGTATATATAGTGTTAAATTTCTAGAATAACTGCACGCAAATACCAGACATTTATTTTAATTACATTTATATCCCTATTAGGCTTATATTAAATGATTATTTAATGGCAAAAATTGCTCTAATGCCACTAGAATTTTCTTTGCATGTTATTAAATGCATTCAAAACTCTTTTAAATTGCAAATAGGTCCCTACCTATTCTACAATTTTATTTTGTATATATTTATTATTAAAAGTAACATTTTATCTATAAAAATGGTAGGAAAATTATCTTAGGTGGTTGCTAGCTATATTTATCACATATATTTTTTGCAGGGAAATTTAAATTAATTTCCTATCTATAAAAAATAAAAAACAAGATTTGTATTCCCTGTTTTAATATTAAAATCCAAAAAAATAAAACTAGCTTTAAAAAATCCAAAAACATAGTATTTACATTATTACATATTCAACATATATCAAAAAGTCACTAAAAATACAAAAATAAAATCTGAAAAGGTACCAACCCTAAAAACACTATAAAAATTAATATAAGTACATTAAAAATCTAGAAATACCATTTTCTATCTTATATTTTTCCTTATTATATGTAGCATATATTAAAAATATTTTTTAGAGTTTTTGAACCTATTATCTTTTTTTTAAAAAAAATAATTTGTCTATATTATTTATTCATTATTTTATACATAATAGTACTTTGAAAATAAATAAAATTAGTATAATCCATATAATTATCAAAAAAGAGAGAAATATTAAAACACAATATACATATTTCTCTATTTTTATTATATTTAAGTGTATTTAAAATTATTAAACCCTCTATCCATTATAAATTATTTATATTTCTTTTGTTATCTATGTTATTATTAGTAGTATATATAAATATATATTATATTTTAAAAATAAAAAAGAAATTAAATATTTACAAAATTAAAAAGAAAACAAAAATAAAATTTTTAAAAATTATAAAATAATTAAAAATTCATAAAAATTCACAAGTAATTAAAAACCAAAAAAAACAAAAAAAGGCTAAAAATACTAAAAATGTTATTAATAATTATTATTAATTGGTAATAATTATCATATTCTTTATTATTCTCAATGGTTCGACCCCTACACTTTTGCACTATACACACATTTTGTAGTATATTATAAATTTCATTTCACCTTATTTTTATTACATATATTATACTTGGGTTGATTGTTTGTTGATTTACATCGAGTTACGTGTCGAGAGCTAAGAGAGGGCTGATACAATGATTGTCGGATCTGACTTGTCGAACACTGTAGGCTCCTCTAAGATCGGACATTAGGCACATCTGACCGATCGCCAACAAGTTGTAAGTATATCTCGTACTTTAAAAGAATAAGGGAATGGACTTTCAAAGAATTAAAAAGTAAGACAATTTTTATTTAAAGTTTCTTAATCAAAGAATTTAATTTGAGTATATAGTTATTTATGTGTTCTAATAAGTGTATTTCTTAGTCATAGATAAGAAATCTATGAACCCTCTTAGCAAGCTTCTGGAGGTCAACTGATTGACCAGACCAAATTATTCAAACTGGCTTTGGAATTTGGAACTTGTTCTCTCAATGGAGAACATCAACTATGTGCTTACCAAAAATAAACTCGCAAACCCTATGCCATTGGAAGAACTAAATATAATGAAAAATATGACGAAGATCAATCATTGGTTCATTGTTATATTATGGGGTCTTTGTCCAATGTACTTTAGAAGTAACATGTGGACATGGACACTGCCCAGATATAATGTTGAATCTTAAGGATATGTTCAGTGATGTGAACTGCACTCATCATTACAACCTCTTGAAAAAACTGATTCGGTGCAAGATGCAGGAAGGGATATCAGTTAGAGAGCATGTATCTAAAATGTATGGTTGCCCCTCTAAATTGGATACCCTAGAGGCACAGATGGATGAAGACATGCAGTCTGACTTCATTCCACAATTTTCTACCAAGCCTTTCAACAACTTTGTGGTATCTTACCACATCAACAAGTTGAGCTTGACGAATGCTAAGACGATATCTTCGTTGAAGTCCGTTGAGGATATCTTAAAGAAGGAGGATCCCATTGGCAGTGCAACATGTCAAGGGAAAGCATGATTGGAAGCATGGGTCTTGGAAGGAACCATACCACAAGAAGAATAAGATGATTCTTGTTGTCAGCTCATCCTCTCAGGCTCCCACACTGATAGCATTGAAGAAATTGTATGTTTGTAATCACTCTAAGATGCTGGGGCACTAGAAGAGAAACTGTCCATATTACCTAAAAACCATAGCTAATGGTAACGATTCAGTAGTATAAAATCTACTTTCACATTGGAATCAATTTTCTCGTAGGACGAAAGGTTGTTGGGTCATCAATTTTGGTGCTTATGCTCATGTATGTAATTTGTTGCCTCTATTTCAAGAAACTAGAAAGCTTGAGGATGGAGAGATAGTCATCCTGATGGGATTTGATGAAACTATTGCAGAAGTCACTGTCGGGACTTGCAAACTATCTTTAGCTAGTAGAAGAGTCTTATTACTTAGAGAGTGTCTATGTACCGAAGTTAGAAGGAACTTGTTATCTGTATCTATGTTAGTTAGAAATGGATATGTGTTCCAATTTTGCAGTAACGTTGTCATATGTCATTATGGTAAATATATTGCAGATGGTTCACTAACTTCTGGTGGACTCTTTGAATTGTGTATTGATGAATGTATCATGAATGTTACAACCACTAGTAATAATAACAACAAAAACCTCAGGCAATCCAAAGAGGATAAAAATCATTTAACCATGATTTTGGCAACAAAGGTTTGGTCATTATCTATTGATAGGATCAATAGATTGGCAAAAGATGGTCCATTAGATTTTCTACAAATCCAAAGTATACCTAAATGCGAACATTTCATTCGAGGTAAAATTACCAGAGCATCCTTTCAAAATAAGGGTACACGGTGCAAAGGTATACTTGATCTAATACGTATCGATGTATGGGGTCCCTTCAGTACCACAACTTGGAATGGACATCGATATTATTTGAGATTTATTGATGATCAGTCATGATATAGGTTTATTTTCCTATTATGTCATAAGTCTAAAATCTTTGAAAAGTTCAAAGATCTCATGGCTTTGATTGAGAACCAAATTGATTGGAACATTAAACATATTCGATCTGACCGAAGTAACGAGTACGTCTCAAATTAATTCAAGGAATAACAAAAAGAAAGATGAATTATTTCTAATCCCACTCCTACTGAACTTCCCAACTAAATGGTGTTGCTGAAAGATGCAATAGGACCATTATGGATATGGTCCGATCAATGACGAGTAAAATACATTTATCTCTTAGTTTCTGGGCATATGTAATAGAGACTTTAATATATATAGTTAATAAGATTCCTATCAATATGTACCCAAAACCCCTCACGAGATTTGGTTTGGAACCAAGCTCAGTGTTAGACACTTGAGGATTTGGAGTTGGTTGGTCCATGCAAAGAATGTGGATGCAAGTAAGCTAGAATTTCACACCAGAGAGTGTTACTTCATTGGGTATGTAAAATACGGTATTAGATACCAACTTTACAACCTTGAAATTCAAAAGGTATTCTTCTCTAGGGATGTGAAATTCTTAGATGATGACTTCCTTAAACGTCAAGACAAGAATGAAGTAAAGGAATTCAAGAAGATACGTGTGCTTCCCGCAATCCAATGTACCTTTTTTGAGTAAATGAAGAAGTAAATGAAGATGAAACCCATGTACCTTTCTGGAGTTCAAGGGTGGTCATGACACCTAAAAGGTATGGATTTCATGTGCCAAGTGAATCTGACAATGATCCAACTTCATTTGATGAAGCACTCACGGATCATGACATGGGTAGATGGATGCTAGCGATAAAGTTAGAAATATACTTCATGCATAAGAATGGTGTGTGGACCTTAGAGAATCCACCTACAGGGTTAAAACTCACTAGGTGTAAATGGATCTTCAAGATAAAGAGGGGACCTGATGGGAAGGTAGAGACCTTCCACACACTACTAGTAGCTAAGGGCTACATGAAGAGAGAAAGCAACAACTACGATAAGACGTTCTCTCCTGTGGCCATGCCTAAGTCCATCAGGGCACTGCTAGTTATTATTGTACATCTTGATGATGGCATCTGGCAAATGATCTTCAAGACTACATTCCTCAATGGATACCGAGAGGAGGATATCTTAATGGAGCAGCCCCAAAGCTTCATAATTGAGGAAGGCAAGGTGTGTAAGCTGAAGAAATTCTTTTATGCGCTCAAACAAGCTGCTTGTAGCTTGAACATTAGATTTGATAAAACCATAAAGAGTTATGATTTCGTTTAGAATCTTGATGAACCATGGGTGTACAAGAAGCTTAGTGGGAGTGCCATTGTGCTTATCGTGTTATACGTAGATAACATCCTTATCATTGGGAATGACACATGAATGATAACTAGTATTAAGGTATTATTGTCCCATACCTTTGAGATGAAAGATCTTATAAAGGTCTCTTATATCTTGGGTCTGAAGCTATTCAGAAATGGAGAAAAGAGGATTTTTGGAATTGTCTCAACATGATACAATAAAATGATCTTGGAATGATTCCATATGGAAAATACTATTAAAGGCTCCCCTCCCCTAAGACACAGTATATACCCATCTAAAGGGATGGATCCTTAAAGTTCTTAAGAAAAGAAGGCCATGACTAGATGCCCTTACACATCATTTTTGGGAAGCCTAATGTATGCCATGATGTGCATAAGGTCGAATATCTACGATGCAGCGGGAATGGTAAGCCATTACCAATCCTTCTATGGTGAACAGCATTGGAATGCATTGAAGAACAACTTAAAGTATATAAGAAGGATGCAATATTACATCTTTGTACATGGAGATAGTGATCTCCATGTCTTAGTTTACCCATATTTAGACTTCCAATCTGACATTAACAACCGCAAGTCAACTTCATGGTTTGTATTATTGTTGAACAATGGTGCTATGAGCTAGAGAAGTAAGAAGCAGGACAGTACGACTGATTCGGTGACAGAGGTTGAATACGTTGTTGCATTAGATGTTGTAAAGGAGGTGGTGTGGTTGTGTAAGTTCATACTACAACTTAGTGTAGCTTCTTCCGGTACTCTCATCATGTTGCTCTACGATAACATATGAGCCATAGCTCGGGCGAAGGAACCTAGGTGGCATCAAAAGAGAAACTATGTGGAAAGGAAATACCGCATCATTCTGGAGATACAAAAGCATGGTGACACAAAAAGCATGGAGATACTAAATCACGTTATTGATCCACTTATCAAACATTTATCCCAGAAGGTTTTTGACTGACATGTAATGAGTATGAGTTTAAGGATTCTAGCTTAATGGTTCCGAGGACTGGTGGGAGATTATTGGACATTCGAGTGCATGGAGAACCATTTCTACAATAAATGTTATTGTAATCCTTTTTATATATCAATAAAAGTTATTGATGTTCACTCCCTAGTTAAGATTAATTAATAAAATTACTTATAAGGTCCCTTCATACAATTAGGATTATTTACCATGGCCATCTTCATAATAAAATAGTTGTTGATACAATGGTTGAATCATAGACGATGGTTCTTGGATGAAATCTAAAGAGTTAGATTGATGATTCATCTAGCTCCGTCAAATGATTGTTGAGAAACAATCTCAAGTTTGAAAAGAAGATGGCAATCCTTACTTCTAAGGTTTATATCTTACCGACCTCTTGATGCATGACCTTTTCGTAGGAATAGAGACTCAGAGGTGTCGGATAAGTTAGGTCAAAGAGTTGACTTAATGAGATCGAGGTAGCCAAGACATATATAGTATGTTATTATGAACATGTACACATCATCTGACCGGAGACAAATGTATTACTATATGTCCAAGTATGTATATTAGGCATACCATTAGGTTGACGACGTAATCAAGGTCTTTACACTGGCAAGCTAGTGTGCATATGAGGGCATATGCCTAATATGATCACTCAAAGGGATCATACATGTTCATTATTGAACTATAAGATATGAGCTTACTCATGAGATATTTACACCAACCTAACTCCATAGATGGTCATTTTGCTTTGGAAGCATGACATTGTAGGTATGATATATGTTTTTGGAAGGCATATGATTGATACCAAATCCCAATGATCAAACGAGAAACTTAGGGATAAAACCCTAAGGAAGACAATCAAAAGTGATCAAAACATTGGGTTTATTCTAGGTCTTACAGTATGTAGGATGTACATGTACTGGAAATACTCGAGGGTGACGTGATCTTAATCGATTATATAATCGTGATGCTTCCAATTCAAGGGAGTAATGAAACATGTTTGGATTTTAGTGACCCCACTCAGAAGATTGATTATCCATTATTAGTCCAAATGATGGACATTGATATGGATATGATTCAGATTATTGAGAAGATTAGATATTCTGTCTGACTTGATCAGACATCTCCGAGTGGTCTTCTAGATCTGGATATGAGATTAAATCTCAGTATCTGAGCCACTATAAATGGAATATACAGTCGCCATGTCCTTATCTCCAAGTACCCATGGAGAAATTTTTGATGCCCCCAGGGTCGAGATACCCATCAATAAACATCCACAACATACAAATCCACATTAGAAATACCAAGCAGTATAATTTATGCAGGAGAAAAGTAACGAAGTAAAATAAATAAGAACTTTCCATTCATTTTCCATTCATAACAACATGGCCCCCAAAAGATTTGTACAATGATGTGGAAATATAGCCACATTCATATAGATACATCATGTCTCTAAAAAATAAGTACATGTATAACAAAATAAATGAATCGAAACTCAGTGTACCACAAAAAAGAGTTGAACAAGTCAACCACTAGGTGCCTACTACTACTGTTGCTGCTCGTACAAACCTATCAAATTCACGTAAATAGGTATACGATCAAAATACCAAGTATAGATATAACAGAACACTAAAAAAAGGTAAACAAAATGGATGCAAGAACAAATGTGAAAACCTACATTGTATAACAAACTTACATGTTCCCAACATCCACTAAGAAATGACATTTCGTAAAGAACAACAATCCCACACAAGGTGATTTCTAACAACTCGACTTATAGTTCTAATCCAAATGTGAATATGTATTGTATATCAATTCTAAACTATAAGAGAGTAGGACCATAATAGAAATATAACCCAAGTCCGTAATCCATCGATAGAGTTCCCGATGGAAGGGTACCAATCCGATTCAATACATTTGATCCTAGATAATCACTAATAATAACATATTTTTACCATTTTTTATTGAATAATCTCGATGCCCTTCCTCACAGGTTGAATCTGGATACTTATATAATGGCCAAACACGTATAAGTACTTAGAAGTCATGCCAGTAAGCAAAGATGAGCTTGAACTGTAGTTTAATGCTGCTTAAGGTCACCAATCACCCCCTGTTAGTAATGCACATTTTCAAGAGGAGTCACATATAACTCATAGGCTTCATCACCACAACTAGGGACACATAGCTACTCAACGCCATGGTAGAAAAATCACTAAGATGTCAAAAGGAGCACTAAGCAGTGCACACAAGACATAATGAGCTAAAGCAACATTAATCTCTCGAGCGGTTTATTATAATTGTCCAACTCTCTATCCGGATTTCTAAGGAGGCATGCTTCTCCATGATGGTTCATTTTTCTTTATCGTTAAGAGACAAAACTCGAATAATTTTATATAAGATCACATAATCACTAAGCTGGCTTCTGTTGAATAGATGTATGCCCGTGGCTATTCGTTAATTCCAAAATATTTACATGTTATTAAAGACACTAAGTTAAAATAAGTCACATAGATGATCTAAGCCACAGCTAGCAATTTAAATCCACTAATAATTTTCACGTCAAAGGTTTATTTAACCATACATATTTCCATACATGAAGATGTGTTGTTATAGTAATTTCCCTCCGTCATATATCTTAGTTTAATCATCATTTATTCACTCATCACATTTTTGTATTACCGTAATTATTTCTACTTAAGGGGATCTTTCAAATACGGGAAACCCACTAAGGGCATGAGTGCAATTGTACTACTAAAATGACATGACATTGATTATCACATACATTCTAACATTATATATATATATATATATATATATATATATACACACACACACACACACATGCGAATTTCGTCAGAAACAGTTATTCCTACGGCCTCCATCGAGACGGTGTCGATTTAAAAAATCATGTTATCGTTAAAAAATGACTGTCTGGATGAAGGCCGTAGGAGTCTCTGTTTCTTACGAAATTCGAATGGCATATATGAGGGATATATGGATGAATATACATGACGATATTTTTTGAAAAAAAATAAAAATAACGCCAGCCCATGTACATATATATACACACATCAGAACATACGTACACACATATATGAGTATAGGGATCCTACTTTGTGAAGTAGGCAGCTTGTCTGCTGCTACCGATCCCCACCATTGATGTTTGTCCTCACATCCGGAAATACTTCTGCAGCAAACATCTTCTCTCACCTCTCTCTCTTCTATCTCTCATATTCCCAAAACAGAAAAGCGTACTCCCTCCGTCGTTCATGCCCCACATATATATACATATGTTCCTCCCTCTTGCTGTCTTATAGCGCGAGAGCCCTCCATATGCTCCCCTCCTCCCTCCAGCCTCATGCAATAAAGGTGTGGGCCTCCCGACGACACTCCCATACGTCCCTGTGCGCTCCTATCCTCCATCATGCATTGCATACACACGATGAGGGCCTTACTGTCGATGCCTGCGTGTGCTCATCATCCGTACGCTCATGTCCTCCCTCTCTCCTCGCATGACTCGTAAGAAGGTCTCTACTCCTCCCGCAACTTGCAAGATGTCCTCATGGCATCTTTCTACTCCCTCCTCGATGATGTCCATGTGCAATCGGCATCCTCTTGACGCAACTTCTCTAACTCCTCCTGATTTGTATTCGAAGTCCCCCTTATTAATGGAGAAATGTTGATTGGCTTTAATTTTGTCTGTTGTGTTGATGAAGTTGTGCACCACGAACTACACAAGTATGTTAGAAAATCTTACTCCACAAGAATATGATAACCTAAACATAGAACAAAAATCGAAAATAAAATCTTACACCACAAGCATTTGGATAATTAAAACGGTGCAGCAACAAGGAACAATATCACCACTCCCCTTATGATATATGTCTTCCAAGAACAGAATCTAAAATCTGTTATTCAAGTCCACAGAACAACAATAGAAAATTATGATGATAGTTTGGAAGCATGTTGTCGTCATTCTATTTTCTTGAATTTCATCAGTCAGAGCTAACACCAAAGAACATCAACAGAGAAAACTCGAGAAAAGACTCAATTTTCATCAGTTTAAGCTTATTGTTGTCATTCGACATTGATAAATAACTTTGCTCGATATCCATTCTACATACCATTTACGTTGGAAATTTCCTCAAAAACAAAGTTTGACTCGGATTACAACATAATGGAAATGGTAAAGATTATTCGGAAGCACGTTAGTGAACTTTAATGCTACGTGCACTGTTGCATTTGATTCTGCCTTCTTATCATTTATTGCTTTAAATTGATAGGTATGAGGCAGACTTTTATTAGGTTTTTAACGTCCAGATGATTTTGATTTCCTCTTCAGTGTATGTATTATATTAAGACATGTAATCAAAATCTCCCCATCCTGGCATTATTAGGAATCTCCATTTTATTTATTTTTCTGTAATCACAAGCATCGTTTACTATAGAAGAAGAATTGATTGAGAGCTGTGCAGATGGTGGTGATATCACATATATAGATGAATTGATTGAGAGCTGAGCAGATGGTGATGATATCACATATATAGATGAAGATGCTTATCAACATGTATGAGGTAAATGTAAGCATATGAAATGGATATAGTTTCTAGCATGCCTGCTTACTCCAAAATACAAACATGAGGATTCAGTCACATTGACCAATTATGATTCATATGGAGCAACTTACTTTGATTAGCGTCGACTTAGCTTTTGATCCATGGTAGAGAGTTTTAGTATAGGATAAATCCTAAACGCATTTTCTTGGATATTAAAATCTTCCTATCTAATAAGTTATCATAGGAAAGGATGTATTTTGCAGAAATGTTATCTAGTAGTTAATTACTAATGATGGGACTATTTAATTGACTGTTTGGAGCTGAATATGCTGAAATATTACTGTAGATACTACCAATTGGATGAAAAGGCCAGGAAAAGCCTAAGATTAAATATCTGATATTTTTTTGACAGAAAAGAAATATCAACAACAAAATTGTTTACACAAACAAAATAGATATTCGAACTCAAGAGTCTGCAACACCAAAATACAAAATAGATTATTACAGATGCCACCAGATCAAATGATTAGTATGTTGTGCTAGTTGTTTTTGATATTGAAACTACATGATTTGGTATAGGAGATAGGATAATTGAAGGTCCTCATAATTTTTTGCAACATCCAGAATTACATCTTATTTACATGTTACATAAACTAGTAATTATTATGCCATATTTGCACGATATTTGCAAATATAATTATAGGTTGGAGAGACTTTCATTGTGCCAAATCGGCGGGAAAGATTGTGAAATCCATGGAAGCATTTTTCAAAAAAAAAAATTCAATCGGTGAGACAGATTGTGAAATCCAAACAAGGACAATTTACTTATACCTATTGCCAATACGACAAAAAAAACAACAAACCACAAGTTAGACCACAAATTTTATTCCAAAATCTGTTCAGATGCAGTTAAAAAATGCAAACGTATATAAAGAAAATCAGGTTGATGAAGTTCACATACCGTGAATAAAAGTATCCATCCCACAATATTTCTTATCGACAAATAGCAAACACCCTAACCAAATATATTATAGTTGAAATATGGTCATCAGATCGAAGGGTCCCGCTCTTAAATGTAACTCAATTAGAACTTCAGTTGAACAACAAGGAAAATCATAAAATCAAATCAGAATATAATGTGATACCTAGTTTATAGATATACGCAGAAAGCGGAACCCTCCCTGTCACAAAGAGATCAGTCATTTGTCACCATAAACGACAACCAATTTTTTTTTGGTTCATCTATGATCGATTCTAGGCATTTCAGTAATTCGACTGTAGAATAAAAGTGTAAATAAATATATGCACATGTTGAAGACAGCTTGAGTATACACCATCACCACCTCATGCTCATACAACCTTGTCTGACTTGCATGCATGCACACCCCAAACTCGAACATTCGTTACACTGCTGTATGCGTGAAGATCCACATGCATGTGTGATTTAGAGTGAGTAACAACTAGTAACCAGCATGCACAAAAACATCGCAAAAATGACACGATCCAACTATCCGAACAATAATCATACCTAAAGGAAGAAAAATGTGAAAAACGACGGCGGGGAGAGATCCATACTTCATAGACACAACGAACGACTCCCCCGCAATGAGATCTTCGTATTGGTACTTTCAGCTTCTCGATCGGACGACTCCGACAACCTCAGTCGGTATTCTGACTTCTCTGGGGCAGAGGTTTGGCAACCAAACCTCGAGAAATGGGTCTTGATTGAGCCAATTCTACCCCCATTCTGTTGTGATACTTGGGTTCGATTAAACAGATCGGTATCCGATTATCGATCCACGATCGTAAAATGATTGTATCTCTCTCCTTTGATGTCAGATTTTGACGTTCTTGGTACAATTAGAAAGGTCTCGACCAGTACTACACAATATGTTATTCACATGTACTATTTGGATTTTGGATGAGGTCAAAAATCAAAAAAATAAGAGAAAAAAAGTATAAGAGAGTCTGACTGAAATCCGGTACTCAAGTCATATCGAGACCGAATTTGAATGGGACTTTGGTACATAACCCGTATTATGGTATCTTAGTATGTATTGGAGTTTCGAGGTCTTACAATTATAAAAATCTCAAACGAGGTCTCGTTCTCAAGACAATGTGCGTTCCTACTAGTCTCGTATTTGTGTGACCCATAAAAAATTCAAACAAAAGGATGAAACCCATAATAATTACAAAGGGAATTATCTAGAATTTTGAACTTCTATACCAGAAAACAAATGAGGATACTTATCTCTAATGTCAATCTTTGATTCTCGTGTTGCCTCCTCGATATTGTGCCTAATGTCGGTACTAGGTGATGTACATCAAACAAGAGTGTGACACCAAAGTTAAACAAATTGTGGAACGCTGAAAACTGAAACTAAGGAGTGGGTATGATTTTGAGCAATGACATTTAACTACCCTAGTTGTGCCGGTGAATAACTAGACCATGTTGCATTAGATGTATGTTGCGGTAGGAAGCATTGGAATCATTGTATCTACAGTGAAAACCCGATCCATGTGTAAATGACAAACTGCTGGGCCTCACACTCTGTTGAGGTGTACACGAACCACTAGCATGTAGGGGACACTGTGATATGAAGTGGTTAGGCTGATGACAATGGACACAAACTTGCAGTGAGATCAATCCTCCGGAAACCATACCACCTCCTCATGGTTTGTGGCTATGTAGGTGTACTAGAGGTCGAGAGGATGATGTACGATGACTAGCCAAATCATGTCCCAATGTGTGAGATGAAGTGGAACTAGTGTTAGCTGGTGTTAATGCAAATGGGTGGAAACTATAATTCTTGCAAGAGCGGAGTGAATCTCGATGCAATGTTTTGTTGTACTATTCAGTATGGGACTGAGTCTAGTTAGCCATGTGAGCCTGAGGTAAACCATTGCTACAATCAATGTTATTGTAATTATTGTTATATCAATACAAGTTATTGATTTATTTCACTCCCTGTCTGAGATTAAATGTATGAATGATAAGGTCCCTTGGTACAATTAGGGTTATGTACCATGGCCATCTTGATGATCATATGATTTTTGATTTAATGGTTGAATCATAGAAGCTGGAGCTTGGATGATATCTAAAGTGTTAGATTGAGGAATCATCAGGCATCGTCAAATAATTGTTAAGAGATGATCTCTAGCCTGAGAAGGAGATGAAAATCCTTTCTCTAAAGGATGATATATGAGTGACTACTTGATACATGTCCTATGCATAGGAATAGAGACTCAGAGGTGTTAGATAAGTTAGGTGAAGGAGTTGACTTAATGAGAACGAGATAACCAAGACCTATGTCGTATGCTGCCACGATATAGGCACGCATCCTCTGATCGAAGATAGATGTGTTACTATATGACTGAGTACGTATATTTGGTAGACCGATAGGTTGATGACCTATTCAAGGTCTATATAACGACGAGCTAGTATGCATATGAGATCATATGAGCAATATGATCACTCATAGTTATCATATAGGTTTAGTTCTGAATCGAAGACATGAGCTTACTCATGAGGTTGTGGGAGCGATCAAATTCCATGCATGGTCGTCTTACTTTGGAAGCATGATAAGAATTTATAGGTATGATATATGTTTTTGGAAAACATACGAACGATACCAACTCCCAATGACCAAATGAGAAACTTAAAAATAAAATCTTGAAGTAGATAGTCTAAAAGAGTTCTAAAACTTTGAGTTTATTCTAGGTCTTCCAGGATGCATGATGTACGGGTATTAGGAATACTCGAGTGTAATGTGATAAAAGAACGATTGTATAACCATAACGCTTCCATTCTGAGGGAGTGGTGGAACACATTTGAATTTTAGTGACTCCTGAAAGTGGAGAAGAAATCTAATCTTAGTACAAATGTTGGACATTGATCTGGATACGATTCAAATGCAATGAGAATATTAGATCTATTATTTTAATTTAATCAAACATCTAAGAGAGGTCTTTGAGATCTAGATTTGAGATACGATCTCAATATCCAAGTCATTATATGTGTAACATAACTCGCCATGTCCTTATCTCCAAGTATCTGCAGAGAAAACACATTATTCTTAAAAGAGTTCAAGAATAATTCCATTGATGAATAGTATATCTGAGCATTTAGAAATTGATCATTAAATGTGATTTAATTATAATGAATAATGTGAATATGATTCCTATTATTTCGATGCATGAGAATGACGCTCTAAGATAATTAAATATGATGTAATTATAAGGAATATGAATAATGTCGATAGTACTATCCATATTATTTATATATATCATGAATGTGATCTATAATATATTAGAGAGAGATAATTGTAAATAGTATTTACGAATTAATTGTTGATTTGAAATGGATTTACATTAGATAATTAATTGAAAATACAATTTACATTATTTTGGATATAGGAATATGATTCACATTTTTCAGTGGCATGATTGAGATATTCACAAATTAATTTGGAATTAATTTTGTGAATATATTTGCAATAAAAGTTGTTACGAATACATAGAGGATTATGTGAGATATAAAATCTCACATAAATTAAGTTGATGAGGCACCATCCATATATGGAGGGTGGACGGCCGCCCTTGACTTAATCAAGTGTGACCGTCACCTATATTTAGAAAGTGGATTTTTTCTTTATCCTCCTATCCAAATTGATTTAAATGAATTAAATTATGTTGATGATAATTCAACATATATTTAATTTAATGTAAATTAATTCTTATTTCATTTTTTAGCAACAAAGATCATGGTCATATATTAAAAACAGAAATCAATCTAACCATTGATTTAGTGTTGCACATGGATTGTGATCCATGGACTCCCAAAATACTATAAAAAGAAGAGGAAACCTTAGTTCTTCTTCTACAACACTTTGCAAGCCTCTCTCTCTCTCTCTCTCTCGTTCTCACATCCCATCTCTCTCTCTCTCAAGTTTGGTCATTGAAATAGCCCAAGTGAATGGAGGAGAGAGTCGTACGATTTCATAAGTCGAGATCAAAGTCGCTGTAGTGACCTCTCCCAAAGATCCCAAGCTAAATTCAACAATCAACCCACAAAAAATAAATCAATCAATAAACTCAAGTTTGGATCGAAATTTATTATAACCATACAATAAATGTGTGTATAGTGACAAGCAGTGTAGGGAGTCGAACATAGGGAACAAAGGACGTAGCAATGTATATTATTTATTAGTAAATAATACTAGTGTATGTGTACATAAGTATTGCACAAGATTTACTCAATGTATTTGTGGGTTATTAACTAAATAAAATAATTATAATTCTTTTTAATTTTATTTTATTTTTTTATTTTTTTTCAATTTAATAATATATATGTATAAGAGTATATATAGAGGTATATGATGTAGTATAAATACTCCAAGTAATATACAATAGAATATATATAATAAATGCTCAAAAATCCGAAAATATCCTAAGAACAACCCTTTTTACTTTTTAATGGTTTTAAAACATAATTAGGGTATTTAAAATATTTAATAATAATAGAAACTATATATAATAATATATAGATATAGACTATATTGGAAAAACTATTTTTAAATATGAATAAAAATACTCAAAAAAAGAAAAGAAAACATTTTTGTGTTTTTAAAATATTCTTCTGTTTTTGTGAATTTATAAGGAATTTTTTAAATTTTTGGAATTTTAAATTCATAAATGGGCCAAAATAGGGATTTTTAAGTAGCCGAATGGATTTGAGAATGAAAATAGCAAAAAGGTTAAAATTCTCAAAACCAATTTTAATACATAGAAATCGGGAGATATAATAATATGGGATATGAACTAATATTTTTAGGATTTACGAAAATATTTTATAATTTTTTAGGGTTAGCAAGGGTTTGCTATTTTTTGGGGTTTCCTTTGAGATTTTTTTGTGATTTTTGGGATGGAGTTATAAAATAGGCTAATAAACAATAGTTATTTTTTTTTAAATTTTCAAAACGATCAGGATAACAATAATGCCAGGAAGAACCCAACTCAGGGAACCCATCATAGGGAGCTTCGGATCCAAAGACGACATGGACCACCTGCTCCCTCTTACTTGCTGCACCTATGGCCCACCTCTGCCGCTCTTCTGTTTATCCTCCACTCGCCACTATGCATCTCTATGTGTCGCTACAAGCTGTTGTTTCAAGAACATGGTCGAGATCGATCAGCTTCTCTGACCTCTAACAGTGGTGGTCGCCTCCTCCTGTCGTCACCCACTGCTCGAGGAAGAAGGGGTCCTAGGGACCACTTCACAATTCCTGTTTTCTTTTATTTTTTATAAAGTTTGGAAGCCTTTGCAACTAGTTAATGTATTGACTTCTTTTATGCAATTTATTTAATTTTGTTATTTTTAATTCATGTGAAAATTATGGTATTTTATTCTTTCTTAAATAATTGCATTTTAATCCTCTAAGGACTTTTCTCTAATTTCTCATAGTTTTTATTTTTCTTTATAATTTACCCATTAAGAATTTTTTAAACTTGATAAAATTCACTTCTATCTAGTCAATTTTATAGTTGCAATTATGCCATTAGTAAGTTTTCATATACATGCATTCCCCTTTCTTTTTGAAAAATACACTTTTTCCCCTAATAATTCCAAAAAAATAACAAAAAATAGTAGAAAAATATGCAAGATTCTCAGAAAATTCATGTGCGACCTTATGATTTTTAGAACCTAATTACATAAGTTCGTAAACATTCTAGGGTTCTAAAAATAAAAATAAAAATATGATCTAATTTGAAATAATAAAGTGTAAAATAACTTTGTAAATATAATAAAACTTCACATAAAATATCTGAGTCCCTATGGATCGATCCTTGAAGTTGTTGATTTTTGGTTCGCTAAAAATGTGTTTTTGTGTGTCGTTGTGTGCACAATTGAAACCCAAGATATTCATATAATTTTTTTTCAATTACTGGCTAACAAATATCAAATAAATCACAAGGAAGTACAAGATACAGTGACTCGTGCATTTTTACGTGGGTTTTTATTATATTTACAAGGGAAATTTTGACTCTATTGAACCAAACTAAATCATATTTTTCTTTTTATTTTCAGAGATTTAAAATGTGTAAAAACTATTGTCATTAGGTTTCAGACATCATAAGGATCACATAGGAATTTTCAAGAAAATTTTCAGATTTTCTACTATTTTTGGTGATTTTTGGAAGTGTTAGGGGCATTTATGTTATTTTCTAAAAACCTAGCAGCTTGAATGCAAATAAATACAAACTTAGAGATTTTAATAAAATTACAGAAAACTAGCTAGATGGAAGTGAAATTTACCAAATAAAAAACTTAATGGGAAAATTGAAGTGAAAGCATTAACCTTTAAGAAATTTGCAAGAAGGTCCCTAGAGGAATGAAACATAATAAAAAAAACTTGAATAAAATAAATGCAAATTACGTAGAATATAATAATCTAAAAATGGAAAAATGCAGAAAATGATCAAGGTTTTATGAAATTGCAACAAGTCCAAAAAATTTAAAAAAGAACTAAAAGAAAACTAAAATACGAAGGGGTCCCTGGGACCCCTTCTTCCCCAGCCATGGGTGGTCCTCGCATGTGTTGTTAGGAGGGGCGACGACGAGGAGCTACGTCGAGGCATCACACAGAGCAGAGGCGGCGACAATGGCGGAGGTGGAGGGCTGGGGCAATGGAGAGATTGGTCCCCTTGAGCGTTGAGCTCCTCCTCCACGTTTATACGCACCTAGGGAGGGAAGGAGTTGGAAGGAGAAGGGACAGAGCAATTGGTATTGGGATGAAGGCCAACGACATCAAGGTGATAGCCGACGCGTGAGAGAGAGAAGATGAGGGGCATGGGCGGCATGTTGCATTCTGCTGGAGAAGATGAAGGGGCTGGCTGACGTCATGCAGACGTCAGTGCCCCCTTTTTATTTTTGTTTTTTTTTGAAATACAGACGTCATCTATCATCGGCTATTTTGTTGCACAATGGATTTTTTTTGCATATGGAAGGGGATTGGAGTCCTTTTGGGCCTCTTCAAAGCTAGTCCTGAAAAATAAAAAATAAAATATGTTAGATACTTAATATGAGCTTGGAGCCCATATTTATTATACAAAAATAATGCAAATTTTCTTCTTCTTCTTTTTTTAATTTTGTAAAAAAAGTGGTATGGAATTTTAAGGTAATTTGAAATGCAATGCATATGAAAAAAATGAGATGAAAGTTATGCACAAAATGAAGAAAAATGCAATTGATTAAACATGTTTTTTTCTCAATAAAGGTATAAAAATATGATCAATCAGAGATTCATCTTACCTCCATACTTAACTTTTTCTAATTCCGAGCAAACCAATGATATGCAAAGAGAAAGAGAAGACACTCAGAGAGGGTTTGCCGCAGACACAACCAAAATGTCATGAGATTTTAATCCATGTATAAACAAATAACAAACAAAAACTAAGTCAACCTTTAGATTAACAATGTGTTCGGACTCCTATTAGACTCGAGTATTCGATTCAACATCCTCAAGTTCTTTTAATTCTAGTCAGTTCCATCCTTAGGTCAAGTCAGATCATCGTGATCAACATATATTCTCTTTAACCTTGAGTTAAATTTGAAATGTGAGAGAAAGTTATAGCTCTTCCTAACTTGCAAGACAAGTACATTGTAGAACTTTAAACATGGTACTAGGACATTCACAAAATCTAAAGCCTTTATTCTATCTAAGTCTAGTCTTATTCTCATTTCACCTGAATCTGTCAACAAAAGAAAATGAATGCAAAATGTAGATAACTTGGATTTCAGGGGTTTTTATGTAGATTGCTTTGGTCTGTTGCTCTTTTTTTTCTTTTTACAGAGCATAACCCTGTGCCTCTTTGGTCTATATTAAATTAGCAGCAACATTGGTCTATTACTTGGCTTATTTGGTAGAGCTGGGATATTAGAGTAGATTTTTCTTTGATAGATCTTTTATTTGCATTTGTACTAGAACAAGCATCCCTTATTATGCTTCTTTTTTTTTATAGGATTTTATGGTATTGGGTTTCAAAAGTGTACATGTATAAAATGTTACTTTTATATACATGTACGAGGCAAGTTTGCTAATAAATCCAAACTTAGATCATCAAATTTTGCTTACCCGAGATTCAGAGTCACTCCCTTCCCATGCTAGAAATTAAAACAATACCTCGTATACGCAAATTAAGTTGACTAAAGTGTAATGTGTGATTTTTTCAATAGTCAATCAAGAGTAAAAGAGTACTAAAGCTGTAGATCATCTATTTTGACATATATTTTGATCACCACACAAAATTAACAGAAAGAAATTAAGTCCAAAATAGACCTGAAGAAGCTGAATACTCAGTTCTAAAGAAATCCTTTGAATTGAGTGGATTAAGGTCATCTTATTCTAAGTCTTAAAATTGTTCAAATCAGACTAAAAATCCCAAAAAGTTGGGAAAAAGGAAAATATTTTTTAATTTTAAAAAATTTTATTGAATTTATGAAAGATTTTTTTGATTTTTTTTCAATTTTTATGGGAATTTGAGTATATGCAAATGTTTCTGATATTTTTGCAAAACATGTAAAATTGATGAAAAGTTTTTTTTTCAAAATTTAAAAAAAAATGAACAAAAACACAATAACAAGAAAAATATTTTTAGGTTTTTAAGGCAATTTAAAATAAATGGAATGTAGGAAAAGTATTTTTTTTCTAAAAAATGATAAAATAAAAATGAAATGCATGAAATGCAATGCACCACCCATGTTTAGCAAGAGCCATGTCCGTATGGTGATAATAAAATGTAAAAAATGGGACAACCTAATTAAAGACGACGTAAGATACAAAAAATGAATGATGCTTTTTTTTTAATTTTACAATTGATTTTGTCATTTTTATGGTTTTTGCACATAATAATGTCAAAGTACAATTTAAGATAAATGAAGATAAAAAATGCAAGCTAGAGAAAATACCTGAAAGATAACTCTAGGTTTGTCCTACGGTGTATTAGTTTTAATGCCCCTAGCCAGGCTCCAGGGTTAGGAATATCATGTGACTTGAGTATGTGTTGCATCCATGTTTAGAAAACTACGATGATGTACAAAACTTTGCTCAAGAGATTTGGAAGAGCAGATCATGTGAAGCTTGGGGAAGGTAGGTGATACCAGTGATATGAGGCTCAGGTGAATGACCAGTTTTGTTGGTATGATAAAATACATAGTCAACTTAAGCGAAGATGTTAGTGAAAAGGTAATTGGTTTTGATAACAGTTTCTCTAAACGATAGTGGGTTCAATATGGTCCAAAGTTACAAAATTTGTGTTCATCACATAAAAATGTTTATTTGTGAAATCCTTCTATTTGAACACAACAATTGATTTTGTGATGTTTCCACCCATTGTACCAACATTCTCTACCTCAATGTCCTCCTTGGTGTCACACAAGTCAGAGATTTGATCATGCCATTGAACTATTTATGTGAAAATGTGTTCTCTTGAAAGCCCAACAGCAGGAGGGAGGGTTCATATATACTCCAATTGAACAGTTGTTCATGCTCATTGTTGGTATGTTTATCATCAATATTGTTCGAAGCAACTATTTTTTTCCTTTTATCTCTATTTCCATCAACATGAAGATGGTTCCTGCCATGGCAGAATCAATGTAGTAGTTGGTCATTCACGATCGGTTTCTTGAGGAGCTCTTCAGTTTCAACCCAAAAATTATCAAGAGACAAAGAGTCATTTTGATTCAAATTTGAGGTAATATCGGGGATGCACTTAGAGAGTGAAAGCTGGGAGGGTCATCATCCCCAGAGTTCATGGGATGTGTGTGGAAAGTTATGTGTTCATCCCTGAGAGAGTCATCAGGGAGGACTTCCGACATCTTCTCAGGGGTAAGAGTTAGCACATGTTGTGGTAACTCAGTCTCAGTTTTCCTCTCTTTCTCAAAATTATCATCATGTTCATAATCAAGTTCCATTTCATTACCGTATTCATCTTTTTATTTTGATCATCATTCTGAAGTTGATATTCAGATTCAAAATAATTTTCAAAATCATTATCATTGTTGCTATATTTTTCAACTTTGACCCCAGATTCATCATCAGATTCGTCATCATATTCCTTCTCAGATTCGGAATTGTACTCAGATACCTCATCATTAGATTCAACAAAATATTCGTTCTCATATTGGAAATCATCCTCGGATTCATATTCAACCTCATCCTCAAATCTATCCTCAACATCCATTTCATTGTTATTATGAGATTTGTCTCTTAATTCATTATTAGACTCATCCTCGAAATTCATCACCCAAGAGTCAGAACATAAAGTTGAGCTTAAAATTTTACTAGACAACTCAGATAATTCGATTAGAATTTCGTAAGACAGAGGAGGGATCTTTCCATGAGTCTCATAAAAATCATGGGATTCATTAAGATCAAAAGTTTTTTTAGCCTCCATATTAACCTCATGATCAAAAATTATTTCATGTCACTTAGGATAATCATGTAAACCTTCATTATTGATACTATTATTCGTGATCAAAGGTTCATATTCAAACTATTGTTCAATAGGAATATCCAATAAAACTGGGTCCGAACATTGCGGCAAAGGCATCATCTTGGTTACATAAAAATCATTTCGCTTAGAGTCATGTCGAGCCAGAGGAAGCATGAATTGGTATCCACAATTATTCCTAAAAAATTGTTCACTAAGATACTCAATTTGACGGGGTTGTTGAAAATTTTGTGTTTATTCTATCTCATTAAAATTTCCATCCAAAATCACCTCATTTTGTCCTCGAATGTTTTCCTCATACTTAGATTGATATGTAATTGTATTTCCAATTCTTCCTAAGTTGAGTCAAGTTCAAGGATATCCATATCAAAAAATTTCGTATTCTTAATTATTGTATCTGAAATCGTTAGTGGGTTGGAAAATAAGTGTTCTTGAATTTCAGCAAATTGATAAACATTCTCCTTTTGTTGTCTTTCTGTATCCTTCTTAATGTTTTTCATTGAATTCAAGAGGACATTAACACTATCAAAGATTCTCTCGTCAACTTGGTTGGCAAGACGTTGAGGAGGAGATGAGGTGCAATCGGTTAATGATGTAGACCCATACCAGGATTTGGATTGGTCATACATCCATGAGTTATACGATTCAACACTTGGATAGGAGAATGGTTTGAATTGTGGAGGGTCTTGAATTTGTCGGCACTCATATTGATTGGGTTGACTTCCCCAAGTGGGGTTGTGTGACATCCCAGAATTTGATTGTGAACCAACGTAGCTCGAGAAGAAATCTCCCTCGTAAGATGATTGATATTGTGAAGAGTAGTCTGGATATTGCAGTGTAGAATTGGTATTTGATATACTCTTTACATTGATATAGATTTGTTCACTAGGGTTCATTTTTGAAGAGGAAAAAAAATGCAAACACAAAGCAAGATTAGTTCACCAATTCATGTCAGTTGCAGCAGAAGTTGTTATCTGTTCAAAATTTTCAATTTATACTGTTCACAAAAATTCAAGAACACAAAAAGATTGACCTAAATCTAGTTAAAGATTTAAGGATTGTTCTGATATCTTATGCTTAGTTGCATCCACTTTTAACCAGTATGGGTTCAAGTATACGTATCGCAGAATCAATACCTTTATTTCTTGAGGACGGTGCCAAATGCGGTGTCCTTTAATCATCCACTCTACCAAGGTTTCCCTCATTGAAAAGTAACTAAATGTTTTAAATTCAGTTGTCAAGAAATCTACGTAGGTTTTTTTCTCTAACCCAAGGTTGGTTGTTTGTGCACGTGAAATTGTATACAATGTGCAACATTCCAAGCACTTCAATCCACTTTAGCCACATAATGACATTCCAGACTTATCTAATTTTATGCAAGCAACATAATTTGATCTTGTTTAATGGTGAGCAGAGAGAGAGAGAGAGAGAGAGAGAAATCCACAGAGATGAATGCAGCAGGAGAACTTGATTTTATGATTTTGAAATTTTTAAAAAAATACACACATAAATGTAAGCATCTAGAAATGTCTAAGTCATTGTAAAGATCTTACAACGTGTAGTATGCTAAATCCAGAATAAGAGCCAGAGAGAATGAGAGAGAACATGAGAACGCAAGATATATCCACTTTTTTTAAATGTTTTTACCTACCACAAAAGACAAATGAAATCAATTTACAAAATTAAAATAAAAAATAAAAATGCCAAAAATAAAATTTGAAAGTAGACGAATTCCATGCAACAATGCCAAAATGAAGACAAGGATTTTCGATGCGTAAAAAGTGTGTTTTTGTGCAGCCTTGTGTGCACACACGGAAATCAAGATATTCATATAATTTTATTCAACTACATGCCAATAGATATCAAATAAATCATAGGGCTAGCAGAGGATCGATCCAAAGAGACTCTGACATATTTACACGGATTTTTATTCTATTTAAAAGGGCATTTTTTACTTTAATCAAACTAAATCTTATTTTTCTTGTTATTTTTTATTCCTTAAAATGTGTTAAAACTACTATCACTAGGTTATAACATCATAAGTATCATAAATGGATTTTCTATGATTTTTTTGATTTTCTATTCTTTTTGATGATTTTGAAAGTGTCAGGGGTATTTATGTAATTTTCTTAAAACTTAGGGTCTTGAATGCAAATAAAAAAAATTGGGGACTTTAATAAAATTGCTAAAAACTAGATGGCTGAATTGAAATTTACCAATAGAAAAAAACTTAATGGAAAATTATAGTGAAAGGACTAAACTTTGAGAAAATTGCAAGAAGGTCTTTGGAGGACTGTAATGTAATAAAAAACTTGGATAAAATAAATGCAAATTATGTAAAATAAAATAATTAGAAACAGTAAAATTGTAGAAAATTGATAAAGTTTTTAGGAAATTACAACAAGGTCCAAAAAATCAAAAAAAAATAAATTACAAAGGCATCCCAGGGACCCCTTCTTCCTCAACCGTTGGTGGCTCTCACAGGTGGTACAAGGACATGAGGCGACGAGGAGCTGCACCGAGACAACATGTAAAGTGGAGGCGATGACGACGGGCAGAAGCAGAGGGCGGTGGTGAGGAAGGGGGTGGCAGACGATGGCGTGAGCGGTCCTCCTGAACATTGAGCTCCTCCTCCCCTTTTATACACGTCGAGGGATGGAAGGAGGAGGAAGGAGAATGGGCAGGGCAATTGGCATTAGGCTAAAGGCCAACAGCCTTGCGGTGGCGACCGATGCGTGAGCGAGGAAGAAGGGTGTGTGCGACACGTTGGCTTCTGCTGGAGAAGATGGGGGTGGTTGACATCATACTGATGTCAATGCCCCCTTTCTTATTTTATTTTTTTTTGAAATGCTGACGTCAACTATTTTATCGTGCAGTGGATGTTTTTTGCTAATGAAGAGGAAGGGAATTGGAGTCCCTTTGGGCCTCTTCTAAGCTAGACTTGAAAAATAAAAAAAATGTTAGATACTTAATATGGGCATGGAGCCCATATTATTATAAAATAAATTAATGCAAATTTTTCATCTTTTTTTAAATTTTGTAAAGAAAATGTTTATGGAATTTTTAGGTGATTTGAAATGCGATGCATATGAAAATAACGAGATGAAAATTATGCACAAAATGAAGAAAAATGCAATTGATTAAACATGATTTTTGCTCAATAAAAGGTATAAAAACATGATAATTTGTAAATTCACCAATCATCTGCTTGCCTTATGATTTATTGTATATCTTGGCTTTTAGTTGAATCAATATTTTCTGAAATCCATCAATTTTCATGTGTGCACACAACGACTTTAAAAATCACTTCTTAGCGCACCGAAATCGAAGTTTCAACGTAATTTGACTTGGTTTGCAAATTTATGAAAATTTTAAAACATGTGATCAAAAGAAGGTTGAGACAAGTTTCCAATGTAAAATAAATCCAATTTGGATTCATGCATGGTCGCTCAACTATTGAAGTCATCCACTTGTTGAGGAGCACGATGGCGGTTTATACAGTGATGAATATCAGATTCATCACTCTAAATATCATTAATTAAGCTCAAATCCCTCAAAATCATCAGCATTTCTTCATTTATTCTGCATAATTAGCATGCATGCACGTTTCAATAAGAATTGCATTTTAGCACACATTTCTGCACAAAATAAGAAGACAAAAATCTCATATACAGTTGACTTGTAAATAGCCTAACTTCCCTGATTTTAAACTCATTCATGCTAAATCCAAATGACACAAAACCACCTCCACTGTGTACACTCACAAGAATAAATGAAAAATACAAAAAATTCACTAACCCAAATAAGTGGACCAAAATTCCAAACCCTAGTTTCATGATTTCTGGACTAAAACCCTCATATCTCCCTCATCCAGTGTCCAATTTGATCCTACTCACTTTTGAACTAATATAAATTCAATTACCTTCAAAATAAGACCAAGTAAAAGTGAATCGGAGCTCGTAAGTGAAAGTTGGGTTTTGGGCCTCTTTTGTACATTATGTATTTTAGCTGATTTTGTCCTAATATTTTATGTACATAATTAACCAATTTTATTTTATTTCATTTTTATTTGTCTTCTTTGATGAAAGTTTTATTATAATGCGTAAAAATCCAAATTCAAACTAAGATTGAAATCAAAGAAACAAATTTAGTCCGAGTCTTCACTGACTGTCTGTACAAAATTGGTCCTTTTCGTGTTTTATTTGATTTCTTCTTTTTCTTAATTAATAAAAATAAAAAAAGATTAATGTGTAAATATTTATCTTTTATTTTATCATATTTTTTTCATATTTTTATCTGGTTTAAAAATGGTAAAAAATGATAGACCCAAAAAATCATGGTAATCTATGTACATGGGATACCGCAAAAATATCCCTTTGTGCAAATGATCGATTTTAGTTTTTGTGTCTTCATAAAAGTTGTAGATCTTCTCGAGACGAGCAATTTCCGTGAAGAAGCTTTTTCAATCCGAGGCCATTTGCTTTTTATTTTGGATTTTACAAAGTATTAATTTTTCTATTTTTGTGGTGCTGACACGTGGCAACTCTTGGAGCCGCCACGTGTCAGCCGTTTTTGGGGTTTTTTTATTCATTTAAAAAAATTAAAAATTAAAAAAAGCCTCACACGTGCATCGCACGTGCCTCCCAGGCACAGGCCACGCACGTGCTTCCTCATTAAGCCCCGCCCACCGCCACGT
This sequence comes from Ottelia alismoides, assembly GCA_037367405.1. Classification (NCBI taxonomy): domain Eukaryota; kingdom Viridiplantae; phylum Streptophyta; class Magnoliopsida; order Alismatales; family Hydrocharitaceae; genus Ottelia; species Ottelia alismoides. Next base: position 392,432 of record JAZKJV010004359.1, on the reverse strand, counting down.
GTCACATGGAAGGTCGTCCGATCTCGATCGATCGGATAGCCCGTGGTCATCTTCCTCATCAGACCCCCCTTTCCAAGTTCCGCTGACGCCTGTGATTTTTGCACCACCTCCGCGAATCTCGGTCGAACCCTCCATCCTCTCCGTCAATCAACGCCATCTCCGATCTTCATCATCTCCTCGAATCCTCCGTCAAACCTAGTCGAATCCGACAGATTTCAAGCGCCTCCAAATCAAAATCTCCGTCGACCTTCCATAGATGGCCAAGTCCCTCGACCTATAATAGAGCACCACCGCCCTCTCGCAAGTTTCATCCACCGATAGCCTTGACCTTGACGATACGGCGACGGTGACAACGCTGCCATACTTTTCCGGCGAGATCCGAGGTCTTGGGCCTTGTCGCAGCCCATGGTCGGGCATCCCCTCGGGACTGTCGCTGCTAAGCTCTGATCTTCGCCGCCTGTCGAGCCTAGTTCCTCTTTAACTACACCTTGGCTTCGCCCCTCAACCGCCATCGCATCGACTTCTTCTCCTGTCGACTTCATCATCAACAACTTCAGCACTCCACCGCTACAGCTCCAGAACTGCAATGCCGATCTCCGATAGTCAAGCCACTCTGCTAATGCCTCGACATCGTCAATGACACCACCTTCATTTCCCCACCAGGAGCTACTAGATCCTCGCAGCCGGAGTTCAACCCCCTGGAGGTTCGCCACCACCGTGAGCTCCTGCTTTGACCCCCCCACTTTCGTCAACGGCCACCTGCAATGCTTCGCCATGCCACCGGGTCAAACCCAAGGCCCCCCTGCGCACGTGCATCCCAGGGGGAACGCCATCCAACGTCAGCCACCACGGGTCATGTGCGGGGCACGTGACCACATGGAACAATTGCAAGAAGGCCTCCGGTTCTCCTCCGAATTCCAGATTAGTCCAACCCCCAAGGAGCATGCACGCCTCACATGTAGCCTTGTAAATTTTCCATTTTAACCCTGAAACTCTCGGAAATTGCATAATAGTCTTTACTGCATTTTTTAAAATTATTTAAATATTGAAAAAATATCCTTGTATTACCCCTCAGATTTGGACCTCTTCATTGCACTATTTTATTTATCAAAAATAGGCACTTTGTTTTACATTTAATTCTCTACATCTTGACATATTGTGGACATTTTTGTAATAATTGGTTAATTAATAATTAATTATTTTGTGGAAAATTGCATATTTTGCCCATCTTGTGCTCTGAAATTTATAATTGATTAACCGTTGCTCAAAAATTTCCTGAAAAATCACAGATTGTAGAATTAATTGTGTTTAACATTATGCCCAAAAAAGAATTGTATTTGCATGCGTAGTTTGCCTTCTAAAAATCATTTTGCATAATTCAATGTTTAATTTTTTAATAAGTATTGAATCTTGTGTTTTCGAGGTTTAGGATTTTTCTGAGATCAATCACCTAGTAATAGACTTAGATCATTTTATCCCTTGAAAATATTTAGGTTTAATATTTATTATAATTAAATATTTAAATTAACTCTATTTGCATTTAAAAATTCATAAAAAAATTCATCTTGCATCCAAAAATTCCAAAAAATTACAGTGCACTCATTTTGTCATAATTATCACTTGGGCCAAGATTCATATTTTTTCGGACATTGTTTTATCGATAATTGCCTTTTAGTCCCTAAAATTGGCCGAAATTGCATTTTGCATCCTTACTTCCATTAAAAAAAGATCGCCTCGAAAATCGCGCACGAACTTTGATAGACATAATTCTAGGTTGTTCTTTTGCCTCCTTATGTTAGACCTTGGGACTTACCCAAGTAAAATAAACATAAAAACATTCGATTAAAAATTGACTAAATAGTTGTGGTTATTTTCTTGACCGATCCGATTGCCGCCTACAACGAGACGACACATATTTTTAAGCGAATAATACACGACAACATATATTTTAAACAAGCGCAACATCAGACTCGTCAGATGGCGCCATTACTAGGGAGGCAAACGACTTAGTTTTTTGTCTGAAAATTGTTTGTTTGGTTTTCCGCAATTGGGTAGTCTGACCCCCAAATTGTTCACTATAAATTTCTTTTTTTTTCTCATTTTCCGACATTTATTTTCAACATTTATTTTTCTTATTTTATTTTTGATTTTATTTCGAGTCACTCTCTTACACCATCTCTCTTATTTTTCGTGCGAATTACCCGACGTACGTGGAGCGGTTTTGCAAGAACTAACGCATCTTCACCGACTTCCGAAAATCTGCAATTAATTTAAGATCGAGTCGAGTTGTGAGAGAGCGTAGAGTCTAGGATTTTAATTTCTGTAACTTTTTAATTTCTGTAATTAATTGCTCATTTATAGTGGTCTCCGTTTGGACTCTCGCGTGTGTAAAAGACTTTGAACTTTTTCTTTGGTGTGTCATGGCCTGTTTCACTCTCCGGTGAAGGTGGGGCCCGACTTGAGTGGCGCTTAGGATAAACCTGCACTTACATCTCTTAAAGCATTTTAAATTTTTGTTTGTGATCGTAAGATCTAAGGTCACACTACACCTTAATTGAGACGCACATTATATCGTTCAATTTAGCCAAACTCAACTCAATTCTTTCCCGCTAATAGAACTTTCTGCTAGGTGTGGTTTTTCATCGGCTTGCATTCATTTAGAATAAAATTTTCAATTCTTTTTTTGCATCCCACATGGAGATTATGAGGATTCACTATATGTCTTCTAACTGAGCATACATCATAGTTTTTCACGTGCATCAACTTTTCCCGAATTTCTCCCTCTTGTTTTGTCACATAATTTTAAAGGAAATTGGGACAGGACAGTAGATGTGTATTTGTGCTCATTTAATTCTTCAGTGATCACCTAATTAAAATTAGGACTGCTAAAACTAGCCGACTTTAAAGAACTCATAAAATCAAGAATTTTTATGGGAGAGCAACCCAAACCTTGGATTCTTTTATTTTCTGAGTGAGCGAGAGACGAAACTTAAGGCTAGAGCCCAGACCCGAATTGTCATACTGACTACTGATTCTACCAAAAACAATTAGTTACTTCTCAGTGAGGATCTACGGGTACCCGGTAGACAGTCCGGATTTCTTTAGCAGAGTGGGTGGTTTAGAGGACACTGCGTAAGGCTCCGTCCTCAAGTAACGGGTAGCCGTTCTACGGTCTGTACTTACTCCCATACTAGCTGAAAGTACGTGCAACTAGTCGTACGAATTCGAACCAGTCATTAGGAAAATTTCCGGTACCTAACAGCTCGCTAAAATCTTTCGAAGATTGTCTTATCACCAATTAAAAATTGAAAATATAATAGCCGCACTCTTACGACTTCATTGTGTGAGTTGGTGAACCTAGGGTTTGATTTGTGTTTGATTTGCGTCCGTGAGCCGATTTTGAAAATCAAAAAGCTGCACAATTGTGCTATCTCTCTCCTTTCTTGATTTGTCAACCAATAAATCTCATTTGAAAATCATGGAACTTCTGTCCAAGAACTCTCCAGATCCAGATCATGAAAATCAATTCGTCTCGAACATACCCAAACCGTCATTCATTTCATCTCTTTCAAAAATGACGAAGCATTTATCTGAGAATCCATCAGAGCTATACTATAAAAATGAATTCGTATCGGTGAGACCCAAAACTTCAACACCTCCTCCAACTTCCACAAGAGACTCTCAACCATCAATAGATCCAACACTCTCCACAATTCCGATCTACTTCATGAATGATAACCCTTTGTATTCGGATCATACAAACCAGCAACCGACTGAGGTCTCCACTTCTTCATATGTCAATCCTCTCTATTCCGATCATACAATTCATCCCTCATATTCAGTAAATGTCAATCCATCATTCATGGGAGATCATAACCACATGATCGACTTCGACAATTCTTCACATATCCCATCTACCCTACACTTGAACACAAATGATCAACCATCATCTTGGATTGACTATAACAACCCCATCTTCAGACATGAGACTCATACAGAGGACAAGATTGACAACATAGAAACACATAACCCCTGCATGTTGACTCCACAATATCAAGATCCGACCAATCATGATCAAATGATTGAACTCTACTCAGACGAACTCTATAGGCCTAGATCACATGAGCAGCCTTCTTCCATAACTTTTGAGGAGAAATTTTCAGAAAATAATGATCATATATTGTATATTTCAATAGACTCTTCTTCTAGCACATACATGAAAATGGAAGAGGAAATTATTGAATCTCAAATACAAAAACACACCCCGAGTGCTCTCATGATTGGTCATGAAAAGATTTTGGAAGATGATATTTCGAGGATAAATAAGAAATTTGATTTAATGGATGATAGATTTCGAAAGTTTACCGATCGATTAATCTCAATCTCTGGTAACTCGGACATAAAAATGAATAAGGAAAAGATTGGATCTAATGTTGAAAATTTTGAGGATATTCAAGAACCTAGGGATGATTCTGACAGCGACACTTCTACATATTATTCCCCTAGAAATGACTATGCCTCTGACTCTTACTCTGAACAACACAACCCCTTCTCATCTACAGAAGACACCACACAACCACACCATACAGAAAATACAAATAAAATGGAATATTAAAAACACCCAAAAAATCGAAAATCTAGAAAATTTCATAAAAATTGTTATTGAAGAAGATCTGACGAATTTGGATCCTGCTTTACGGGAAGCACTGGAGAAAAGATTGATTTTTGAACATGCCTTTATACAGACCTTTGAACACTTCCCCGACCTTAAAAGATTTGTAATGGAAAATAATGATGAAAATGTCGGGAAGGATTATAACAAAGACTGAATGACATATCTTGTCAATGGCCTCCTCTTTAGTGTTGAGGAGAAAAACCAAGAGCCGCATAGTGAAGCGGTTGCCCAGATTTGAATGTGGAATTAAAGACACAATTTTCACCCATGCTCGAATTGATGACGATTCACCGATGAATATCCTCCTGACCTCTGTATTTCACGAACTCAAGCTCGGACCGATCAGGAAGATACGAGAGATTGTTCAATTGGCTGACCGATCGATAATGCAGCCAAGATGTATCATTTCTGTCATCATGACATTCCAAGGTGCTCTGCTCAAAGTGGAATTCATGATCAATTATATTGAGCATCAAGGAGAATTCACCCAATCTCCAATTAATCTCGGAAAGCCATTCTTAGCATTGGCTAAGGCAATTATTGAGTGCGAGACTCTTGAAATCAATTTTACAGCATTGGAAGCACTTCGATCTCACCCAGTCATTGAGGAACCACGATTTTCTGAGGCAACCCATGAAGTCCTCGACAAGTGTAACCATGAAGTGGTAGAAGAGCCCTACCCCATTGCTACACTGATGATTCCAAAACACGCTGCTTTAAGCAGTTATTTTTATCTTCGTGTGTGAAAATAAAAATGTGTCGTTCGTTGTAGGCGACGATCGGAAACGGTCAAGAAATAACCACAAATATTATTCAATTTTTATTCGAGTGGTTTTATGTTTATTTTACTTGGGCAAGTCCCAAGGTCGATCACAAGGAGGCAAAGGAACAACATAGAGTTGTGTCTATTAAGATTTGTGTACGATTTTCGAGGCGGTCTATTTTTCAATTTTTAATGCAAATAAGGGATGCAAGATGTGGTTTTGGCCTATTTTAGGGACTAAAATGTAAACTTCAATTAAACGATGTCCGAAAAATATGAAACTTGACCGAGATAAAAATTATGACAAAATGAATGCACTATAATTTTTTTGGAATTTTTGGATGCAATATGAATTTTTTATGAATTTTTAAATACAAACAGAATGATTTTCAATATTTAATTACAATAAATATTAAACCTACTTATTTTCAAGGACCAAAATTATCTAAGATCCATCACTAGGTGATAGATCTCAGAAAAATCCTAACCCTTGAAAATGTGGGGTTTAATACCTATTAAAAATTAAATACTAAAATATACGAATGATTTTTATAGGATAAAGTATGCATGCAAATGCAAATATTTTTGGGCATCATGTTAAGCACAATAATCTCTACAATGTTTGATTTTTCGAGAATTTTTGGAGCAACGGTTAATTAAATATGAATTTTAGATCGCAAATTGGGTAAAATAAGCTAATCTCCACCAAACAATTAATTCTTAATTAACCGTCAATCACTAAAATATCCGCAATATGTCAAGATGTAGGAAATTAACTGATAAACATCATGCAATTTTTGGATTAATAAAATAATGTAATAAAGAGGTCCAAAGTTACGGGGGAACACAGGGGTACATATGCAATTTAAAAAAATAAATAAAATGCAAAGGGGGGACTTATATGAAATTACCTAAATTATGGGGGCTAGGCATGCAAAATTTCCAAAGGGTCACGTGCGCTGCACGTGACCCCTGGCTAGAGGGACTGCGGTGCAAATAGTGGAACTGTCGGGGGCCTTTGAGTAAAATCTCCAAGTGGTCACGTGCTAGGCATGTGACCCTTGAATTTTTGTGCGAATAGAGAGACTCTCGAGGGCTGGGATGTAACTGACCTAGCAGGTCACGTGCAGATCAGGTGACCCCTGGGGATGAAGGGCTTCGGCCGACGTTCCCCACCTCATGTGCTCGGCACGTGGCGGGGCCTCGGGGCTGACGCCCGGTCTGGCTGTGGAGAGTCGAGGTGGAGGAAGCCCGGCTCCTCCTGGCGGTGGTGTCGGCTGAATTCGGCCGACGTCGTGGGACAGGAGAAGGCGGCTGAGGTGGAAGGGGTCGACGGCAGTTGCGTTGTTGGAGTTGTTGTTGACGCGTGAAGGCGAAGGTGGAGGCGCGACTCCTGTCCGGTCGGTGGCGAGGCGGAGAGGGCCCGGCAGAGTAGGCGGTGGTGCTGGTGTCGTTGGTGGCGCTGCGGAGCTAAACATCGTTGGCGTTGATGAAGCGAGAAGGCACGGCGTTAGACGATGGCAGAGACGGTGGTTCGTAGTGGTTGGCTGAGAAGATGAACGCTGGCATAGTTGTTGTCGAAGTCGGAGAAGATGAATGTAAGCTTGACGAAGCTCGGAGCTTGGCAAGACGGCAGAGGAGAAGCTCGACCGTGGGCTGCAACGAGGTCCAAGACCTCGAATCTTACCGTGCGAAGAGGTCGATGGGGCACTGTCACCGCCGCGGTGACCCTTGCGGTGAAATCGGCGGATGAGATGGAGGGGGTGGTCGATTGCTCTTAAATAGGGTTGGTGATGGAGTAGGGCAGCCGGAGATCTCGGAGGGGGTTGCAGAGATATCGGGGGGCGTTGGCCGGTTGCGAAGGAGGAGTAGAAGGTTGAAGACGACGCGTGTGGGCCGTTCGATCAGTGGCCGATCGAACGACCGTGGAAGAGCCATGTGGCGATGAAGGGGGAAAGGATGGCGTGGCACGTGCGGAGCACGTGCCCAGGGGCACATGCGATGCACGCGCGTGGTTTTTATTTTTTTTAATAAAATTGTTAATAAAAAGGGCAAAAAACTGCTGACACGTGGCGGCCTCAGGTGCTGCCACGTGTCAGCACCAGAAAATTCAAAAATAAAAGATTTTGTAAAATCGATAAAATTAGTAAATGACCTCGGATCGAAAAAGTTCCTTCACGAAAAATGCTCGTCTCGACGAGATCTACAACTTTTTATAAAGACATCAAAACCAAAATCGAATAAATGTAAAAAGTGAATTTTTGAGGTATCCTATGCACATAGAATGCTTTGATTTTTGGGTTTTCTATTTTTTGTCAATTTTAAACAAGATAAAAAATCTGAAAAAATATGGAAAAATCAAAGATAAATAAAAGACATCTAAATCTATTTTTTTTGGATTCTTATTAATAAAGAGAATATGTACATAAAATATAGGTCAGAAAACCGCTAAAATATACAATGTACAAAAGAGGCCCAAAATTCAACTTTCACATAAGTGCTCCGATTCACTTGAACTTGGTCTTGTTTTGAAGGTAAGTGAATGTGCATTAGTTCAAAAGTGAGTAGTATCAAATCGGACACTGGATGGGGAAGATATGGGGCTTTTAGTCCTAAAATCCTGAAACTAGGGTTTGGGTTTTTGGTCCACTTATCAGGGTTAGTGATTTTTTTTGTATTTTTCATTTATTCTTGTTAGTGATGTGTACACAGCGGAGGTGGTTTTGGGTTATGCGATGTTAGCACGAAGGAGTTAAAAATTCGAGAAGTTAGGCTATTTACAGATCATCTGTGGCTCGGATTTTTGGCTTCTTATTTTGTGCAAAAATGATGGATAAAATGCAATTCTTATGAAAACATGCATGAATGCTAATTATGTATAACAAATGCAGAAATGCTGTTGATTTTGAGGGACTTGAGCTTAATTAATGAGACTTAGAGTGATGAATCTGATATTCATCATCCCCCTATACTTAAACCATGCTCGTCCCTGAGCATCAAAAAGAAATGCCATGAGGTGAAATGAGATTGGGTTCCATACCAAGACCATGAGATGAAGGTGAAAACGAAACTAGACTTGACCTTTGGATTATTAGTTTGTCAGAACTTCTGTGAGACACAAAATTTTAAAATCAACAACCCTCAAGTTCTACAAATCATTGTCACAGTTTCAGCTCAGAAGTCATCTTAGATCAATCCTCTTCCCAAAGTATACCCTATGAATATTGAATAACCGACTCATGTGTGTGAAGGGTTTTAGCTCTTCCCATCAAGAATGCCAGACTACGATGCTCCTCTCCTCTCCAGTAACTCGTCCTCGGGGAGTCAGGTATTTCCTTCTAAGGTTTGTCGCGCTGTGTTCACAATCGAATGAGGGAGAAGATAGAAGAAAGAGAAAAGAACTGGAGGGTGGCCGGTGTAGTCACCTCTCCTTGTGAAGATGGCCAGTGTAGCCGAGTCTCCACCAAGATCTGCAGGTTTCTTGAAGCTTGGACCTTTTTTTGGTCAGATTTTATTTGGTAGAATGCTTCTTTGTATTTGGAATTTTTGATGGTTCTGCTTGGATCTTGTTGTGCCCCTACGGATATAGAATCTTTTTGTTCCGTACATTTTTTGGGGTCTTAGAAAAAATTGTGCCCAGCCATCCATCCCTTTTCCGAAGCTTTATTTCAACCTGTACTCCAGTCTTTAGATTTCCACGCTACTAGAAAAGAGACTCACACAGTATTCCAACATCCCGTCTGAGTTGAGCTAAGTGCATAATGCGAGAGTACAAATTAATTCCCTATTCCAGAGTTGTACCCAGAATGAAGAGACCAGGTTAGACACTAAGAGTCAAATGCTGCACATTGTCATGTGGAACTTTTAAAATTAAGTCAAAGACCTGAAGCAATTAAAATCCTATTTCTCAGTGAAGTTCCTCTGAAAATTAGGTGTATTAAGGTCAAGTCCAGACCACTCTCGATTTCTGCTCACAACTCGGTTCAGAACCCAATGACTTTTCACAGATGCAAATGAAATGCTGGATGAAGTGCAGGTGTGTGAGATACTGACACTTTTTTGATTGACATTTTATGCAAGAGATTCTTTTATGCAAAAATGAAATAAGAAGCCATTTTTTTCAAAAATATTTTGGGCAAGGTTAGTGTTAGTAGAAAAAAACTCTTTTTTTCTTTTTTTTTCCAAGTTAGTTACCCACCCCTTAAATATGTATAGACCTACGTGAAAGTACGAGATATGGGTAAAATATATACAAAGTATGTATACAAACCCCCCTATACTTAGCGAGTGTTGTGTCCTCAGAGCACAAGAAGCGTAAAGAAGACATAGCTCGGGCTAAGCGTAAGGGAGTGAAAATTCCAAGAAAAAATGAAACGGTCGGGATATGTGAATGAGGAGAGTATAAACAAGTGGATGTCGGTTCCCCCTATACTTAGGCTCTGGTCAACCTCAGTATAGAAGAGGGGTGGAAGTGAAGTGATCAGGAGAAGGAGAAGGATGGTATGTACAGATGGCCTCGCCCCCCCCCCATACTTAGGCCTTGGCCTAAGTAGAGGAAGAAGTTGTACAAGGAGGCCTATGTGGTCGGGAGGGAGGGTGGGAATGATCAGATAAACTTTCAATGTCCTCGCTCTGCGTGAAATAGATGACCTCAACTTGATCTGTCTGCTCTTTGGGTGATTCAATATATGGCTTCCGCATTTGTCCATTTACTGAGAAAGGTTGTGCACTATCTTTGAGTTCCGCAATATCCACGCTTCCATTGGTATGCACATCGATGACAATGTAGGGACCCGTCCATTTTGATTTTAGTTTCCCATGAAAAATCTTCAACCGAGCATTAAACAACCACACTTTCTGTCAAGGGACAAAGGTTTTATCTCGAATGTGTCTATCATGCCGTCTCTTGACCTTGTCCTTATAAATCACACTGTTGTCATATGCCCGATTTCGGATTTCAATTAGCTCATTCAGATTTAAGTCTCGACATAGTTTCCCAAGGTGACAACTCCAATTCAACTTTTTGATCGCCCATTCTGATTTGTGAATCAATTCTGCAGGTAGATGGCATGGCTTGCCATAGATCATCCTAAAAGGTGAATTACCGAGTGGAGTCTTATAAGCTGTCCTATAGGCCCATAGAAATTGGTCCAACAATTTCGACCAGTTCTTGCTATATGGACGAACCAATTTATGAAGAATACCCTTCACCTCTCTATTAGAAACCTCTGCCATGCCATTAGATTGTGGATGATATGGGTTGGCTATTTTATGCTCAAATTTGTACTCCTTAGCCAAAGATCTCATCTCTCTGTTCACAAAGTGGCTACCTCCATCAGAAATCATAACTTTTGGTATCTCGAACCTTGCAATGATATTATCTTTGATAAACTTACAGACGACTTTGCTATCTGCAGTTCGGGTTGGAATAGCCTCTACCCATCTTGATAAATAGTCAATCGCTAACAAGATGTACTCAAATCCATTGCTGTTGGGAAAGGGACCCATAAAATCAATCCCCCATGCATCAAAAACATCACAGAAAATCATTGGTTGCATGGGTATTTCATCTCTATATCCCACAGTCCCTCCCATTCTTTGACAAATCGGGCATGACCGTACAAATTCATTAGCATCCTGAAATAAGGTCTGCCAGTAAAATCCACATTGGAGTACCTTGTGCGCGGTTCTCTTTCCCAAATGATGTCCTCCAGCCTTGAGAGAATGACAACGTGTGAGGACACTCTGATATTCCTCCTGCGGAATACATCTTCTCCAGACACAATCCGGTCCTTCATAGAAAAGGAAAGGTTCATCCCAATGGTATTTTCTCAAATCTGACTTTAATCGATCAATCATTCTTTTGGTCCGATCAAAGAGAACCATCTTGGAGACAAGATAGTTCACTATGTCGGAATACCATGGGGTTGAATCAATGACGCAAACCAATTTGTCTGGAAAAGTCTCCTTAATTGGTCCGATGTCAGGATAATCGTTTTGCTCGATTCAGGAAAGGTGATCGGCAACAACATTCTTTATTCCAGGTTTATCCTTGATCTCCAAATTAAACTCCTGGATTAACAAGATCCATCTCAAAAGTCGTGCCTTGGCATCCTTCTTATTCATGAGATATCTAATTGTCGTGTGATCTGTGAAAATTGTCTCCTTGGAGCCTAATATGTATGATCTGAATTTATCAAGGGCCCAAACAATCACAAACATTTCCTTTTCAGTCATTGTATAATTTCCCTGTGCAGGATCCAACAATTTGCTCGCGTAGTGAATCGCATAAGGAATTCAATCTCTTCTTTGTCCGAGTAATGCTCCGACAACAAAATCCGATGCATCAGTCATGATCTCAAAGGGAAGAGACCAGTCGGGAGCTTGTAATATTGGCGATTCACATATTTTATTTTTCAAGAGCTCAAAGGCCTCTAGACATCTGTGATTCACAATAAACTAGGTGTCTTTTCCTAAGAGCTCAATCAGTGGGCGGGCGATCTTTGAAAAATCTGGGATAAACCTTCGATAAAATCCAACATGCCCTAAGAACGACCTCATTGACTTGACGTTGGTTGGTGACTCAAGTTTCTTGATCACATCCACCTTGGCAGGGTCAACCTCCATTCCCTTTTTGGAGATGACGTGCCCCAACACGATACCCTCAATCACCATAAAGTGACTCTTCTCCCACGAGAGTACCAAATTAACCACCCGGCATCTCTGGAGGACTCGGTCCAAGTGCGCTAAACATATATCAAATGAATCACCATGAACCGAGAAGTCATCCATGAAGACTTCCAGGAAATCACCAACCATTTCGGCAAATACGGCAATCATGCACCGCTGAAATGTGCCTAGGGCATTGCAAAGCCTGAATGGCATGCGCTTGAATGCGTAGGTACCAAAGGGACATGTGAACGTGGTCTTTTCCTGATCCTCTAGAGCAATAGCTACTTGATTGTAGCCTGAGTACCCATCAAGAAAATATAAGAATGCTTTCCCTGCAAGTCTCTCCAAGATTTGATCAATAAATGGCAGTGGAAAGTAATCTTTCTTGGTCGCAGCATTTAGGCGCCTGTAATCGACATAGACGTGCCATGATGTGGGTACTCAGGTCGCGATCTCTACCCCCTCCTCGTTGGTGACCATCTGGATTCCCGACTTCTTCGAGACGACATGAAGGGGGGCCACCCACTTAGAGTCAGAAATGGGGTATATAAATCATGATTTGCACCATTTCTCTATCTCTTTCTTCACCACTTCCCGAAGATTGGGGTTTAATCTTCTCTGAAATTCACGGAAAGGCCTTGCATTATCCTCAACATAAATTTGGTGCGAGAAGAGAGCGGGGTTTATTCCTACGAGATCCGACACAGTCCAACCTATGGCTTTTCGATTTCGCTCAAGGACTTCGAGTAGTCTGGATTCTTGGTCCACGGTTAATGATGAGCTAATGATCACAGGGAATTTTTTTGGGTCCATTGAGAAATGCATACTCTAGTGTGGGAGGTAGTGGCTTCAGCTCTGGTAATTCTGAATCATCGATCAAGTCTGGCGGAATGACCTTTGCTTCTGGCTCGGTATCGATTAGCGGTGAATCACCGTGTGAAATGCTGGGTACCAATTCCGAAGAAAGGTGAGTCGGATCGCTAAAGTAGAATGATAATTCGGCCAAAGCCGCGTCCGACTCGTCATCGATATTTCTTGATTGTCCCAAAGGTGATGGGACTGACAAATCCGAGAGGATTTCTGTGTCATCAAGAGTGTAATAATCCGGGGTCTAGATATCTCGCAAACTGCATTGTGTCTTATTTCTTCTTCTAACGATGTGCTTTCTATCTGTATGTATGGCAGTTGGTCCCACGACCCATTGGGACTGAGGAGATTGCATTCTGATGTTTCACCATCTTCAGTGGTGGATTCAGAGTCTGGCCTTTGCCACTTTGTTCGTTTCATCTCCAAGTTTACTTCTCTGCCTGGAGAACAGAATTTCATCATGCCAGAACCGTAATCGAATACAGCCTTAGCGGTTCTTAAGAATGGTCTTCCGAGAATGATTTGCGATTCCTTCCAATGGTTCGGGGTCTCCATATCAAGGACAGTGAAGTCCACTTTGTATTATGTACCCTCGATAATGATGATGACATTCTTCACTTCTCCCTTAAGTCTTTTAGTGGAATTATCAGCAAATTGGAGTAAAGATGATGATTTCTTTAGAGGGCCTAACTCCAATCTATAATATAGGCTAAGGTTAGAAGATTTATGGAAGATCCATTGTCGAGAAGTGTGCGTGTGAACGCTATGCCGCCAATGTGACTCTCCACATAATGGGCACACGGATCCCTTTTCTTTCTTGGCAAATGCTGATTTTTGACACATTTGGTAGTGGCAACTATCAAAATATGAGTCTCCACAAATTGACTTGTTCTCTTTGTACGAGTCCTGTGGGAGTGCATTTTGCCTTCAAGTATTTCTGAAAGGTTGGATTATTGGCCACATACTGATCAAAGGGTACTTTGACTGTGATGTTTTGCTGGCAGAATCTTTCCATCACTGGGTCATCTTGGATGTTTTTCTTTTGTTTTCCTTTTTTTAGGGCATGGGGGGAAGGAATGGAAGCATTTGAGACAGGAGATAGAGAGACGGAATCATAAATAAGAGCATCTTTATTAGACTTGGAGTTTTTATTACAATCATAATAATAAAAATCAGGTTGCTGTAAAGGTGACAAAGGTATTTTTGCAGCAACTAGAGGTTCAATGTCCTATGCAGACTCCATAGATGCTTTCCCTTTATCTTGCGTTGGGATCTTCAGTCGTCCTTCTTCTTCCTCCTAGGAAACATCCTCCGGTTGATCTTCCGAGTCTTCATGGTCCGATTCCCTTGCCCGGTCAGGTATGACCATGATCCTTCTGCTCCTGAGTGACATGGCATTGATTTTGTCAAACGAAAGGATTTCATGTTCAGATGTGTAAAAATATGAATAGTATACATGGCTATTGTGTTGAGATGATTGAAATTTGTTCAAGCTATTGGGGTTAGCTTGAACTTGGGCGGGAATGGTTGTGGCTGGGGCTGTCTGCTCATCCTTCCAACGGGACAAGCGATTGACATCAACTCGTAGATCGTGCAGCTCATTTCGGAAGTGATGAAACTCTTCAAGCATTTGTCTCTAGATGTCGATCGGTTCTTCTGGAGGATTGGACGATTGAGCTGACTGTCTGGGAACTTGAGATTGCTGATGCTATTGCTGAGGTTGAATCTGGCGATTGTACGGCTGATGCTGCTTCGGCTGTTGGAAAGGTGTAGTGTGCTGTGGAGGAAATGTGGCATGTTAGAAAGTAGGTGGACGCTGATAAGGCTGACGGTCCCCCATATTACCCTATCGGGTAGTGTCCTGTGTGTACCAAATGCCATTCACTTCGAAAGTCAGAGGCGGGGATTCTTTAACTGTCTTGGCCGGTGGGGGTGGCTGCTGGGAAGGTTGGGCATAGGATTGGTCCTGAGCCCACAGTTGCTGTTGTTCTGCTCCTAGCTGCTCCTGGACATGATGCACATGATAGATCGGGACAGTAGGTGCAATAGGCATCCCCATCTTGGACACCTTCTCGGTGAGCTCCTCCATCTGCTTTGTGAATTGAGAAATCCTGCTGTCGATGTCGTTCATTCTCTTGTGAATTTGATCCACCACGGTCAATTTATCGGCGATGATGTTCATGTTTGGAATCAAATCCTCTGCTATCTCTGCGACAGTTTGCTTTACTCCTTTGGCTTGAAAGGTGTTCAAGGAGTCACTGTATGCTCTACTAGCAATTTGTGAACGGTTTGTCTCTGCCATCTGATCCAGTACCCTCCAGACGGTCTCAGCTCCACATGATGTGTAATTCCCTCCGCAGGCAGCGCTAACTAACCCATGAGTCTCATGGTTGAGGCCAGAGTAGAGTGACTGAACTAGGATGCTATTATCCAAATCATTGCAGGGACATTTCTGTAGCAGCTCTTTAAACCTATCCCAAGCCTCACAGAGTGGTTCATTGGGCATCTGAGAGAAGCTGGTGATGCGGGTCCTAATTTGGTTGGTCCGACTCAAAGGGTAGAATTTCTTCAAAAATAGGTTTTTAAACCTTTCATAAGTTGTCACAGTCACTCCGAAGTTCATCACTCAGTAATATGCCTTCCCTTTCAAGGCGAAAGGTAGTGCAATGAGACGAATGTAGTCCTGGCTGACTTGTGGATGCCTCAGATTAGAACATAATGCCTCAGGTAGTGCAATGAGATGAATGTAGTCCTGGCTTCAGTTCATAGTTTATTTCTGGTTGAGGCGGCTGCAAATAATTTCTCACTCTGTACTGTCCAGGGTTGTATGCAGTTTCCATTGGCAGTTCTCCCCCAGCATTCATTTGTTCCAGATGCTCCCTCAGTAACTACTGTTGCTGCTCAGATGCAGCCAGTCTTGCAAGAATAATCTGCATTGGATCTTCATTATGTTCATCTTCTGGTTCCTTTCTGGGAGGCAGCTTGGCAGGCATTTCTTCTTCACCTTCAGAATAGAAGGGGTTCGTGTTAATAGTGTAGAAAGAATTTGGGAACTCAGTGTGGTTTCTTCCCTCCAGGAAGCTGAGAGAATCATAAGAGGAGGATTCATGGGAAGGGTGTCCATGAACCCGAGGTGATTCTGAGTAAGAGTGCCTTGGAAAATTTATGGCGGTCAGAGCAAGGTTCGCGGAGTTCGAACCATAATTTTCCATTCTTGATTCAAAAGGATTAGCAAGAGGTTTATGGGTCATGATCTAGGCACAAGTGTGCGGTGTTCGTTGCTTATCTATTTTCTACGCACAATCCAAACACAATACACAGGTTGTTTCACCATCTCAACTCAAAGTGAAGACCGTGAAGGTTCAGTCAATTATCTTGTCAATTTTAGAGTACGGTGGTAATGCAATATATCAGAGAGGTTAAAGTGAGCTGTTAGAAACCCAATGCTCTCAGGAGACTGGCCTATCCCAAATTAGATCTTTTCTAGCCAGTATGAATTACGGACCGTTTACCGGCTACCCGATCAACTCAATTTGTTAAGGACGTCACGGGCTGCTTTACCGGCTACCAGAGAGATCCTCACTGGAGAACGACTAACCCAAGATAGTAGTCTAAAAAGAGTTAGGGCGTGGCTCTATCCTAATGTGCGGGTCTCTCTCTAGCTCAAGCAAACCAAATAATGACGGGGTTTCTCTCCTGCAATATTTCTTGATTTTATGGGTTCTTAAGATCATCTATATTTAGCAGTATCAATTTTAATTAGGTGATCACTGAAGAATTTAGATGAGCACAAATACACGTCTACCATCCAGTCCAAATTTCCTTTAGATTTATGTGATAAAACAAGAGGGAGAAATTTGGGAAAAGCCGATGCACGCCGAAAACTATGATGAATGCTCAGTTAGAAGACTTATAGTGAATCCTCGCAATCTCCATGTGGGATGCTAGACAGAATTTAAAAATTATTCTAAATGAATACAAGCCGATGAAAACTGCACCTAAGCAGGAAGTTCTATTAGCCGGGAAGAATTGAGTTAAATTTTGCTAAGTTGAACGATCTATTGTGCGCCTCAATTAAAATACAGTGTGGCTTAAGATCCTACGAGCACAATCAAAAATATAAAAATGCTCTGAGAGCCATATGTGTAGGTCTATTCTAATCGCCGCTCAAGTCGGGCCCCACCCTCACCAGAGAGTGAAACATACCACGACACACCACAAATAGAGTTCAAGGTTTTTTTTACACACACGAGAGTCCAAACGGACACCGCTGTAAATGAGCAGAAATTGAAATTTGCAGAAATTTATAACCTAGACTCTACGCTCTCTCACAACTCGACTCGATCTTAAATTAATTGTGGCTTCTTCGGATGTTGGTGAAGATGCGTCGGTTTCTCGAAAAACCGCTCCACGTGCGCCGGATACCTCGCAAGAAAAATAAGAGAGATTTGTGTACGAGAGTGACTCAGAAAATAATTAAAAATAAAATAAGCAAAATAAATGCTGAAAAATAAATGCAGAAAATAAAATGGGATTTACAATGAAAAATTCGGGGATCAGACTACATGAATGCGGAAAATCGAACAAAAATTTTTCAAAATAAAAATCTAAGCCATTTGCCTCCCCGGCAACGGCGCCATCTGATGATTCCGAAACGTGCTGCTTTAAGGAGTTATTTTTATCTTCGTGTGTGAAAATAAAAATGTGTTGTTCATTGTAGGCGACGATCGGAAACAGTCAAGAAATAATCACAAATATTATTCAATTTTTAATCGAGTGGTTTTATGTTTATTTTACTTGGGCAAATCCTAAGGTCAATCACAAGGAGGCAAAGGAACAACCTAGAGTTGTGTCTATCAAGATTTGTGTACGGTTTTCAAGGTGGTCTATTTTTGGAATTTTTAATGAAAATAAGGGATGCAAGATGCGGTTTTAGCATATTTTAGAGATTAAAATGTAAACTTCAATTAAACGATGTCCGAAAAATATGAAACTTGACCGAGATGATAATTATGACAAAATGAATTTACTGTTTTTTTTGGAATTTTTGGATGCAATATGAATTTTTTATGAATTTTTAAATGCAAACAAAATGATTTTCAATATTTAATTATAATAAATATTAAACGTACTTATTTTTGAGGACCAAAATTATCTAAGATCTATCACTAGGTGATGTCTCAGAAAAATCCTAACCCTCGAAAATGTAGGGTTTAATACCTATTAAAAATTAAATACTAAAATATACGAAATGATTTTTACAGGACAAAGTATGCACGCAAATGCAAATCTTTTTGGGCACCATGTTAAGTGCAATAATCTCTACAATATTTGATTTTCAAGAATTTTTGGAGCAACGGTTAATTAAATATGAATTTTAGATCGCAAATTGGGTAAAATATGCTAAGCTCCACCAAACAATTAATTATTAATTAACCGTCAATCACAAAAATATCCGCAATATGTCAAGATGTAGGAAATTAAGTGATAAACATCACACAATTTTTGGATTAATAAAATAATGTAATAAAGAGGTCCAAAGTTACGGGGGAACACATGAATACATATGCATTTTAAATAAATAAATAAAATGCAAAGGGGGGACTTATATGAAATTACCTAAAATATGGGGGCTAGGCATGCAAAATTTCCAGGTGACCCCTGGCTAGAGGGACTGCGGCGCAAATAGTAGAACCGTCGGGGGACTTCGAGTAAAATCTCCAAGTGGTCACGTGCTAGGCACGCGACCCTTGAATTTTTGTGCGAATAGAGAGACTCCCGAGGGCTGGGATGCAACTGAACCAACGGGTCACGTGCAGATCACGTGACCCTTGGGGATGAAGGGCTTCGGCCGACGTTCCCCGCCTCATGTGCTCCGCACGTGGTGGGTCCTCGGGGCTGACGCCCGGTCTGGCTGTGGAGAGTCGAGGTGGAGGAAGCCCGGCTCCTCTTGGCGGTGGTGTCGGCGGAAATTGGCTGACGTCATGGGATAGGAGAAGGCAGCTGAGGTGGTAGGGGTCGAAGACGGTTGCGTTGTCGGAGTTGTTGTCGACGCGTGAAGGTGAAGGTGGAGGCGCGGCTCCTGTCCGATCGGCGGCGAGGCGGAGAGGGCCCGCGGAGTAGGCGGTGGCGCTGGAGTCGTTGGTGGCGCTGCAGAGCTAAACGTCGTTGGCGTTGATGAAGTGAGAAGGCACGGCGTTAGACGATGTCGGAGACAGCGGTTTGTAGTGGTTGGCGGAGAAGATGAACGCTGGCGTAGTTGTTGTCGAAGTCAGAGATGATGAACGTAAGCTCGACGAAGCTCAGAGCTTGGCAAGATGGCGGAGGAGAAGCTCGACCGTGGGCTGCAACGAGGTCCAAGACCTCGGATCTCACTGCACAAAGAGGTTGATGGGGCGCTGTCACCACCGCGGTGACCCTTGCGGTGAAATCGGCGGATGAGATCGGAGGGGGGTGGTCGATTGCTCTTAAATAGGGATGGCGATGGAGTAGGGCAGCCGAAGATCTCGAAGGGGGTTGCAGAGATATCGGGGGGCGTTGGCTGGTTGCGAAGGAGGCGCAGGAGGTTGAAGACGATGCGCGTGGGCCGTTCGATCAGCGGCCGATCGAACGACCGTGGAAGAGCCATGTGGCGATGAAGGGGGAAAGGATGGCGTGGCACGTGCGGAGCACGTGCCTGGGGGCACGTGAAACGCACGTGCGTGATTTTTAATTTTTTTTAATAAAAATGTTAATAAAAAGGGCGAAGAACTGCTGACACGTGGCGGCCTCAGGTGCTGCCACGTGTTAGCGCCAGAAAATTCGAAAATAAAAGATTTTGTAAAATCGATAAAAAAAAGTAAATGACCTTGGATTGAAAAAGTTACTTCATGAAAAATGCTCGTCTCGATGAGATCAATAACTTTCATGAATACATCAAAACCAAAATCGATCAAATATAAAAAGCGAATTTTTGGGGTATCCTATGCACATAGAATACCTTGATTTTTGGGTTTTCAATTTTTTTGTCACTTTTAAACAAGATAAAAAATCTGGAAAAATATGGAAAAATCAAAGATAAATAAAAGACATCTAAATCTATTTTTTTGGATTTTTATTAATGAAGATAATATGTACAAAAATTATAGGTCAGAAAATCGCTAAAATATACAATGTACAAACGAGGCCCAAAACCCAACTTTAACATACGAGCTCCGATTCACTTGAACTTGGTCTTGTTTTGAAGGTAATTGAATGTGCATTAGTTCAATAGTGAGTAGGATCAAATCAGACACTAGATGGGGAAGATATGGGGTTTTTAGTCCAAAAATCATGAAACTAGGGTTTGGGTTTTTGGTCCACTTATCAGGGTTAGTGATTTTTTTTGTATTTTTCATTTATTCTTGTTAGTGATGTGTACACATTGGAGGTGGTATTGGGTTATGCGGTGTTAGCATGAAGGAGTTAAAAATTCGGGAAGTTAGGCTATTTACAGATCAATTGTGGCTTGGATTTTTGGCTTCTTATTTTGTGCAAAAATGACAGATAAAATGCAATTCTTATGAAAACATGCATGAATGCTAATTATGCAGAATAAATGCAGAAATGCTGTTGATTTTGAGGGACTTGAGCTTAATTAATGAGACTTAGAGTGATGAATCTGAGATTCATCATACACCTGAGATAGCGGTTGTTGATGAGACTATTGGTTTAGAGAATCTCCCCCCTGCTCCATTCCCAGCTGCTCTTACCATGGGGAATCAGGTATATGAATCATATGATCCGGAGACTTATGCATGGTTGCAACCTGGGTCAACCTATTCTGACTATCTTGATCACATCAATACGACACTGGAATGCTCCAATGTCAAATCAATTGAGAACGAACATGCATAGAATTTCCCCAGTATTTCAATTCCTGCGGATCTCAAAATTGAAGAATATTTCTTATATGATCCTGAGACATATGCATGGTCGCACCCTGGGGCAACCTACTCTGAATACCTTGACCAAATCATCCCAAATCAAGAGTGCACCAGCATTAAGAAGACTAAGAACAAACACACAGGACAAACATTGACCAAGGAGAAGAATTCCAATGGATATTCATCTGGAGACTCGAGTGACCGACACCTTCACGAAACAATAAGACTACTCCTTCATCAAAAAAGAAAGTCACCTTTGACCTTCCGAAAGAGGAATTAGCTGATGATCCCTCATCATGTCCGGAAAAGGTAATCTACATGAGTGAAGTTTGTTCGGCAGTTCTAAAACCATATCTTCGCAGGGATCCAAAATTCGACTCCCGTTGGAAGACTCCCGTTCCTAACTATTATTCATCAAAAGATAAGGCTACTGCTCTCATCAAATACACTGGAACTATTTCTTATGAGCTGACTGAGACTGGTGCTTCAGAGTATTCATCCGAGGACAAATCGCTTGATCCCAAGAAGTAACGAATTCTGAGAAAACAACTAAAGAAACAAAAAAACAAGAATATCTGGAGTGTGTCCACTTTCAAATACTATTGCTCTAAGTATAACTCTGATGATGGATACCTTTCATCTGACTCATACACTTCGTCTACTATCCATCATGATTTTTCTAAGGATAACTCTGATAGTAGTTGGGAATCATATGCTTCATCTCCTTCCCGTCATTACGATCTCCCACCGTAGGCTCACAAAAAGATTAGCTGAAACCACCTTAATCATCGGCTACCCACCCTCCCTCCCAACCACATCGATCTCCATGTACAGCTTCTTCCTCTACTTAGGGCAAGGCCAAAGTATAGGGTGGGGGGAATCGATGCCATCTGTATATACCATTTCCCTCATCACACTCCTTCTCACGATCGCTCCATGTCCACCATTCTTATGTACTTTGGCTGACCATAGCATAAGTATAGGGGGAACCGATACCCATTTGTATATACTCTCTTCATCCACATATCCCGACCACCTCATTTTTTTCGCTCTTCTTCTATACTTAGACTGTTCACCCTAAGTATGGGGGGCGGTCTGATCCATCTATTTCTTTTTCTTTTTTTCTCTCTTACGCTTAGCCCGAGCTATGTCTTCTTTACTCTTCTTGTGCTCTGAGGACACAACACTCACTAAAAATAGGGGGGGTCTGTATATATACTTTCTATATATTTTACCCATATATCGTACTTTCGCGTAAGTCTATATGTATTTACGGGGTGGGTGACTAATTTAAAAAACAAAAAAAAGAAAAGAAGAAGAGTTTCGCTGATAGTGTCTAACCCAAAAATTTTTGAAAAAAATATAGCTTATTATTCTTTAAAAAAAACCAAAAATCCCTTGCATAAAAAATAAAAAAATATCATCACAAAAAATGTGTCTGCATTTCATCCAGTATTTCATTCATTTGCATCTGTGAAAAGTCTTTGGGTTCTAAACCAAGTTATGAGCTGAAACTGAGAGTGATCTGGCCTTGACCTTAGTCCACCTAATTTTGAGAGGAACTTCACCGAGAAATAGGATTTTAGAAGCTTCAGGTCTTTGACTTAATTCTTTGAGTTCCACATGACAATGTGCAGCGTTTGACTCTTAGTTTCTAACCTGGTCTCTTCATTCTGGGTACAACTCTGGAATAGGGAATTAATTTGTACTCTCGTACTATGCACTTAGCTTAACTTAGATGGGATGTTGGAAGAATGTGTGAGTTTCTTTTCTGGTAGCGTGGAAATCTAAAGACTGGAGTACAGGTTGAAATAAAGCTTCAGAAAAGGGATGGACGACTGGGCACAATTTTTTCTAAGACCCCAAAAAATGTACAGAAACAAAAAGATTCTATCTGTCGGGGCACAATAAGATCCAAGCAGAACATGAAAAATCCAAATACAAAGAAGCATTCTACCAAATAAATATCTGACCAAAAATGTCCAAGCTTCAAGAAAACCTGCAGATCTTGGTGGAGACTCGGATACACTGGCCAGCTTCACAAGGAGAGGTGACTACACTGGCCACCCTCCAGTTCTTTTCTCCTTCTTCTAACTTCTCCCCTCAATTCAATTGTGAACGCAGCGCGACAGAGCTTAGAAGGAAATACCTGACTTCCTGAGGATGAGTTACTGGAGAGGAGTTTTGCATGGAAGTCCGGCATTCTGGATGGGAAGAGTTAAAACCTTTCATACACGAGTCGATTGTTCAATGTTCATAGGGTATGCTTTGAGACTAGGATTGATCTAAGATGACTTCTGAGCCGAAACTGTGATAATGATGTGTAGAACTTGAGGGCTGTTCATTTTGAAATTCTAAGTCTCAAAGAAGTTCCGCCAAACTAATAATCCAAAGTTCGAGTCTAGTTTCATTTTCACCTTCAGTTCATGGCCTTGGTATGGAACCCAATCTCATTTCACCTCATGGCATTTCTTTTTGATGCTCAGGGACGAGCATGGTTTAAGTATAGGGAGATGATGAATCTTAGACTCATCACTCTAAATCTCATTAATTAAGCTCAAATCCCTCAAAATCATCAGCATTTCTTCATTTATTCTGCTTAATTAGCATTCATGCATGTTTTAATAAGAATTGCATTTTAGCACACATTTCTGCACAAAATAAGAAGCCAAAAATCTCAGATACAATTGACCTGTAAATAGCCTAACTTCCCTAATTTTTAACTCATTGATGCTAACTCCGAATGACACAAAACTACTCCACTGTGTACATATCACTCACAAGAATAAATGAAAAATACAAAAAATTCACTAACCCAAATAAGTGGACCAAAAACCAAAACCCTAGTTTCAGGATTCTCGGACTAAAACCCTCATATCTCCCTCATCCAGTGTCTGATTTGATCCCACTCACTTTTGATATAATATACATTCCATTACCTTCAAAATAAGACCAAGTTCAAGTGAATCAGAGCTCGTATGCGAAATTTGGGTTTTGGGCCTCTTTTGTACATTTTGTATTTTAGTTGATTTTGACCTAATATTTTATGTACATAATTAATCTATTTTATTTCATTTCTTTTTTATTTCTTTATTTATGAAAGTTTTATTAAAATGCATAAAAATCCAAATTCAAATTGAGCTTGAAATCGAAGAAACAAATTTAGTCCGAGTCTTCACTAACTGTCTGTACAAAATTGGTCATTTTTGTGTTTTATTTTATTTCTTCTTTTTCTTAATTAATAAAAAAATATTACTGTGTAAATATATATCTTTTATTTTATCATATTTTTTCTGGATTTTTATCTGATTTAAAAATGACAAAGAAATTATAAAACCAAAAAATCATGGTATTCTATGAACATGGGATACCCCAAAAATATCACTTTGTGCAAAAAGATCGATTTTAGTTTTTGTGTCTTCATGAAAGTTGTAGATCTCCTCAAGATGAGCAATTTCTGTGAAGAAACATTTTCGATCCGAGGCCATTTGCTATTTATTTTGTATTTTACAAAGTATTTATTTTTCGATTTTTGTGGTGCTGACATGTGGCAGCTTCTGGAGCCACCATGTGTCATCCGTTTTCGGGGTTTTTATTTATTCATTTTAAAAAAATTAAAATAAAAAAAGCCCCGTACGTGTGTCGCACGTGCCTCCAAGGCACGTGCCACGCGCGTGCTTCCTCATTAAGCCCCGCCCACCGCCACATGTCACATGGAGGGTCGTCCGATCTCGTCCTATCAGACGACCCGTTGTCATATTCCTCATCAGACCCCTTTCTAATCTCCACCGCCGCCCGCGATTTTGCACTGCCTCCGCGAATCTCGGCCGACCCCTTCATCCTCTCTATCAATCAACACCATCTCTGATCTTCGTCATCTCCTCGAATCCTCCGTCAAACCCAGTCGAATCCCAAAGATTTCAAGCGCCTCCAAATCAAATCTCCGCCGACCTTCCATAGCCGGCCACCGTGCACTCCTGCTTCAACAGACCCGCTTTCGCTACCGGCCACTTGCAACGCTCCACCGCGCCACTTGGTCAAACCCGAGCCCCCCCTGCGTACGTGCGAGGCACGTGCGTCCCAGGGGGAACGTCAACCAACGTCATCCACCACGGGTTTCGTGCGGAGCACGTGACCTCGTGGAACAATTGCAAGAAGGCCCCCGGTTCTCCTCCGATTTCCAGATTAGTCCTGCCCCCAAGGAGCATGTGCGCCTCACGTGCAGCCTTGGAAATCTTGCACTTTTAACCTCCCAAACTCTCGGTAATTGCATAATAGTCTTTAATGCATTTGTTTTTTTATAATAATTTAAATTTTGCAAAAACACCCATGTATTCCCCCTTAGTTTTGGGCCTCTTCATTGCACTATTTTATTTATCAAAAACATGAACTTTTTTCAACATTTAATTCTATACATCTTGACATATTGTGGACATTTTTGTAATCATTGTTTAATTAATAAAAAATTTTTGTGGAAAATTGCATTTTTTGCCCATCTTGTGCTTTGAAATTTATAATTGATTAACCGTTGCTCTAAAAATTCTTGAAAAATCATAGATTGTAGAATTAATTGTGTTTAACATTGTGCCTAAAAAAGAATTGTATTTGCATGCATAGTTTGCCTTGTAAAAATCATTTGCATATTTCAATGATTGATTTTTAATAAGTATTTAATCTCATGTTTACGAGGTTTAGGATTTTTCTGAGATCAATCACCTAGTGATGGATCATAGATAATTTTATCCCTTGAAAATAATTAGGTTTAATATTTATTATAATTAAATATTAAAATTCACTCCGTTTGCATTTAAAAATTCAAAAAAAAATCATCTTACATCCAAAAATTCCAAAAAAATACAGTGCACTCATTTTATCATGATTATCACCTCGGCCAACTTTCATATTTTTCGGACATTGTTTGATCAATAATTGCCTTTTAGTCCCTAAAATAGGCCGAAATTGCATTTTGCATCCTTAATTGCATTAAAAAAGGCCGCCTTGAAAACCGTGGACGAACTTTGTTAGACATAATTCTAGGTTGTTCCTTTGCCTCCTTGTGTTTGACCTTGGTACTTGCCCAAGTAAAATAAAAATAAAACCACGTGATTAAAAAATGACTAAATAATTGTGGTTATTTTCTTGACCGATTCCGATTGCCTCATACAATGAAACGACACATATTTTTATGCGAACGGTAATACACGACAACATACATTTTTAACAAGCGCAACATCAGACCCTTCATAGAGTAAAAGGAAGAACCTCCATACGATTTTTATAGATTGGAGAAGGCTTGTGATCATGTCCAAGGGGATATATTGTGGAGAGTTTTGGAGAAAAGACAAGTACTTGTCTTATACATTAACCTCATAAGGATATGTATGATAGCGCTTCATCTTGTGTAAGGATCTAGTATGGGAATGATTATTTTGACATCAATATTGACATGCATCATGGTTCAACTTTGAGTCTATTCCCTTCTACTTTTATTATGGATGAGTTGGAAAATAACATTTAGGATTAGATACCTTGGGGTATGTTATTCGTTGATGATATTGTGTTGAGTGATGATACTAGAGGTGGAGTAAATGGGAAGCTCTAGGTCTGGAGACATGCATTTGAGACTAAAGAATTTCTTATAATTAGGGCAAAGATTGAATATATAGATTGTAATTTTGATGGAAGCGATGGAGAAGGAATCAAGGTGAAGATTAGTGACGATAATATTCAGAAGAGAGATTCTTTTAGATACTTGGGTCCTATTTTGCAACATGGTGGGGACATGATGGAGATGTTACTAATAGAATAAATGTTGGTTGGTGAATGTAGAGAGGTGCCTCTATTATTTTCTATGACAGGAAAATTCCGTTGAAATCAAAGGAAAGTTATACAAAGCAGCCGTGAGACCTGCTATGCTATATGGATATGAATGTCATCCTGTGAACCATAGAAATTTGCCGAGAATGACAATAGTAGGAATGAAAAGGCCAATGTGGATGTGTGGACACACAAACACACACACACACAGACGTAAATATCAAATTCAAAACAATGCAATCGGAAGGAAAATTGGTGTCGTTATGATCAAGGATAAGATGTGAGAAAACCACTTAAGGTTGTTTGGCCATTTGCAAAGGAAGTCGACTGATGCATCAGTTAGGAGATGCAAGCTTTACGATATTGAGCTAGTTAAGAGAGGGAGAGGAAGATTCGAGAACTGTATGAATGAGACTATATGAAGCGATCTTAGCTTTTTAGATCATAGTCTGAGACTGACCCAAGATAAATCTGAATGGAGGCAAAGAATCCATGTAGCCAACCCTACTTAATGTGAGAAAAGGCTATGTTATTGTTGTTGTTGTAAGGTGATAAGGAGGTGGTAGATCCACTATGGGATTTTTTATGGTTGATTAGATCAAGGTTAATCCAATCTATTGACTCAAACAAAGTTATAGTTTACCGTAGGAGTTGTGGTGAAAGATGGATCATGTTTGCTGGGGATTTGGGATAATGACAAATAACATGAGGAAGAGCAGGTAATTAGTAAAGTTTATAGGGTTGGTGATGTAAAAATCCCATATTTCAATTAGTTGTGTCTTTACATGGACTACCGTCATTGTGTTAGGTAGTCAACAACCAACATAGAAAATAGTCAAATATTTCACCATGGATTTGAGCAAGAATCCATGTAGTCGACTGATGAATCCACGATTCATCAACATTCTGTCTACATTTTGTCTTAAAACCCTTAACAAGTACAAGTAAATATTCATTAAATTTCACTTTTTAACAAAACCATAGTCATGAATAAAAATGAACTTTTATGCATTAAAATCATGTAAATAAAACAAATAAAAACAAAGAAAATGAAAACAAAGGCAAATTATAGATATGTATATATGTACAATATGGCTTGTAAAAATAAATATAGTTGAAAGATATTTTTATCACCTAATCCCCGAGACCAAGTCAGCATGGACTGGTCGATAAATAAATAAGTAGCGGGAGATAAGGAAAAGAATAAATAAAAATAATTAATTCCACACTTTATTCATTCTTCATTAATTATCCAATAAATACCAAAACTTCAAAGATTTTTAATTAATTCATATGAATATATTTTCACCAAATTCTTCCTAATTATTTCTTAAATATATAAAAAATTTAAAGATAAGTTAAAAATAGTACCATGTGCATATGCCAAGAAATCCAACTTGTAAATTCTCAAAATCCAAACTTTCGAACATCATAAATTTTTCATACGAACTCCAATTTCACTCTACTCATCTTTAAAGTTCATAAAATAATATTCTCTAATTAATGAAGGTGATTTCACTGAAATCCCAGTCCGTTTACAAAAAGTCAGTTTCGGGACCTTACCACGATTGGGTTTCTGAGCTATATTATTTCATTTAGAACACCTTATTTATCGTTTTAATAATTTTATAAATTTTTTATTATTTTCTATATATTTTAATCCTAATTTATATCAGATTTTTTGGAGCTTTTTTAATATTTTAAATAAATCAGAAACCCAAACTTATAGGTAAAAATGAATTGTATAACATATACCTGTATTTATTAAAATACTTAAAAAAATTTAGTAAAAACTACTAAAATTCCCAAATACTCTATCTATAATCCTAATAATTAAGAATATATAAAATTAATATACCTTTTAATAATTTTTTAAGTGAAAAATACAAAACCTATTTATTAAGTATTATTTATATTTATTTATCAATACAATAATTATATTTCATAAATCAATTCGTATTTATTAAAACTAATTATACAATAATTTAGATAATTTAATTATTTACAACTTTCATTTTTATACTTATTTAAATTACCTTTATTTACTATTTATTCCTTAATTATTTAGCTATTTACTCAACCTGGCCAACCATGTGCTGATACGTGTCAGCACCTGTGACCTTCTTCTTCAAGAAGGTTGGCTGGTTTCTGTTCGAACCACCCTAACTTCCTCCTTTTCTACACGCAATCCCTTAACTCCTAAGTCCGATCTAACGCGTCGATCATCTACCCCTAACAACCATCTCCAATGCCAGCCATTGATCTCTTTAACTACCCCCATCCAATCACCTATAAAATCACCTCAAAATCACTCGAACTTAACCAACCCTAAGCTCAAGATTCCATAAATTAATTGTTGAGTCCCCACCTTCTCTACCTCGCTCCGCCTAAACCCGGTGGTGACAACACCCGAAGATTACCCCGCATTGAAGAAGGGAGATAGGAGGAGGGTTCCAAGGTGCCATCAACCTTGCGTCGTGACGCATCACCGCGTGGATCTCTGGCCATCACCGGCCATCGAGTAGTAATCGAGGCTCATACAAACTCAGTCCCATGTGAGTTCTCCATCTTTTCCACACTTTATTTCTTGATCTTCGTGCACATATTAGGATAATTAATAACGTGATTTGGCCCCCAATCATCATAGTAAGATGCATACCATTCCCCTCCTTCAAATTCCAATTCGAATCTTTTCCGAATCACAATTCAATCCCCACCTTCCATTCGTTCTACATAATCTGGAAAGTAATCACAAGATCTGTAAAAATCTTAAAATTGTGGCCGATTTATGTGCAAATCGAACAAGAAAAGTTTGTTTGCAGGACCCCTCATAATCTGGAGCATAATCTTCAACATCTGGAGAGCCAAAGATCGAAGGAACTTCTCGAATACCAAGTTTTTGCAACCACCTCCAGAATCTCCGAATCTCCATCTTCAAACTCACGCAACTGCCGCATCAGCCTACTTGGAGCCAGATCATTGCAAGAGAAATCGAGGGGTGAAGGAGTCGCCCCTCTGCCCCTGCCGGAGTCCCAAGCTCATCGCCGGACGTCGTGGAAAAAAATCCGTAGAAGGGAGCCTCATCACCAGCCGCGCAGAAGATCTGAAGAACCTCAAGAACATGAGAGCACAGGTGCCTGCCAAGTGTCTCAAGCCGACGACCCAGATCAAGTCTCAGGTTCTAATTCCAGCCGTTAAGATGAAAGGGTAGAACAATTGCGACTTAAACCAAAGAACCATCCAAACTTTAATTTCCGCTCCAAGAACTTTCTAGAATTACATTTAGGTCCCCGTGTAGGGACCTAAATGTAATAAATATACTTTTCTTTGCATTTCAATCCCTTCTAGGGACCTTAATTGTAACAGAACTATCTTTTCTTTCTTTGCACTTGTACCCCTGGGTTTTAGGGGCATTTTAGACCCTATTTTTGTTGTATTTTCTTCTCGAATTTTTAGGGTAGTTATGCAACTACCCACGATACATTGCTAGGCATTTTTCGTGATTTCTCATCACTTTGTTTCTTCGATTTGATTTTCGCAGTATCGAGTTAGTTTCGAGTCTTTTCTTGACATTTGTTATAAAACCAAGAATAAAGTGAATTTTTCGGGATTTATTCTTTCATTAAAAATCAATGTTTTGATATTCTGCCTCATTGAGTTCGACCCAAGTCCACTTACCAGGATAAAAAATATAGTGTAGATGAAATAGGGGAGAGAAGCCACATATCCCCATATTCTCTCTATCTCTCTCCTATTTCGTTGATTTTTGATTGATCAACTCGAATCCCTCTTTATGGTTATGTCTACATCGGCAACACTATATATCAACAATTATCCGTGGGTCGGATTCGAGTTATCAAAATGGTGCCGTTGCCGAGGAGACGTTATTTCTACATCAATTTTTTACTTTAATTTCGAAAGTTCTTGATATTCCTGGTTTTACAAATTTTGTTTCTTTTTTTATTTTCGATTGCTTTTCGTTTTATAGCTTTTCTTCGGTTTTTACGGGTTATCATGTTTCTTCAAATTTCTTTCGATTTTTGATTGATTTTTTACGTCTTTTTGTGTGTTTTTCTTTTTCTCTAACTAATTTTTACAGGGCCTGTAGGTTCAGCCGGCTTTCTCGGAAGCCGGAACAATTGAAAGTGCAGAGATCACCCCCTTCTATCACGGGTTAGTTGTAGAGGGCAGAGTTAGTTAGGGTTTTGTGTTTTCTTGTAATATTTTTCGTAATAAAAAAAGTAATAAGGGCACTTGCTCGTTTTCCTATTTTTTTTGTAGACGGGGCCCTGTACGGGCATCCTGACTTGTACCTCCCTTCTGTTTTTCTTGGGGTCTGCTTCACCGATTGCCTTGCATTTGGGGGAGCAGGGCACCCACCGCAGTTTTTCTCGCATTACCAGTTTTTCGTAGTTTTTCATGAGGTTAGGTGCTTGCTTAGGTGTTTTCTGAATTTTTTTCTTTTTCCTTTCTGCTCACTCCTCCGTATTTATACTAGGACTCGCGACCTAGGTGCATACTTTTAGGGTAAAAAAATAATGATAATCGTTAAACGATTGTCTGAAAAAATCCAAAAAAAAGATGAAATAGAAAATAAAATCGGGACTGCTTTAACTATTTGACCTAAAAGATGTAAAGGATCATTTGCTTTGGGAGAGTAATCCCCACACATCAACTGCAGGTACATTTCCAGATGATTGTTAGCGAGGGATAGTACTTAAGGCTAGAACCGAAGTCCGGGTCTCTTTAGGAATACTACTAAGTCCATACACCTAAACGTAGTTCTTCATTGGGTACTCTTGGGTAGCAGAGTGGGGTGGTTTAGAGGACACTGCGTAAGTCTAGATCCTCAAGTTACACAGGTAGCCAGAAACGGTCCATACTTATCCCCGTACTGGCTAAGAAAAAACGGTTTTCTATAAGGACTCGGGACAATATTTTGGGGAAACGTCAGACACCTATCAACTCACGTTAATTTGTGAATATACTTGTATGCCAAAATAACCCAAAACCGATAAGATAAATAACCAAACTCTTACGATCCTCATCAGGTTGTGTTGGTGAATACGAGGTTTGCTTTGTGTTTGCTTGTGAGGCGTGAGTTACCACATCTTATACTCCTTCTCCCATTCTCTCGATTTGATATCGTGCTCTCTGGATCATTTGTTTGATATAGAAGATGACGACTCGACGACTATTTTTCTCAGACTTCGTGAGCTCTTGATCTTTCACCATCTGTCATACGTCTTTACAGACTAGGGATGACCCTCTTCCCGAGTCAATCCCATTTGATCCCGAGGAGAGTCAGATGCAGACTCCCTCACCTCCCAGCCCATCTTTTGAGGCAGACTCCCACCTCAATTTATCGTCGCTTTCTCCTGCCCATTTTCACTAAGTTCATACGAGACATTTTCATTCTCAGAAGATTCTAAGGAAATGGCTCGTGGGAAGGGACCGATCGAGGATAGAGCCGCAGAGGACTGACAGACTGGAGAGACACACGCTGATGGAAGACCAGATCAAGCCGTAGATATCACAATCAGGATTCTCGATACGTTACATCAGATTAATTTTTAGATTCAAGACCAGTTTAGAGTGTAGAATGTGTTGAGAGCTGAGATCGTTGCGCTCAAAGGAGGAGCCGGGAACCCGCTGCCGCCTACCATGGTTTCCGTGACACTCAGAGATGAGTATGACCCTGGTGCCAGAACTCCACATCATTGGATTCAGTTCCCACCGAATCAGGGTCCATACGAGTTATGTCTGTTGTTCATCTCACTGCTTCCCAAGTTTTATGGGAATGTTGTAGAGGAGCCATTTACCTTTTTGCAACAATTTGAGATGATCTGTGGTACGACTAATACCATGGAGTTACGTAGGAGGCCATTCACCTCAAAGCCTTCCCCTTTGCCTTAACAGATAAGGTGCTTTACTGGCTCAGTCATTTAAGGAAAGAGATTTCTATGTGGACTGACCTGAATTCTACGTTCCTGTGTAAATTTTTTCCTCTCGGACGGACGAAAAAGATGAGGAGTCAGATCTCCAACTTTACTCAGTTGTCGAACGAGTCGTTCCATGAGGCGTTGGATCGATTCAAGGATCGTACCGAGAGATGTCCTCATCATGAGATTCCCTTGAAGGTTCTTGTTTAGAATTATTTTGGAGGACTCCAGCCGGATATATAGGGGCCTGTGAGTGTCGCATGTGGCGACAGCTATCTGAATCAGGATGTCGAGTATGTCTGTTCCATCTTCGAGGGGATGGCAGAAAACTTGAGAGTTGTTGACTCTACTCGGGCATTCCAGAAGGCCCCTCAACTATCGCATTACAGAGAGCATTATAAGGTGGTGAACATTTCAGACTCTGAATACAATACCAATGTGGGATATATCAGTGAGAAGTTAACATTGGTAGATGTGATTCAGAAGCCAGTTCAGGACTTGCAGCCGCTGCGAGAGATGGAGAAACTCTCATTACTACCTCAGCAGCTAAGTGATCTGACGAAGAAGGTGACAGACCTGCAACTTCAGTATCAGCAGGCTTAAGCTTCTTCAACTTCACAAACTTCTCGGAGATCTTTACTCGCTCTGCCCACAAGACAGATCCATTTCATCCAAAGTGAGCCAGAGACTCCGCAGATTGATTGGATTGAGGACCAGTCTCATGCCAATTCTAGCTAGATTATCAGCCCTGGAGACATTGATGTTTAGCCTCAAGCCGCTCTTGAGATCAACAGAATATGGTACGCCCCAATTCAGCCAGCTTCACAGTTTTCTTCTAAGGGCGTACATCACCAGCAGCAGCAGCACTATCCGCAGCATGGACGTCAACATTACCAACACCGACAATATTACATGCATTAGCAGTCTCGCAAAACTGTCTACCAGAGACCACATTTGTTCATCATCCTGCTCCACAATCAAAACCCAATTATCACCACCAGCAGCAGTAGTCTCCATTCACGCCACAATGATCTCTTCAGCTGTACGCTCTGTAGAAACAGATGTAGAGGCAGGAGAGAGCTGAGAGGCAAGGTTACCACACCGAACCAGAAATATCTTCATAAGCCCTTACACTGAATCAGATCATGGATATGCTGAGCACGCTCCAGACCGTGCACAAGACGGAGATGGATCTTGTTAAGCATCATTTAGATGAGTTAACTGTGCCAAGACCACTCTTTCCGCATAGCCTCCAAAGACACCAAACAACAAAAGGAGGCACCCAGACCAGGTAGAAGATACAACAAGTACGATCTCTTTTCCTGAATATTTATCTAACTTCATTCATCTTAGGAGCAGTAGATCGCCACAAGAACCTGATAGGGAGGAGGAGATGGAACATGAAGAGGAGCGAAAGCCAGACCATGATACACAAGTTGAGGAGGAGAACCGAAACGATAGGGATCAACCATTCGATGATCAGGGAGAAGGGAGCGATGCTAAGACAGTCGATATAGACTTAGGCAAATTAGACGATGACACCATGCCAGGCCATGAAGACATGCCCGAAGCTGATGTGTCCTTTCCTATTTTAGAGAGTTTTGTAGATAATTTTGAAACTCTTGATGTACAAATTGATCTCGATACCAATAAAAATGTTGTTTTTATGGAAATTCTCCATTTTGCTGATGCTTTGTATGGAAAAGGTACAAAAAAATACAAAAAGAATGATGTTACTCCAGAAACTGATAAATTATTGAAAGATCACATCTTTTTGAAAATCCCGCTCCATGATGCCTTGGATCACTTCCTTACGCTTAAGTAACAGTTGAAAAATAGATATACAATGTGTAGAAAGAAGAGGTCCTAAACAGATAAGCATATTTGGACCAAGCCCACCTCATACATGATTGAGATCAGATTTCCAAAGAAGAAAAGGACTGAGGAGCACACAATGTCAGATGCGAGATTTTAGAAGTCGCATTCGATCGCACTCTCCTAGATAATGTTCCTCTATTAATCTTCTAACATCTTGTTTACTCAACAAGCTCGACTTAGGTCCTCTTTACAAATCAAGTTCGATCCTTTAGTTTGCTGATATATCCGTAAAGAGACCTAGGGGTGTTTTGAGGAACGTTATCGTAACAGTGTAGGGTCTGCAATTCCCAGTGGACTTTTTTCCTGGATATGGATTGTCCTACACAGTTACATCTTATCCTGATCATTCTCAGGAGGCCTTTCTTGGATATAGAAAGGACCCTCTTCGATTATGTTACAGGGAAGGTATCTTTTCATGCTGACAGCGAAAAGGTACATATAGAGATGGCTAGAGAATCATCCAGTGCCGCATCAACAACAAGTTCTGATGCTTTGAGTTTCTTAGCCACTTGTGACTACATGGATAAGGTTCTCCTTGACGACCTTGAGAGGTATCAAGTAGAGATCCGCGACATCCTAAAAAAAATGGGTCCGAGACTTCAAGTGACATCTCTTCTGATGGTACTTTGTATTTCAACATGGATGGTGAAGATCACATGGAGCAGAGAACTGAAGACTTTATTACAGATATTTTAGACTCAAAAAATCTACAGAATTCCTCCACCTCAAATGACTCAGAGGCTGATTTTTACTTAGTTGAATTAATTTCATTTAATCATTCTGAGGAGGACCACGATAGCGAGACGGATGATGTTCTAGACATCTTCTGTAGCCCGACTTTAGAAAAGTTGAGATGGTGAAAAATCTTAATGTAGAAACATCCATCAACAGTACATATCCCATCACTCAATCTGAAGATGATATCGCAGAGCCAGATCTGACCTTACCTGAGCTAAAGACCCTTCCACTAAACATGAAATATGCTTTCTTTGCGGGTCCACAACAACAGTTTCCGATCATTATCAGCGTGTATTTGACCGATGAACAAGAATCCCGTCTGATAGAGGTTCTTGAGAGAAACCGCAAGGCCATTGGGTTGACTGTATCCGATCTTCGCGGGATAAATCCTGCTTTGTGTTCTCATCACTATCTTGATCTTGACATCAGACCTTCCAGATAGTTTTAGTGTAGGCTGAATCCCGTCTTACGTGATGTGTCAAGAAAGAGATCACAAAATAGTGCGAGCGGGCTTTATTTATCCAATCTCGAACTCTGAATGGGTTAGCCCATTACATGTTGTCCGAAAGTAGTCGGGAATTCAGATGGTTAAGAATAAGAGTGGAGAGGAGATTCCCAAGTGAGTAACCACTTCGTGGTAGGTATGTGTTGACTACAGAAAGTTGAACGTCGTGAGAAATAAGGACCACATCTCGTTGCCTTTTATAAACCACATGATATAACTATTGGCAGGGAAGGAGTACTTCTGCTTCTTATACGGTTACTCCGGATACAATTAGGTTACTATTGCCTCTAAATATCAGGAGAAGACCACATTCACATGTCCTTTCAGCACGTATGCCTTTATACGGATGCCCTTTGGATTGTGCAATGCCCCCACTACATTCTAGAGGTGCATGCTTGCCATTTTAAACATGGTTGGAAATTTTGTCAAGGTCTTTATGGATGATTTTTTGGTCTATGGTGAGCCCATTAACAATTGTTTAGCGTACCTAGACCAGGTTATTCAGAAATATTGTGAGGTTAATCTCGTTTTCTATTGGGAAAAGAGCCATTTTATGGTTACAAACTGGATCGTGTTGGGGCACGTCATCTCCAAGCATGGCATGGAGGTTGACCCTGCCAAGGTAGATGTCATCAAACGACTCGATCCACCATCCAACGTAAAGCAATTACAATCTTTTATTGGGCATGTCAGCTTTTACCGACGGTTTATTAGAACATCTCCAAGATTGCCCGGCCGTTAACTAAACTTTTAGGCAAAGACATTAAGTTCCTATTAGATGATAAATAACTTCATGCCTTCCTAACTCTAAAAGAAATGATCAGCCGCCCAATTGGTCTCTACCCTTTGAGATCATGATGGATGCTTTAGATTTTGCGGTCGGGCTGTATTAAGACAGCGGAGGAACGGAGTTCCAGTTGTGATCCACTGTGCCAGCCACACTCTAGATGCACATCAAAGTTACACAGTAATAGAGAAAGAGATGTTGGCAGTAGTGTTTGCTTTTCATAAATTCAGATCTTATTTTCTTGGCTCTAAAATCACTATTTATACTAATCACTCAGCTATCTGATTTTTAATGGAAAAAAGAAGGATACTAAGGCACATCTTCTTAGATGGATTCTCTTATTTCAGGAATTTGATTTGGATATTAGAGATAAGCCTGGGGTAAAGAATGTGGTAGCTGATCATCTCTCCCGATTACAGATAGAACAACCTTCAGATGATTACACACCGGACATTGCAGAGAGAATTCCAGATGAGAGTTTCTTTGCTGTTACAAAATTCCTCTAGTATGAAGTCATAGTTAACTTTTTGGTCACACTAGAGAGTCCACAAGGTTGGTTAAAAGATTGAGTCGATATGCTAGTGTCCGAGGCACGATACTACCACTGGGAGGATCCGATTCTTTTTCCTGAAGGACCAAATTGTATCTACAGGAGATGTATTCCTCAGGAGGAATAGAAAAGTGTCCTCACTCTGTGCCATTCCTTAGATGAAGGAGGACATCGTTCGGGGAATGTGGACAATGCAAAAGGTACTTCAGAGCAGTTGTTGGTGCCCGACTCTTACTAGAGATGCCTGCGCATTCGTAAAGAGTTGCCCAGACTGTCAGAGAGCCGTAGGGACGATTGGCACTAGAGATGCCATGCCTATGCATCCTGTTATCATTTGTGAGATCTTTGACGCATGGGGTGTAGATTTTATGGGAATGTTTCCCTCCAACAATGGCTTTAAGTACATCCTTCTAGCTGTAGATTATATTTGCAGATGGGTGGAGGATATACCCGCAAGAACCGATGACAATAAGACAGTATGCAGGTTCCTAAGGGAACATATTATTTTACAGTTCGGTATTATTCCACGTATTCTCATTTCAGACGGGGGTAGACATTTTATCAATAAGGAGGTGAAAAAACTAGTAAAGAACTATGCTATTGATCACATAGTAGCTTCTCCTTACCACCCACATACGAACGACATTGTTGAAGTTTCAAATTGGGAGGTGAAATTTATTCTCCAGAAATTAGTACGACCGGACAGGAAGAACTGGTCACAACTTCTAGACCAAGTTGTTTGGGCATATCGTACCTCTTGTAAGACTCCCTTAGGTACTTCACCGTTCAGATTAATTTACAGAAAGCCATGTCATTTGCCCGTAGAAATCATGCACAGATTCGAATGGGAAATCGGAGAGATTTAACTAGAGCTACAGAAAGCAGGAGCCAAGAGAAAATTAGATCTGAATGAGCTGGTAGGGATTCGAAATCAGGCATATGAGAACACTATCATTTATAAGGACAAAGTGAACCGATGGCATGATAGACATGTCCGACACAAGATCTTTGTTCCTGGGTAGAAAGTTTGGTTGTTCAATGCACGGTTGAGAATTGTTCCAGGCAAATTGAAAATAAGTGGAAAGGACCGTATATAGTCAGAATGATGCACAACAATGGTAGTATTGCTATATCAGAGGTGTCACCTAGTGCAGAACAGTTTATAGTGAATGGGCATATGCTGAAGCACTTCGTGGAAACCACTGATCATCTAGCCTGAGTTGATGTCATCTACTTTGTACAGGATGCATGGCTACTTTTCCACTTCATCTCATCCTGTACAGAGACTTGTGAAGCCATTCGGTTTTCTATAGTACACACATGTATATCCTCTATAGATCACAATCGTCCCCATTTTTCGTTCGTCTTCTATGCTTAGGATGCCAAATCCTGAGTATAGGTGGGACCAATTGCCCGCTGATTCTCGTTTTATATTTTGATCTTTTTACTTTTCTTTTGTATATCAATTCTTTAACTCTAATCACTGGCCCCTAATTTTTGGCCATACTCTTTTCTATAATCAGGATGACTTATCCTAATAATAGGGGGATCGAGTTATTTCAATGATTTCTTTTTTCTTTCTCCTTTTGTTCCTTTATTTTTATTCTTTTCCTCAATCACCTCGTTTTTGTTCCACTATATTTATGATAATCTGATCGTAAGTATATGGGGGTCGACTGACTTCTATTCTTTCGTTCTTTTTCACCCACTTTTACTTAGCATGAGTTATGTCCTCTTTTTTTTCTCTTTTGACGCTATGAGGATGTAGCACAAGCTAAGTATAGGGGGTGTATATATTTTATATTTACTTTTGTACATAACTCGTATTTTTATGTATTTTTCTATATCTACAAAATCCATAAAAAGTGGGTAAGGGTATGTTAAAATCCACCTATCTATTTAAAATATTTATAAAATCCTTGTAAAGAAGTAAAATATGTTTAAAATCTTTATTTAAAATGCTTAATTTAAAATGTGTATTTAAAATATGTATAACACTTATTTCTAATCCTGTATATTAAAATACGTTTAAAATTAATGGAATTCTTGTAAATCCTTTGTATATAAAATTTGTAAA
Source organism: Ottelia alismoides (assembly GCA_037367405.1). Lineage (NCBI taxonomy): Eukaryota > Viridiplantae > Streptophyta > Magnoliopsida > Alismatales > Hydrocharitaceae > Ottelia > Ottelia alismoides. The sequence goes on along the minus strand of JAZKJV010004359.1, from coordinate 353,257 downwards.
ATCTATTAGTTATTTAATCAAAATAAAACTTGGGAAATTTATTTGTAAAATTCTTTTATATAAACTTGTTCATAAAAAATCACAAAATCCATAAAAATGTAAAGTCTAAAATCCATAAAAATTACAAAATCCTTAAAATCTTTAAAATTGAGTAAAATTCAGAAAATATACTTCACAAACATGGTTGCATTTGCATTATAAATTTCAGAATAAGTTTGATTTCTAAAACTGAACATTAAGAAAAGTCTAAAGGATGGAGCTTGATTACGGCTTTTACTTTCATTGTAAGGTGCCTATTTAGGAACTGGAATTTGGACTCTTTAGGTCTTTGGCTTAAATCTTTGAGTTCCATGAGACCATGTTAGGGAAGTCAACTCGAAAAGTGCCTAAGTAGAACACTTTGTGTCATCCGTATAACTCTTCATCAGTGAACCAATTTTGGAGACAAGAACTTTGCACTTAGCACGACTTGCATGAGGCTGTGAAGGGCGATCCATCTTGGTAGTGCATTTCCATCTTTGTCTTTCTAGCATTGAAGTCTAAAGTCGAGAGAGATTGGGGTTGCGATAGTCGCTTCGGATGAGGGAATGATCTGCTGACACAATTTTTCCAAGACCTCAAAAAATGGATGGAATGAAAAGATGCTATATCCGTCAAGGCACAAAGAGATGAATGCAGTCGAAGCAACACTACAAAACCAATTCAAAGAAGAAGCCATCAAATACAAATACGACCACAATGGTATGAGCTTCCACCAAAAATCCTGCACATTTTAGTGGAGACTTAGCTACACCGGCTGGGCTTCACAAGGAGATGCATCTACAGTGGTCGCGCTCCAGTTCTTTTCTCATTCTTCTACTTCTTCTCTATATTCGATTCTGGACATAGCATGAACTGACCTCAAAAGGGAATACCTCCCTCCCCGAGTGTATGGCTGGGATGAGAGGTTTCTTTGCTTCCTTTAAAGTGGGAAGATCTAAAACAATTCACACATAGTACATATTGATTTCAAGGTTGAAAGAGTTTGCGATATGAATGAGTGGATCTGAACTGGCTGTTGAGGTGAACTTAAACAAGGATTTGTGGAACTTGAGGACTATTGAGGATAAAATCCTAATCCTAGTTAAGGCTCCGACAAATGCTTGTTTCGAGCCCGATCAAGCTCTATCCTTTGACTGTTCTCATGAATTGATTTTGGAAAACAAATCCCTTCTAACTTTCTTTCTTTTCCTTATTTTTCAAATAAGTGTTTGCTAAGGGACTAGCAAAGTTAAAGTATAGGGGGTTGATGAATCCATGATTCATTGACATTCTGTCTACATTTTATCTTAAAACCCTTAACAAATACATGTAAATATCCAATTAAATTTCTTTTTTTAACAAAAACATAGTCATGAATAAAAATGCACTTTTATGCATAAAAATAAAGAAAATAAAAATAAAGGCAAATTATAGATATGTATATATGTACAATATGGCTTGTAAAAATAAATATAGTAGAAAGATATATTCATAACCTAATCCTCGAGACAAGTCAGCATGGATTGGTCGACAAATAAATAAGTAGGGAGAGATAAGGAAGAGAATAAATAAAAATAATTAATTCTGCACTTTATGCATTCTTCATTAATTATACAATAAATACCAAAATTTTGAAGATTTTTAATTAATTCATATGAATATATTTTTCACCAAATTCTTCTCCTAATCATTTATAAAAATATATAGAATAATATTAAAATAAGTTAAAAATAGTACCTTGTATATATGCAAAATCCAAACTTCTGAACACCATAACTTTTTCAAATGAATTCCAATTTCACTATACATACCTTTACAATTCATAAAATAATATTATCTAATTAATGTAGGTGATTCACTAAAATCGGAGTCCGTTTGCAAGAAGTCGGTCTTGGGACCTAACCACAACTGGGTTTCTGAGCTATTTATTTTATTTAGAACACATTATTATTGTTTTAATGCTTCTATAAATTTTAATTATTTTTTAGATCTTGTATTTAAACCTAATTTATTTCATAGTTTTTAGATCTTATTTTTCATTTTAAATAAATCAAAACCCTAATTTATAGGTATAAATAAATTGTATAACTTATACCTATATTTATTAAAATACTTAAAATAATTTACTAAAATCAACAAAAATTCCCAACTCTATTTTTAATCCTAACAATCAAGAAAATATAAAATTAATATACTATTTAGTAATTTATTAAGTTAAAAATACAAAACCAAAATATTAAGTATTATTTATATTTAATTATTAAAATAATATTTATATTTCATAAAAATGATTAGTATTTATTAAAACTAATTATACATAATTTAGATAATTTATTTATTGACAACTTTCATTTTTATACTTCTTTAAGATACCTTTATTTACTATTTATTCCATAATTATTTAGCTATTTACTCAACCTGGCCAACCAGGTGATGACATTCGAACCACCCCAACTTCCTCCTTTTCTATACGCAATCCCATAACTCCTAACTCCGATCTAACCCACAGATCATCTATCCCTAACAACCATCTCCAACGCCGACCATTGATCTCCTAACTACCCCCTTCCAATCACTTATAAAATCACCTCAAAATCACCATTTTCGAACTTAACCAATCCTAAGCTCAAGCTTCCAGAAATTAACTGGCCGAGTCCCCACCTTCTCTACCTTGCTCCGCCTCAACCCGGTGGTGACATCACCTGAGGATTACCCCACGTGGAAGAAGGGAGATAGGAGGAGGGTTCCAAGGTGCCATCAGCCTTGCATCGCGACGCATCGCCGCGTGGAGCTCCGGCTATCACTGCTCGTCAAGCAATAATCGGGGTTCATACAACCTCAGTCCCATGTGAGTTCATCCATCTTTTTCCCACTTTATTTCTTGATCTTCGTGCACATATTAGGATAACTAATAACGTGATTATGCCCCTCAATCATCATAGCTAGACGCATACCATTCCCCTCCTTCAAATTCCAATTCAAGTCTTTTCTAAATCGCAGTTCATTCCCCGCCTTCCATTCGTTCTACATAATCTGGAAAGTAATCACAATATCTGTAAAAATCTTAAAAATATGGCTGATTTACATGCAAATCAAACAATAAAAGTTTGTTTGTAGGTCCACTCATAATCTGGAGCATAATCTTCAACATCTGGAGCACCTAAAATCGAAGCACCTTCTTGAATATCAAGTTTCTGCAACCACCTCCAGGCTCTCCGAATCTCCATCTTCAAACTCCCACAACCGCCGCATCAACCGACCTTTGAGCTAGATCTTTGAATACGATCTCGAGGGGTGAAGGAGCCACCCCTCTAGCACTGCCGAAGTCCCAATCTCATCTCCGGACGTCGTGTAAAATCCGTAGAAGGGAGCCTTGTTGCCAGCCGGTGTAGAAGATTTGAGAATCTCAAGAACACGTGAGAGCACAGGTGCCCGCCAAGTGTCTCAAGCTGACGACCCAGATCTAGCCTCAGGTTCAAATTCCATCATTCAGATGAAAGGGTAGAACAATTGTGACTTAAACCCAACAAGCTTCCTAACTTTACCGCTCCAAGAACTTTGCACAATTACATTTAGGTCCCCACATAGGGACCTAAATGTAACAAATTTACTTTTCTTTGCATTTCAGTCCCTACCAGGTACCTTATTGTAACAAAACTATCTTTTCTTTTATTGCACTTGTACCCCTGGGTTGTAGGGGCATTTTAGACCCTATCTTTGTTGTTTTTTGTTCCCGGATTTTTAGGGTAGTTACGCAACTATCCAAGATACATTGCTAGCAATTTTCATAGTTTTTCATTTCTTTGTTTCTTCGGTTTGATTTCACAATATCGAGTTAGTTCGAGTCTTTTCTTGACGTAAACTCAACGTTTTGATATTCTGCCTCCTCGAGTTTGACCCAGGCACACTTACCTGGATAAATAACATAGTGTAGACAAAATAGGAGAGAGAAGACGCATATCCCCATATTCTCTCTCTCTCACCTATTTCGTTGATTTTTGTTTGATCAACTCGAATCCCTCTTTGCGATTATGTCTACATCGACAACACTCTATATAAAAAATTAACCGTGGGTCGGATTCGAGTTATCATCGACCCTACTTATAGTGAGAGAAGACTTCACCATTTTTTTCATGGGCTTATTTCTGATATTACACATCGTGTGTTTCATGGCTATTGAATGGGCAACGATCCATTGTTTGGTTTGGTCATTTGGTCTTTACTCCAGCGAAGGCTACCTCGACTTTGGTTGCATTCAACAATGTAGCATAAGCATCTGCATCAACATCAGCTATAGCAGAAGATTCAACATTGATATAATCAAAATCAAATGAGCAGAAATAGTAGTTAGTGGCACAACAACTGATGATCAGACATCATATGCACGAAATACTTTCTACAACAAAGTATTTCCATTAGCAACTATCTGAAAAATTGAAGCACGAGCAAATTTGAAGTACAATGTATAAGATTGCATGTCTATATTTGGATGATAATTGGGTTCTTGTTGACAAATGTTGGGTGGGGGGGAGGTAGGCGTAAGTTGTAGAAGGATTTCGTGGACAACCATGATAAGTCTCATCAAGGATCATAAAGGACAATGCAGGATGAGTATGGGAATAAAATCCGCCATTTGAGTTTGTTGTGGTTAGATTAACTCGAACTTAGCCCAAGCTATTAACTCATATAACGTTAAAATTGGTGGTATGATTTGTGATGTAAGATAGAGCAAGTTATTAGGGGTTAAGTGATAATTACGATAGATACAATGTCAAGAAGAAAATTATATAGTTTTAGAGCTTATGATGTAAACATATCTTGATTTTAAATGGTAATTTGTTTGTTTTACTTGGGTAAGTCCCGAGGAAGAATCTAGGGAGGAAACTGTCGTTAGGTTTTCCAAATTGATTTTTTAATTTTTTTTTGTTTTCCAAATTTTTATTTTTATTTTTTTGGAAAAGAAAAGGAAATGAATGCTAGATGGGTGTGTTTTTAAAGGAAATTCAAACTATTTTCGCCGAAATTATTTGAATGTCAATTTATATCTCAAAATAAAACCAATATTTTTATTTTAGGGTTTTTATCAATTGTGCCCTATGAGATATTGCAATATCAGTTATGCCACTCTCTTTCTGGGTATATCAACTCTATCCTTATGATCACTTGTGCCCTTCTATTAGTATGGCTGTCAATTAGTTGAACTAAACCATGGTTATTCAAATAGTGGTGTAGTTAAGAGGTGCATAACAGGAAAAACCCCTCCTCCCCAGCCACACTCCTTCCAGCCCCTCTTCCTCCTCTCTAGCTCATCCTTACCTAGACTCAAGTGGCAGCTGGAGCATCGCAGGGAGGTCTTCCCCAACTGATGACAACTTGTTCTCAAGCAATTCTTTCATGACCTGGGATGGTATGGAAGAGAACATGCTGCATTTCTTGCAAGTAAGGTTGTAGCTCAAGAAGGTTACGTGCAATTTGGGTGAATAAGTTAATGATAATGAATAATGTTCTTTGTGCTTGGTTGTAGTTAGGTTTTTTAGGAGGAGGAGGAGGTTGGGATGGGGGGAGGAGGAGGGGATGGAAGAGGAGCGCAATCGGAGGAGGAGGATGGGGCGACAGAGGAGGAGGAGGGCTGGAGGCGGAGGGACGTCGGGGGAGAAGTAGTATGGGGCAGAGGGAGGGAGGAGGGGCTGGAGGTAGAGGGGATGTCAGAGGAGGAGGAGGATGGAGTAGAGGGGGTGGAGGGGTTGGATGGAGAGGAGAAGGGGCTGGAAGGGGAGGAATGGTCAGAGGAGGAGAATAGGTCGAAGGAGAAGGGGTTGGAAGGGGTGATCAGAGGAGGAGGATTAATGAATCCATAATTCATCACTCTCATTAGATGAAAATAGGGCTTCATCCCAAGAAATTAGGTTCATTCATATGTTTATATTTCAAAATTACATTCAGGCCCTTGTAAAAAATTTGCATAAATTATCATTGCATTTTGCATTCATATATATATTTGTTAATTTTCATCTAATTTCACACATTTTTAATTAACTCATCCTAACTCCAATTGATCTGTAACTAACTTCATTATGTACATGTCACTAATATTAACCAATGAAGAATCCTAAAAAATATCAACTTGTATATATTTTTGAAATAAACCGAAACCAATTTCCATGACAAAAAACCGTAAATATGGATATCTCTCTCATACATTGTAAAATTTTACTTTACTCATTTTGAAATTAATATGCATTCAATTGTGTACAAATAGGGATCAAATTAAAAATAATCATAGTTCATTTTGGAATATGGGTTTTGGGACCAGACTGTGTACTGCATATATTCACTAATTTTTGACTTATTATTTCATGTACATATTTGATTCTTTTTTATTTATTTCCTCTTCATTTTGTTATTTTATTTCATATTCTAACTAATTACATAAAAATTAAAATAAAAAAAATTAAAAAATCAATGACAAAGACAAGTTCTGACTTGAGCACCTTGACCTAATTCACAATCATATAGTTCACTTCACTAATTTATTCTGACTCATCTTAACTCATAAAAATAAAAAAAATACATTTGAGTACATTATAATATTTTACATCATGTTTCATTTTTACATACTTTATCATCTAAAGAAAACCAAATAAAAAAGTGAAAAACTAAAAAAATGGTATTTTATAAATATAAAATATCACTAAAAATGCATATCTTCTACATTTGAGTCAAATTGCGTCCAAGTCCTTCATGACCATTGTAGAATACATTTATATATACATTTTTCATTTTGATTGTTTTTTCATTTGAGGTCCATTACTATTTTATATTTAATTCTCTTTATTTTCATTCATTCGTCAAAGTCAACTACACACATGGCATCCTCTGGTGGGTCCACCTCACTCCCAATCGGTGCACCTTTGTCTCATAGCACCCGCAATATGGGTCGTCAGATTGTGATTGATCCAACGGCTCTAAAATCCCTACCCTCTCTTCGATTCCTTCACGCATCAAGCATGTGAGCTTCCCCCAACATTGGATCTTAGAAGATCCAACACCTGCCTTCATCTCCTACCTCATGTCACCACCTAATGGCCGAAGCTCCATCACCTCCACCGACGGTCGATCGCCTCTCCCTGACTTATCTTCCACTCGTTATCCTCAGTGTTACCTATTCCCTCTCTGCCTAATCCTTATCATCTTCAATTAATCCTAACCCTTTCTTTTCCCAACGACCAGTGACCCATCACCATGAACCGCCTGCAACCACCTTCTCCTTTTGACATGAAATCAATCCTCGACAACCCATTTTTGACCTCCTCATCCTCTCCAAATGACAACGCCTTCCCCAAGTCCTCCTACGTCTCTAACCGCCCATTATCCCCGTCTGCTCCCCAACCGATTCAACCCAATCGACCGAAGCATCCCCCATCCTATTGCTTTATCATCTCTGCACAACAAGACCGAAACCCACACACCTCTCACTCTTCTTCCTATTTAACCCTTACCCCGGGCACCTTTCTCCAACATCAACCTCAGTTATCTACAACAAATAAGACAGAGCTTCGTAACGGGGTGGAATGTGATAACGACCCCCAAATCTTGTCAAAGACCTTTGTCAATGGTGAGAGATGGTCTTCAACAAGTCAAAGCCTCTCAGCACCATCCACCAATGATTATCGATGACAATGATCGGAGCACCTTCACGACTCCAACCATTAGGCAACAATATAAACAAGTAACTAATGAATATGTGAATCGTCACTCAAATTAGCTAAAAATAGAGCTTCATCCTGACAATTTAGAATCTTTCACTCATTAATTCCATAAAATTAACTTTCATATACTCATAATTAATTTGCATTAATTACCATTCATTTCTACATTCATAATCATCATCATATTTTCACCTTAATTCACCCTTTTTTATTAATTAATGCAAACTCCAATTAACTTGAAACCAACTCCATTGTGTACATATTTCTAACCTTAATCCTTAAAAAATCTTAAAAAAATGCTAACTTCTTTATATGTGAAATAATCTCAAACCCTAATTTCAGAAAAGATAGATGAAAACACTGAATCTTTCTCATAAAATGTCCAAATTGACTCTACTCACATTTAAAGTAATATACATTCAAATACCTTCAAAACAATACCAATTTCATAAAAATCATAGCTCATTTGTGAAATTTGGGTTTTGGGCCACTTTTGCGCATTGGGTATTTTAGCAGTTTTTGACCTGATATTTAATGTACATATTTAATCCTTTTTATTTTTTTTCTTTGACAAAAGTTTTATCAAAGTATACAAAAATCAAAATCTAAAATAAGACTGAAATCAAAGAAACTGAGTGAGTCTAAGTGTTTATTGTGAGTATGTACAAAAGTCCTCTTTTATTTTATTTTATTTTATTTTCTTATTCTCTTATTTACTAAAAATCCAAAAAAAGATTAATGTGTAAATATGTGTCCTATATTTTATTATATTTTCCTTAATTTTTTATCCTTTTTAAACATCACAAAAATTGTAAAATCCCAAAAATCAATTTTATATATACATAGGAAGCCAACTAAATTACCACTTTATACAGATGACTTCTTTGCTCTTGATCCCTTCATAAAAGTTGTAGATCTCATCGAGACGAACATCTTTTGTGAATAAATTAATTTGATTCGAGGTCTTCTTCTTTTTCTTTGCTAATTTTCTTTGAAATTTAATTTTGTAATTTTTTTGGGGCGACACGTGGTAGCTCCCAGGGTTGCCACATACCGCACCACACACACACACTCTCTCTTCACCTACTCTTTCTCTCTTCGCAACGCACGTGCCATATACATGCATCGTGATCCTCTCACTAACGCCTCCACTGGGCCTCCGTCTTCTCCAGGCGGGCGAAGCGCCTTCTCCTCGACTCTGATGCCCAACCTTATCGCCAACATTGGTCGGCTGCAACCACCTAATCACCTCCCCTTATCCTCTCTCCAAGTTCCCCAACTGCTGGCCCAAAGCCTCGACCCCGTCCCTATTTGAATGCATCTCTATCGACCTGGAGAGGATATCCACTAATTCGAGGAAAATGACTACCAGACTCCACCTCCCTCTTCGTGGCAGGTCGAGGGAGATCATCATAGGCGAAGATGGTCATTGACCTGGGCAAGAACCATGAGAGTTCCTCATGTTGTATCTACGCTCGAAGCTGCTAATCTTCAAGGTTCCCCCTTGCTAGACCTTTGGAGGCGAAGATCAAGCTAAGATCTTCTGATTTCTAGCAAACGTCGACGAAGACCATCATAGGTAACTCGTCATCCCTTTCTTTTTCCTTTCTTCCTTTTGTTCTCAGCCTTCCTCCTATCCCAATTGTTCTGACCAACTTCAAGCCCTTCACAACAACCACCTCTGATCACCAACCACCTTCGTTCCTATCTTAATGACCACCTCATCATCGTACTTTCACCGATCACCTCTTTACCGTGCCCACCCTGCCACTTCGACTCCACCACCCCCACTAGCAGCGACCTCGCCCTGCTCCATCACTAGCGTTCATCGAGCAGCCTCATCGTCGACCCCCCTCACCCTCAACGAGTAGCGCTCCTCAGATTGACACGATCCACCACATGATGTCCCCACTTCACTTTATAGTTCTCCGCCATCGTCTTCCCCAACTTCCATCTCCGCCGCATCTTCGCACTGTTAGGGGACTTCAACACCACCTTCATGGACCCTCACTCTACTTCTAAATTCATCCTCGACATCCAGGGCCTACGAGTAATCGGAGCCATCCATTCTCCATTGCCATGCAGCACCTCCAGCTGAGGACTCCACCATGCTCCATTCAATAGATCTGTTCTGCCTTCAGAGCTACATTGCCGACAACACCGCCAGAGAAGCAATGACACCGACCATACATCTTCCAAGGGACATCGACTCCCCTCAAGGTCTTCAACACCTTCAACATCGATGTCAGAGCCCTCGAGAGCCGCTCGAAGCAACCCCTTTGTTCAGCACTGTCGAGCATGGAAATGAGGGGGTCATGTGCCTAACACTCGCATCTCAGGAGATTTGTAGCCATACCCTTAAAGGATTCTGGAATCAAGAACCACCCCCGCTACTTAGAGCCTTGATGAAAAATTGCAAGAAACCCGTCAATGGTCTGAGTAATTGACTTTCTGTCCTTGTGCGCCACATTTTTATTCATTTTAAATTAGCATTTTTGTATCAAGACCCTTGTGTTCTCCCTCTATTTTGAATTGTATTTTGACATTATTTTATTCATTAAAAATATGCATTTATTCTTCAACTAATTCTTTATATTATGCCATGGGCTTTATATTTTTATTTCCTGTGGTTAATTAATTATAAACATTTTGGCGAAAAATTGCATATTTTACCCATTTCGTGCTTTGAAATTCATATAAAATTAATCATAGTCTAAAAATTACCAGAAATTCAGATTTGCTAATTTTAGTTGATTTCTTTATTGAAAGTCATTTTGTGTAACACAATTTTGGATTAAGGTTTTTTTCTGACATATATCACATAGTGATATATCTTAGGTAATTTTACTCCTGAATTTAAGTCGATTTTATATTTATTATAATCAATTACATTTATTCACATTTTCCGTATTCATAAATTCATTATTTATTTATTTTGCATCAAAAATTTTGAAATAACTATAGTATGCTCATTTCATCATTCTTTGCATCCCAACCAAGTTTCATAATTTTTGGATCGTGTGATCATTGTTTGCATTTTTGTCCTCAAAATTGGCTGATTTTGCATTTGCATCCTAACATTGCATAAAAATATGGAAAAAACAATCCTTGGAAATCATGCTCAAAAGCTTATAGTCATTTATCTAGGTTATTCGTTTGCCTCATTGAGTTCGACCTTGGGACTTGACCATGTTAAATAAACATAAAACCACGTCGCTTAATTGATTAATTAATTTGTGTTTTAATTTTTTGATTTATCCCTATTGTGTAACTACAACACATATACAACACGATGCATTTATTTTAGTGTGCTAATTCCCATTAAATAGCTACGGGTGTTTCAGGAACCATAAGATGGTGTCGCTGCCGAGGAGGCAAACGCTTAGGTCTTTGTCTAAAAAAATTCATGTTAGGTTTTCCGCACATTCGGGTAGTCTCAACCCTGAACCCTTCCACTGTACATCTTCCATTTATTTTCCTACATTTATTTCTTTTTCAGCATTTATTTTTTGTTCTTTTATTTTATTTAATTTTTCTGTCAACTCTCTTACATTTTATTTCTTATTTTTATGTGAGGTACCATGCAAACATGGAGCGATTTTTCTAGAGACCGACGCATCTTGATAGCCTGCTGAAAAGCAACATAAAAATTAAGATCGGGTCGAGTTATAAGAGAGTGTAGAGTTTAAGATTTATTTTCATCATTTTTCATTTCTTTATTATTTGTAATTAATTGCCTAGTTATAACGGTTTTCATTTGCAATCTCATGCGTGTAAACAAGACTTGGACTTTTTCTATGGTGTGTTAGACTTGTTTCACTCTCCCATGAGGGAGGCGCCCGACTTGAGTGGTTCGTAGGTTAGACATGCATTGCGGCTAATTTAGCTACTAGGTTTATTTTGCTTATGCTCGTGTAACTTAGGACCAAACCACACTTCATGAGACACACATTAGATCGTTCAACTTAGTCAAAATTCAAATCCACTTATTCCTGGCTAATAGAACTTTGAGTTAGGAGCAATTTTGTCCGCTTGCACTTCATATAGATTAAATTTCAATTGTTGTATTGCATCCCACATGGAAATTGCGAGGAAGCATTGTAAGTCTTCTATCTAAGCATACATCACTATTTTTCACATGCATCAACTTTTCTCGATTTCCCCCTATTGTTTTGCCACTTAAGATCTAAAGGAAATTGGGACTGGATAGTATGCATGTATTTTCTTCTCACCTAAAAATTCAGTGATCGCCAATTAAAATCAGGACTGCTAAACAAGTTTGACTTAATTAACCCATAAAATCAATAATTTTTACGGTGGAGCAACCCTATCCTTGGATTCAGGTAAATTCCAGGGTGTGGACACCACCCCTAACTGAGCGAGGCTTGACCCATAAGGATTAGAGCCCAAAACCTAGCACGGACACTACCTTATTTATCACCTAGATCCAAGAAGTACCCGTGCTTCTATCATACGTGGATGAGTAGGGCTGGGTCAATGATGGTGTTCTCTCTTTGTGTAGAGCATCGACCAGTTTTAAAGTACTAAGCTTTGGCCACACCCTCACGGGGGTGTCTATCTCATCATCTCACTTCCTTATAGGGCCTAGCACGATCATGTGTGATTATGTCTCGAGCTTGGTCCGAAGTACCTGATTCGCCACTATCGACTTCCTCTCTCTACTTATTTGGTTGAGTAGAGGATCCAGATCCGATAACAAGGATCTTAAAAAGTGCAAGCGAGAGGATACAAAAGTAGTAGACAAGTACGTGATAATTTTTAGACAGTACTCACACTCCTATAGGTCTAGTCGCTAAGGACTCATTACAAGACTGAATTATCACTAATTTAAATTTGAAAAGAAGAATTGGCCAGACTCTTACGGCCTTCACTATGTGAGTTGGTGAAATTGGGGTTTGTATTGTGTTTGTATTGTGTACGTAGATCAAGATCAAACATCAAATACTGCACATTTGTGCCATTACTCTCCGTTATTGATGTATTAACCACAATCTTTCTCTAAATCACTTGACATTGAGAATGGAGGGGAGTGATGATACTTGCTCATACTTCGCGAGCCTTCCATTGAAACCACAAACCTACAATCCTCACCTACTCATGGACACTCCTTCCCTAAACCTCCTTGGACTCAAATCACTGTCCATGATTTTCTCTTCTTCCGCAAGGGAGGTCAATCCTAGACCAACCCTCTCTTATCTCACCACATCGAGGAAAACTCTCACCTCGATGCTTCTTATTGTTATTCTTCCAACTCTACTAATACCAATCCGTTTGATTCACCGGATCAAGAAGAATAAAGACATCAAGATTCATTACCATGTATGAAGAGATCAAGGAAAGCACCAATGGAGTCTATAGAGGATTTTACACCTCCAATTGTGGCAGAATTACCTTCGTCATCAATTCCACAACCTGTTGTAGACAATCCGGATTTTAACTTTCTGTTGAAGAATAAATATTTATGTAATAAGAACTCTATTTCAGTTAAATCTAAGTATGATGTTTATAGTTATGATTCGTATTCTTCATCTCCTGTCTCGATTACTTTTATTCCTTTCTCCCATGCTCTAACAGGAGGAAAGCACAAATATAAGAAAATTCATCAAGACGACCTAGAAATGGCACGAGTTTATCAAGAAAACATCATAGTAAAGGTACCATTTGAACAATATGTAATTAACAATCCTTCATTTCAGAAGTACTAGAAAATGAGATTAATGCTTACAAGGACTCGCTTGAAGAAACCATACCAATATGTAAAGACTCACGTCTTATTAGTAGACACTACTCACTATTAAGAATAGGCAACTACCAAGGAAAAATAGAGACTTGGTGCTCATTATGTAGAGAATCATATATACGACATTGTGTTTGCATGCACTCTTGTAGATAACATCTCTTCAATCAACCTTCTTCCCTTAGCACTGTATTACAAATTGGAGTTTGTTCCACTCATAAATTCATCAGCTCTACTCCAATTTGCATATCGATCAATGAAGAGACCTAAGGGAGAAATGAAGAATGTCGTTATCTCGATTGAGGGACAAGAGTACAAAGTGGACTTCACTGTCCTTAATATGGAGACCCCCAATCATTGGAGAGAATCTCAAATCATTCTTGGGTAACCATTCTTGAGGACCGTTAGGGAAACATTTGATTACAACACATAAATGATGGTGTTCAGATATTCAGGCAAAGAATTTGAAGCGAATAAAATGGCAAAGAGCTGATTTTGAATCCATTATCGAGTATATTAAATCTTTATTGATATATTGCAAGATGATCAGCACAGTTGGGATTTGGAGAGAGACTCTAGCAGAACAGAGAGAAACCCTCTCATCTAAAGAGGAATTAGTGCACAATGTAGTTTTCCAGGTGTTGCCTATTCTCGTGAGAAACCCAAATACCTATGTCCTTGATGACTAAGATATCTTGTTGGATCTGTCAGTTTACCCTCTTTCAGAATAATCAAGGGACATAGATGACGAGTCAAACATGGCTTCGGCCGAATTACCACATTTCTTTGATGATCTGACTCACCATTAAACATAGTTTGATCCATTCTCCTCCAACATAGAGCCGAACTCAGATGCCATTCAGTCGGACTTAATCGATGATACATATTTGCTAGAACTGAAACCACTTCCTCCTACACTCAATTATGCATTTTTAGCTAGATCCAAAGAGAGATTTCCTGTGGTTGTTAGCTCGAAATGAAGTATAGAACATGAGTCCAGGTTGATAGATGTTCTTAAGAGGAACAACAAAGCCATTGGTTGGACTATGTCAGATCTCGTGGGAATCAACCCCACCCTCTGCTCACACCAAATATATGTTGAGGATAATGCAAGACCTTCTTGTGAGTTCCAGACGAGACTGGACCCTGATCTAAGGGAAGTGGTTAATAAAGAGATAGAGAAATGGTGCAAAGCAATGTTTATATACCCCATTTCTAACTCCAAGTGGGTGGCTCACTTAATGTTGTCCCAAAGAAGTTGCAAATTCATATGGTCACCAATGAGGAGGGGGTAAAATTTACGACACAAGTACCCATGTCTTGGCATGTCAATGCTGATTACAGGTGCCTGAATGCGACATCCAAGAAAGACCACTTTCCCTTGCCATTCATTGATTATATATTGGAGATATTTACTGTGAAGGCGCTCTTTTGTTTTCTGAAGGATTACTTGGGATACAATCAGGTAGCCATCACTCTTGTGGACCAGGAAAAGACCACATTTACTTGTCCATTCAGCATTTACATGTTCAGGAGCATGACCTTCGGGCTCTGCAACACCCCAGACACATTTCAACGGTGCATGATCGATGCATTTGCTGAGATGGTGGGTGATTTCCTGGAGGTCTTCATGGATGACTTCTCGGTCCATGGTAATTATTTTGATACATGTTTAGCGCACTTGGACCGAGTATTCAAGAGGTGTAGGGAGGTTAATCTGGTACTCTCCCGGAAGAAAAGCCATTTTATGGTCATATAGGGTATCGTGTTGGGGCATGCCATCTCCAAAAAGGGAATGGAGGTTGATCGTGACAAGGTGGAAATGATCAAGAAAATTGAGCCACCAACTAATGCCAAGTCAGTGAGGTCTTTCTTAGGGAATGTTGGATTTTATCGATGATTTATTCATGATTTTTTAAAGATCTCGTGCCCATCGATTGAGCTCTTAGGAAAAGACACCTAGTTCAGTGTCGATCACAAGTGTTTCGAGGCCTTTGAGCTCCTAAAAAGAAAGATACGTGAGTCGCCTATCTCAAAATCTCCCGACTGGTCTCTTCCCTTTGTTATCATGATTGATGCATCGTATTTTGCTGTCGAAGATGTGTTAGGACAGATAAGAGATGGGATTCCATATGCAATTCAGTATGCGAGCAAAGTTTTTAATCCTGCACAAAGAATTACAAAATAACTGAAAAGGAAATGCTTGATGTAGTTTGGGCCCTAGAAAAATTCCGATCATATATTTTTGGTCCATATTGATCATCTTCACTAATCACACAACAATCAAGTACTTAATGGAAAAGAAGGACGTAAAGGCACGTCTTCTTAGGTGGATCTTTTTAATCAAGGAATTTGATTTGGAAATTAAGGATAAACCTCGAGTGAAGAATGTTGTGACTGATTTGAGAGGAAAGTTACTCATTATATTGAACTTTCGCAGATGAGTTAGTTTGCGCTATTGTCTTACTCCCATGGTATGACAACATGGTGAACTACCTTGTCTCCAAGTAAGTTTGCCAGGGTTGGACTAGGATTAGTATTGACCGACTGAAATAGGATTCGAGGAGATACCACTGGGACGATCCGTTTCTTTTCTTTAAAGGGATAGATTGCATTTGTAAGTTTATCAAGGATCATGGAGGCTATCCCGACCCAAACTATAGACAACAAGACTATTTGTAAGTTTATCAAGGATCACATCATTGCAAGGTTGGGGTACCAAAGGTTTTGATTTCTGATGGGGTTAGCCACTTTGTGAAAACAGAGATGGAATGATTGGCCAAGGACTACAATTTTGAGCATTGCGTGGCCACTCCGTACCACCCACAGTTTAATGGCATGGCAGAGGTTTGTAATAGAGTGGTGAAGAGCATTCTTCAGAGGTTCGTTTGTCTCGATATGAAGAACTTATCTCAGCTTGTGGACAAGGTTCAGTGGGCCTATAGGATGACCTATAGGACTCCACTCGGTATTTCACCATTTATTTTAATCTATGGCAAGCCATGTCATTTGGCCGCCGAATTAATTAACAAATCAGAATGGGCAATCAAGAAAATCTATTGGAGTTGTCATCTAGAGATGCTTTGTCGTGACCTGAATCTGAATGAGCTAACAGAAATCCTAAATCAAGCGTACGACAACAATGTGATCCATAAGGACAAGGTCAAGAGATGGCATGATAGATACATCAGGCATAAGACCATTGTCCCTGGGCAGAATGTGTGGATGTTTAACGCCCAATTGAAGATGTTTCACAGGAAACTCAAATCAAAATGGACGGGCCCCTATATTATCACAAATGCTCACAATAATGGAAGTGTTGACAATGAAGATATCATATATAACACATACATTTTCAATGAATGGGCAGTTGCTGAAGCATTATGTTGATTATAAAGAGCAGTTAGTCCAAGTTGAGGTCATCAACTTCATGCAGAGAGAGCACTTCAAAGAAACATCATATAACCGTACATAAAGAAAACTAATCTGATTCCAAATATTCAATTTCATCATTATTCTTCACACTTTCTCTTGTTCATTTTCCAGATCTCATCGGACCCCCGCCCCTTCTTTCATGCTTAGGCTGACCTGAACCTAAGTATAGGGGACCCGATGCCCGTTGTACATACCCTTCTAAACCACTTCCCCTTGTCTGCTCCTTTTTGCTCTACTTCTATACTTAGACTGTCTTCAACAAAAGTATAGGGGGTGTACTGACCTCAATTTTTCTTTTTCACTCTATTACGCTTAGCCTGAGCTATGACGTCGTTGTGCTTTTTATGCTATGAGGGCATTACACTAGCTAGGTATGGGTGGGTATATACTCTGTATATATTTTACTCATAGCCCCTATTTTAACATATTTTTTATGTATTACACATTAACTACGAGATGGGAAATTTTGCTAAAAAACATAAAAAAATTAATTAAAATATTTTCTTGGGCAGAAATTCTGACTACTAAGCTTTTAAATGAGCAGCTACTTTTCAGTGAGGGAACTACGGTCTCCCTTAACAGAGTGGGTGGCTAAAATACAATACATATGGCATCGTCTTGACGTATCGTGGGTAGCCATCTAATGGTCTGTACATATACCCATATTGGTTTAAAGTGGATGCAATTATTCATAAGAGCTTGGGTCAGTCACTGTCTCTCTAAATATTAAAAAAACAAAAAAAGTTTTGAAAATTAGATTTTTAATAATTTTGCATAAAAATCTTGCATTAACAAAAATATTTTGCACTCTTGCACTTCATTTAGCATTTCATGCATCTGCAATGGTAAAAATCCCTTGGCTACTTAACCGTGTTATGAGCAGAAACCAAGAGTGGTCTTAACTTGGCCTTTCCACTTAATTTTCAGAGGAACTTCACAGAGAAATAATATTTTAGAAGCTTCAGGTCTTTAATTTAATTCTTCGAGTTCCACATGACAATGTGCAGGCATTGACTCCTAGTGTCTAACATGGTTGCCTCATTCAAGGTACGACTATGGAATAGGGATTTAATTTGTACTCTCGTACTATGCACTTAGCTCAACTCAGACAGGGTGTTGGAAGATTGTGTGAGTCTCTTTTCTGGTAGCGTGGACATCTAAAGACCGAAGCATGGGTTGAAATAAAGATTCAAATGAGGGATGGACTGCTGGCACAATTTTTCTAAGACAGCAAACATGTGCAGAAAGAATGATTCTATATTCGTAAGGGCACAAAAGACCCGTGTAGAGTAACCAAAAATCCATACCAAAAGAATCCAACTATCAAATAAATATTTGACCCAAAAAAGGTCTAAACTTCAGACAACCTGCATATCTTTGTGGAGACAAGGCTAAAAGAGAAAGCTTCACAAGGAGATGTGGCTACACTGGCCACACTCCAATTCCCTTCTTATTCTTCTATCTTCTCCCTCCTTTGATTGTGGACACAGCATGCACCTGAACATAGAAGGAAATACCTGACTCCTCGAGGACGAGTTATTGGAGGAGAGGTTTGCATGGCAGTCCAATATTTTTGAGGGCAAAAACTAACATAATTCACACACATGAGACAATTGTTCAATGTTTATGGGGTATGCATTGTGAGGAGGATTGATCTAAGATGACTTCTGAGCTAAAATTGTTACAATGATGTCTAGAACTTGGAGGTTGTTGTTTTTAAAACCCCAATTCTCACATGAGTTCCGCCCAACTGTTAACCCAAAGGTTGGGTCTAGCTCCATTTTGACCTTTTGCTCATGACCTTAGTATGGAACCAAATCTCAGTTCACCTCTTCATTTCTTTAGTTTCTCGGGGATGAGAAAGGTTTAACTATACAGGGTTGATGAATCTATGATTCATCACTCTAATTAGCTAAAAATAGAGCTTCATCCAAAGAATTTAGGATCACTCACTCATCAATTCCATAAAATTAACTTTCATGCACTCATAATTATTTTTCATTAGTTAGCATTCAATTCTACATTCATAATCATCTTCATGTTTTCAACTAACTTCACCCTTTTTTAATTAGTTCATGCTCACTCCAATTGACATCAATCAACTCCATTGTGTACATATCACTAACCTTAATCCGTTATAATCTAATAAAATGCTAACTTGTTTATACGTGAAATAATCTCAAACCCTAATTTCAGAAAAGACAGAGGAAAATGCAGATATCTTCACATACAGAGTCTAATTTCATATACTCACTTCTAAAGTAATATACATTCAAATGACTTCAAAAAAAGACCAATTTCATAAAAATCGGAGCTCATTTGTGAAAGTTTGGTTTTGGGCCTCTTTTGCGAATTGGGTATTTTAGCAATTTTTGACCTGATATTTTATGTACATATTTAACCCTTTTTCTTTTATTTACTTTAACAAAAGTTTTATCAAAGAGCCCAAAAATCCAAATCTAAAATAAGATTGAAATCAAAGAAACTGTCTGAGTATGAGTATTCATTGTGAGTATGTATAAAAGTCCTCTTGTATTTCATTCTATTTTATTTTCCTATATTCTTATTTGCTAAAAAATCCAAAAAAATAGATTAATGTGTAAATACATCTACTATATTTTATTTTATTTTCTGATTTTTATCCTCTTTAAAAATCACAAAAATTGCAAAATCTCAAAAATCGATTTTTTATATACACAGAAAGCCACCAGAAATATCACTTTGTACATGTGACTTCTTTTGCTCTGGGTAACTTCATGAAATTTGTAGTCAAATAGAGATGAACAACTTTCATGAAGAAATTTTTTTGATTCAAGATCATTTTTCTTTTCTAATTTTCTGTGTAATTTAATTTTGAATTTTTTTGGGGTGACAGGTTGCAGGCTGCTCCTGGTGCTGCCACGTACCGCCCAACTCTCTCTTCATCCACCCGTACTCTCTCCCCGATGCACATGCCCTCCATGTGTCTCATCGTCCTCCCATCAATGCTTCCACTGGCCCTCCGCTTCTCCAAGTGAGCGAACCACCTTTGCCCTGTCTCCGCCACCAAACCTAATCACCAACACCGACCGCTCGAAACCACCTAACCACCTCCCCTTATCCTTTCTCCAGGCACACCAACTGCTCGCCCAAAGCCTTGGACCTTCCCTATTTGAACCCATCTTTATTGACATGGAGAGGTTATCCATCAATCCACGGAAAACGACTACTAGTCTCCACCTCCCTCTTCGTGACAGGTCGAAGGAGATCAGTAGAGTCCAAGACGGTCAATGACGTGGGTGCGATCCACAAGAGTCCCTCATGTTGCAACTACACTCGAAGCTGTAAAGATTCAAGGTTCCCCCTAGCTGGACCTTTGGAGGTGAAGATCAAGCTGAGATCTTTCGATCTGTAGCCAACATTAGTGAGGACCATCACAGGTAACTCCTCATCGCTTTCTTTTTACTTTCTTCCTTCTGTCCTCCTCCTTCCTTCTATCCCAATTCTTCAGATCTACTTCAAGCCCTTCATGATAACCAACTCTGATCACCGATCACATTCTTTCCTATCTTCACGGCCATCTCATCTTTGCACTTTCTCCGATCGCCTCATTACCATGCCTGACCCGCCACTTCAACTCCACCACCCCCTCTAGCAGTGACCTCTCCCCGCCCCATCACCAACATCCATTAAGCAGCCTCATCGTCAATCCCCCTCGCCCTTGACGAGCAGCGCTCCTCAGTTAACATGCTACACCGCACGATGTCCCCACTTCACCGTCCAGTGCTCCACCACTGTCTTCCCCAACTTCCATCTCTACAGCATCTTTGAACCGCTAGGGGACATTTGCACCACCTTCATCTACCCCTCGCTCCACTTCAAGATTCATCCTCGACATCTAGAGCCTTCGAGTCATCAGAGCCATCCGTTCTCCATCGGCATGCAGCACCTACGACCGAGGACTTCACCACTCTCCATTCAGCAACACCGTTGCACCTTCAGAGCTTCATCGTCGACTACACCGCTAGAGAAGCAGCACCCCCGACCATACATCTTCCAAGGGACATCGATTCCCCTCTAGGTCTTCAATGCCATCAAATCAACATCAGAGCCCTCGAGAGCCGCCATCGAGAGTCGTACAAACCATCCCCTCCACCCAATGCTATCGAGCATGTAAATCGAGGGGGTCACGTACCTAACACTCGCTTATCGAGAGATTTGCAATCATACCGTCAAAGAAATCCAGAATCACAAACCACTGTCGCCGCTTAGAGAGGCACTTGCCCTACACATGCCTTGATGAAAACATGCAAGTAACCCCTTAGGGGTCTGGGTATATAACTTTCTATCCCTTTGCATCATATTTTTATTCATTTTAAATTAGTATTTTTGCACCGAGAACCCTATGTTCTCCCCTTATTTTGAACTATAATTTGGCATTATTTTATTCATAAAAATAGGTGTTTTTTCTTCAACTAATTCTTTACATTATGGCATGTGCTTTTTATTTTTATTATCTGTCATTAATCAATTATTAATATTTTTGTGAAAATTGCATATTTTATCCATTTTGTACTCTAAAATTCATATAAAATTAACCACAGCTCAACAAATTGCCAAAAATTCAGATTTGCTAAATTATTTGATTTCTTTATTGTGCCAAAAAATCATTGCATTTGCTTGCATACTTTGTTCTATAAAAGTCATTTATATATTGCAGTAATTAATTTTTAATAGGTATAAAACTCCACATTTTTATGATTAGGATTTTTGTGATAGATTACATAGTGATATATCTTACATAATTTTATTCCCTAAAAATTAGTCAGTTTTATATTTATTATAATTAATTACCAATATTCACATTTTTTACATTGATAAGTTCATTATTTATTTATTTTGCATCAAGAAATTACAGAATAATTATAGTGTGCTCATTTCATCGTTCTCTGCATCTTGACCAAATTTCGTAATTTTTGGACCTCATTTGATCATTTTTTAAATTTTAGTCCTCAAAGTTGACTTATTTTGCATTTGCATCCTTATATTGCATTAAAAAATACAAAAAACTTCTACCTCAAAAACCATGCTCGAAAGTTGATAGACATTTATCTAGGTTGTTCCTTTGCCTCCTTATGTTCGACCATGGGACATGCCCATGTTAAATAAACATAAAAGTGCATCGCTTAATTGATTCATTAATTTGTGTGGTTTAATTTCTTGATTAATCCCTATTTCTCGACTGCAACACATATACGACACCTAAATTGCCAGAATTAACATAGGGTGATTTTGGGTTCATCAGTAAGCTCCCTTACTCCTCTTCTCATCTTGGCTTCTTCATCATTCTTCTTTGTTTACGCCACCCATATATGTTATTCAAACATCTTTTTATTCATTCGCATGCAATCCACTTCGACCACGATCGACCATCCCTCACCTTCATCTCCTCCATGTTTCCCTTCTACCTTCTCGCACCTTGCATCTCCTATGGATTCGCCACAAGAGCACCCATCCATATCCTCCACCTTCCTCTGGAGTTCATCCACCTATGCCCTATTTACTTGTGCTTCAAGTTAGATCAAGTCCATTGGACTCAAGTCCCTTTTCGCTTGCAGATCTCCACAACAGGACCATCATCAGTGAAAGGATACTGGACAAGCCACCATCGGAGGAAAACAAACACCTTGGCCGTATGTCAACTGATTAGAGAAGGAGGAAGAGGAGTCATGTGACGTATAATAGCTGCTCGATCAAGAACCCTCATCTCAACCATCTACATCACGAGAAAAAAAGGTCATATGGTAGCCGTCGATTTGGGTTCTTGGTCTATCTACACCATCCGATTGTCGCTTGAGCCTCCTAGCCTTGGGTTGAAGCTGCAACGACATGAATCAACCACATGGAGGCATGGAATCTGAGCCACAATCCATCACCTGAACCATGCCTCACATGCGCTAAGTCATGCGCCCGAGGGAATTTACAGCAAGGCCCTTTCCTCTTTGATGAATTACCAAGAGATCCCTCACGTGCTTGATGAATCCTAGATTTATCAGCATTAATTATATATATTATCTCTCTAGCTTAAGTAATTCACTAACTATACTGAACAATTAACCTTATTTAATAGTAACAATGTGTAATTAATTACCCTAATTATTTGTTTATAAATAACTATATTATGGTGCCTATATTTTATGTATTTCGTATTTATTAAAAATCCAATAAAAATTAGCGTAATATTGTACACAATAATTTAACATTAAAAATAAATTAAAATCCAAAAAATAAAAAAATAAAAGAAACTAAAATTTTAAAGATTTCAAAGTAATTGCAAATTTTTTACTAAATTGATTTGTCGTATTTTCACTTTAAATTATACATTAAAGGTGTAGATCTCATCGATATCTACAATGCTAGTGTTGAATATTTCTATTAATTCATTTTCTAATAATTTATTTTGGATTTTACAAGGTTATTTTCATTTGTTTCCAATATGATTAGGACATGTGGCTTCACACGCCTATTCCACGTGGCATGATTCTAGTGGAGCCACATGCCTCTCTTCTGGCCATTAGTTCTGCTCTGATCGAGGCAATCAGAACCATCAGCATGCACCTAAATCCCAACCGTTGGATCAGATGATCCAATGACCATCGAGTCACCTTCAGCCTCTCACCCCTTCATCCATTCCTCCATCAACCACCTAACCACCATTCTTCACCTCATTTTTCTTATTGCTTCAGTTATCATCCCATCAATCTAACAACCTAAATGTAGCTCTAACCTTCGTTTTCTTCATGCTAACTTCCATGTGACCTAAGGTGGTGGTTGAAAGCATCATGCAAACCACCTACAACTCCATCTTCTCCTCTTCAAATAACCTCCGCCAACAGCCATTGAGGGGATCGATTATTCGATCAAGGTTCCTTTGAGCCCTAGCATTCTCTGAGTGACAATTAGAGAACTTATTGGTAAGCAAAGAAGCAAGCTTCCTCTAGAATGATCCTTGGCATTTAAGATAAGTTGCAGACTATCAAAGGTGCTGCTTAAGCTTTGTTCTACGATCGAGAACTTCGAGCGAAAATGACGAAGCGTCTATGCTTCGAATTAGGCATCGAATCATCTTTAATTCCATTGTCATCCTTCCATCTCAAGGTAAAGTTTGAACTCTTTGTTTTTTTATAAGTTTTCACCATTTTTGTTCACTTCAATTCATCAATTCATTCTTCAATGCATTCATCTGAATACCCAGAAACCATCGCCATGAATCCATCTTCCGCATGCATCTTCAAGTGATTCCTTTCCACTTCTCCATCTTTGTGTTTCCATCTCGATTCTTCCTCTCCTTGCAAAGGAGAAGGACCTACTTAGTGCTCTAATTTCTCCATCTCATTTGAGCCCACACTTCACCAAAATCCACCCCAAACTTGTAGCTTGTGCTTGGGTCTAGTGTTGATGAAGTTGCAGGACATCAATGGTCGGAATATTTGAGGAGCTCCGGTCTCCTACATCGTCGTCAGTGAAGCTTCATTGAAGCATCTTACCATCCATCCCCAGAGCATCAGCTGGTCAACAACTACTTCTCCAAATCATTGCAAATGTGTAATAGATATACAATGATTAAGGGAAGAAGTGAAGGAGCCATTACAACGTTACTGGAGTCCAAGATCCTCCACCTCGCACGACAGAGCTTCAACAATCACCCCAAATTGGGCATGATCCAACGGTCCAGGAGACGACAGGATGCACCTACCAAATCAATGCTTCGACTTTCACTTCAGAGAAACAAAGCCTGAGCCAAACAACCACATCTAACCACATGGCCCGAATCTGTATCCCACCAAGCCTAAGACACGAGCCACACCTGTGTGTGTTGCCGTGCAGTGTTGGACAAATTGCAGGCATACCCCACCTCTTCTCCTGAATTGTAGATAAGTCCTCGCCAGGGTTATTTGAATTATTTCCAAAGTGATTTTGCCTATTTATAGTTTAGACCTTGTGAGTACCTTTTTGTAATTAAATAAAGTGGTTTTATTAAAATTTTACCCATGTGTTGAATCTTAAATAACTTGTGGACCATTTATCAAAATAGAATGACATTAGTGCCTTTTTAAGGCTTGTCTTATGCTCTTTAGATGGTGCATTTTATTTACTGATTTGTTTTATTATAATCGCATCAATGTTTAGAGTGTCAATTAGTCATTTAGGCCTTATAATTAAATTGTAGTGTATTCTTATTGTGGCTTATTAATCCAATGAATACAACCAGTCTCGATTAAATGCACACATGATTTTATTAACAATTCAAAAAATTCTTTGTGTGTCGTGCTTTATCATTAGTCCAACATTGCATTATCATATTGTTTACTTAATATAATTGCATAAAAAACCTTTTTAAAATACCATGCATTGCAATGAATGTTATTGCTTGATAAAGATCATAATTAAATTGCTAAATTAGATATTTAACACCTAGATTAAGTTAGCTAATTGATCGTGTCCTTGTATTTGACCCTGGAGTTACCTATGATATAAATAAACCTTGTCCTCTTCATGGGTATATAATTAACTTGGTTCTGATCGATTGGTGATTACTAATAGTCAATGAGTGATAACTACCTTATCCAAATAGCATTCTATCAGATGGCATTGTTGTCGGGGACACGATAACTTTATCTGATTTAATTTAGGTTTAGATATTTATTTTTAGTGATTTTCATTGTATTTATGGTTAAGTTGTAGTGTTGTTTTCATTGATTGTTTTATTTTGTGTGATCATCTATTTATTTAGCTAAATATTCCTCTTAATAAGTCTCTAAACATCTTATTATTTTGTGGTAGGGCCCACGAAATTGACTAAGATCGAAGGAACATGGAGGTGAGGAGCTTGGAGCTCTTGCTGAAGAGTCCACATCACATGTCAATTAGTACAAAGTTTATCTTATTTGAGTAGTGATTTTTATTGTAATAATAGTCTTAATAATTTATAATATCCTATTTACAACGGTTTTTTGAGATCTCACGTTTGTAAACAAAGGTCTTTATTTATTCTTTTATTTGTGTGTTTGTATAAAGAGTAATTCTTGATATACGTGGCATATTTAGGAATAGGCACTTCGATTCAAATAGTTAAATCTAGGTCATGTTGCTTTATGCCCTTTTCCTAAATTAGGCCACACTTTTTTTATGTCATAAGATTCACATACATCTTAGGAGATTTATTATTAGACACACTTAAACTATATTTTACTTAGTCAAATTTAATCAATATCTATCCTGCTAGAGAACTCATATAGTTAGATTTTATATTTTAGTCTAGCATCCACATGGAGAGTGTTGGGATGCTCTATGAGTATTTCTGAACGATTGCATGCATCATTGATGTTTGCCTGCATTCTTTTTCTTGACTCCTTCCTCTTTTTTTGTCACTTAGGGATAAAGGAAAAGGGATTGAACGTTTGGTGTATTTTATGTGTTCACATTAATTCAAGCATAAATCTAACTCTTAAATTAGGGTCTGAAATATGCAAGTTGATTTAAATGAACTTGAATAAAATTAATCTTGAATTACGATAGTAACACCCTAATTGGACATTGGTACTTAATTCCAGAGAGAGTGGGTAAGGTTGGCTCGCAAAGGTTACAACCCCAATCCCTGAGCTTTCACCCTATGTCTCCAGGTCTGACTCTAACAGATTTTTGGAGCTACAAGTGGTTGCCTTCGACGTGAGAAATACATTTTGAATGTTTGTGCTTGTATATTTCAATTGGGGTGTGATATTGAACCCAACATCCTGGGAAGATCACTCCATTAATAGAGAGCTTACAAGACTTCAACTGGGCGTAGTAGGAGACTCCCTATGTACAATGATAAAAAAGATTGTTTGGATCACTAACTTTAAATCGAAAAATAATTTGACCAAACTCTTACAACCTTCACAAGTCAGGTTGGTGATTATCAAAGGGGTTTTTGTTTGTGTTTGTTTTGTGTGATTTGATTCCACTATTCAAGTGTACCGTAAACTAGTTCTTTTTGGAATCTGTCGTTCTCAATCTCAAATTCTCTTGCAATCGAAGATGGATAGTTGGCAGAAAATTAGTTCGGATTTTGCAAACTTGTCATTGAACCATCCAAACATCACATCTTCCAAGGTCCAACCACCTTATTCTCCTGGACCTTCTTGGATTTGGAATAACCCTTGTTTCAATTCATGATTCCGTGATTCCTTCGTAGGGAGCGATTGCATACCCATCGATACCTTTCACTCTTCAATTCTTATCGAGGAAGACCATTGCCTTGGTGAGATAAGTATTATTTCAACTACCTCATCAAGATCTCACTAGAACCCTCTTTTTAATAAAGGTATAGAAGATTCATTGATGAATCCAAAGAGATAGAATGGGCAGGAAGAGGAGTGTGAAGACATGATGCATACGGTCTTAGATAGGTTAGCATCCACTGAGAAGAATGGAAAATTATTGACAGCGCAAATAGGCCAGCTTAACCTAGGGGTAGATGCACATATGGATGCGGCTAACAATCCAAGACAATACAAAATGAGGAATTGGTCGAGTCCAGTAGAATATGAATTGAAGCCATCTTTTATGAATCTTTCGCCTCACTTCATTGGGAATGCATATGAGGAGACATATTCATTCCTTAGGGACTTTGAGTTAGTTTGTGATAACCTTAAGCATCATAGGGTTAGTCAAGATTGTATAAGGCTCAAAGACCTACCCTTTGCCTTGGGAGATAAGGTAGATTATTGAATGAGGAACTTGGGTAGTTGTAACTATCTATAACCACTTCAAGGATCTCTTTCTAAAGTTCTACCCTTTGAGTAGAACAAATCTCATGTGTTCTCACATCATGAGTTTCTCCCAACTATCAAATGAGATATTTTGTGATAGTTGGGAGAGATTCAAGGATCTATTAAAGAAGTATCCTTGTCATGGACTTGATTCAACCATCCAAGGTCAACCAATCTAAAAAGGTCTTAACCCTGAAGTGCATGGTTTCGCTAGTATTTTCTGTGGAGGAAGTTATGAATCACGTGGTGTGGATACCGTCTTGAAGGTATTCGAGAAATGGCCAATATGAGTGGTTCATAGACAACTATAAGGGCATGTACAGAGGCCCCCATAACATTCTCATCTAAAGAGGGAAATAAGGTTGTAGTTGACCTCCCAGAGGACCTGATTCTTAGCATGGGAATCATAGCAGATAAGTTCATTGTCGTTGAGAGGACTGAACAGAGAATGAATGAGTTGGATAACAACTTATCACAACTTCCGAAGTAGATGGCAAAGCTGGCAATGAAGGTATCAAGAATGAAGATACTTGTCATGACTGCATTTTCTGCTCATGTTTATTACGCACATCATGTACAATAGCAACAAAAACAGGGCCACCCCAGCCATGGGTAGAGGACTAATTTCTTACCCATTCTTATTAGCAGCACCCTCCATCAGCTAACAAAGATACAAAGGAGCCTTCAAAGGTGTGGGAAGTGAACAATGTGTCGTACACATAGGAACCTGCCATGAAGGGAAGTATAGGGGATCATCCACCTTACTAGCGTCCCTCGACTTTTTATAACACCGCTTTTCTCCTACACATTAATGAATCTGTCATTCATCATATTATTTATTGTTCATTATCCTCTTTATTTAAAGTATTCAATAAAATCTGTACTTAATTAACTAAATTAACTTTTGACTCTGTACAATTAACTAACCCTAATTTAGTGTATATATTTTTACATTTGTATATTTTCCTTTTTATTTTTATTTCTTTTATTCAGTATTACCAAAAAAAGTAGATAAATATTGTATATATTTATTATGAATTGAAAATGAAATTAAAAATACAAAAAACAATATAACAATTAAAATCAAGTGTCTTTATTTCTTACAAATGCTTCCAAAAATATTTCTTTCTTTGTTTGACATATTTTGTGTTTTTCCTCAACGTGAAACTTGTACATTCTCATCGAGATCTACAACTTCATGTTCTGAGTTTTGATTAGGTTTTCTTGTAAATATTTGTTTAATATTTTTCTTTTTTATTTCTATTTTATTTCATTAGACCGCGTGGCGCTTCCAGGAGCCTCCCACAACCCGCTCCCTCACACGCCACATGCTTCTCTTTCCACCATCCGATCTTCCACTCCAGATCCAATCTGGCGTGCCCACTTCCGCTCCCATCAGGACTCTTGGATCATGAGATCCATTGGTCGACGACTCTTCTTCCTCCTCTCGCAGCTCCCTCTCTCCCACGTCTCACCTCACAACCGCCTGCCCCCTTCCCATTTCCCCCATGCCTCTGTCTACCATCACGCCTTCCAAACCTCATCAGTTCAAAGCCCTAATTACCCTCATCTTCTCCTGACTCATGTCCTCCCCTCTCTCCTCATCCTCAGTCAACCACAACCTTGCAAACCCATGTCGTCCATCACATGCACCCCATCTTCCTCATCCTTAAATACACCTCCTCTACCCACCTTCGTGCTTATCTGCCTTTATGCACGAGATCTCCAAGCTCCCAACTCCACCTTCGTGACAGAGATAGATTGAGATAGTGATCGAAGAACGAGAATTCTCGCCAGCATGATCCAAAGCAACTCCACCTTATTGTAACTCCACCAGCTACTCAAGCTTCGAGCTGGTGGCCTCCAGCTCTAGAAGTGAAGATTGGAGCTAGCTCTAGCTTGAGATCCGTCCAACACCTTTCCCGTTCACCTCCGTGCGTTCATCTTATTCCTTAGGCGAGCTTCTATTCTTTTCTTCAATTCTTTATTTCTGTCTCATTTCTTCAATTTTCTCTTGCACACACAGCCGCCTCCACCTTCTTTCGATCACCTCACGAGCTCCGTCACATTCCCGACACCTTCACGCCACCATCTTCTCCTTCTCTCTGTTTCTCTGTCGTTGAGTCCGCCCTGCTCCATTTTCAGCTTCACAAAGGTCGGAACCTACTCAAGGCTCAGCTCCTCCATAGCTGTAGAGCCCATGATTTGCCCATGCAGATACTTGATTCCTTTGAATGGTCAGAATCCGAACCTCGCCTCCAACCTTGAGCTTTTACTCCAGCGAGCCTGCACTGCTGGGATGATTCAGATCTCCATCGAGCTCCAAGACTTCAATAGCATCTTTGTGGGAGTCTCATCATCCTCTTCTGATCGACACCGACTCCAGGAGTAGGAGGAGGAGCCAGAGAACCTTCACCGCAGCTCTACAAGATCGTAGCCACCTGTAGAGGATAGGCAAGAACACCACATACAACAACCGTCGGATCTGATCATCTCGATCAGATCTAACGGCTACGATTAGCCCCGAGCCTCATTGTCGACCCACCGCTTCGCACCACAACCTTGGGTGTGCCGAACCTTCTTTGAGCCTCGCAGTGATGGGCATGTAGCCTGAGAAGCAGCTGAGACTCGCCTAGAGCCTACTTCACCTCATGTGAGCAGGCACACATGACCATAGAATTTTGCACTAGCGCCCCTGCTGGTCACGAAAATTGAAATTTGGTCCCTACCACGTACATGCACAACACGTGCCACGAAGACATTTAGCAAGATAAGCCTCGCGTATTGTTTTATTGCATTTTCAACCTTACGCACTTTGTAAAAATTGTTGTTTATCCCTAAAAGTTTTTATTTATAGAATTTTAACCCCTGTTTGGACCTTTTGGTGAAAACGTTTATGTTTTCCTTCATTTAAGCCCATGGATTAATATGCGAATAACTTGAGCACCCATTATCTAAATTGCATGAAATTGGTCTTATTTTAAAGATGATTAAGTTCTCTTTAATGTGAATTAGTCACTTTCTTCATCAAACCCACTGTGTGCGAACTAAAAATTATAGAACTTTGGTTGAGTGATTAATAACTTGTTTTAATTGCCTTGATAAATGGATTCAATGCACCACTTTGCTTCTTTATTTGATTGACCATTAATTAAGTTTTCAAGAACTGAAGTTGAAATTTATTTAACATTTCTTTACTAATTTTTTATGTCTTATGGAATTAAATTGATCACTCATTAAAGATTATTTAAATTGTGATGCATAATTGATCTAGGCCAATCTTTGATCTTGACTTGTTGTAAAACTTGTATTTAGGGTTGTAGAGCATTTATTAATTGAGGATTTCAAGAGCTTAATTGAATTAAATCCGTAGTCACCTATGTCTATTTGGTGCGCTTGCTTTCATCTACATTTTGTAGCGTCCTTTACCCTGCATAAAAAATCATCAAAAATATCATTCATTCATGTTGATGTGCATTGTGATCCGAATCAGACTAGATAGCCTCTCATAGTAGCTTGATCACCATTGTCGAACCCTAATTAAAATTTATTAATATGTTATGTCCATGTGTTCGACTCCAGACTTGCCGGGGATATAAATTCAAGCCGAGACACTCCTTGCGGAGATCCTCCTCTTGGTTCAGCATGATTCGATGAGTGGTATGTTACAACGAGTATGAATTAATATACACATTCAGCATGTTATCAGATGGTATTATTTCCTGGGACACGACATGTTTTGGACATTCTATTAAATTTGACTTTAGTGATTAAGTGGATTTTGAGCTATTAAATTTGAGCCTTGCTTGTTTGAGTGATTTTGTTATTTTTGTCAAAATTAATTTCTTATATTTTTGGCTAAATATCTCTTGAGCTATCTAACCATCATTTGTTTATTTGACCAAGGCCCGTGGAGCGCTCACGAGGGGCTACTCGTAGGTTCGAGCTTGGAGCCCCGAGCTTAAGAGCGTCGATTCGACCATTTGGAGAGTGACTTAGCTAATCAGATAATTAGTTAATTAATTGCATTCGAGTAATTATTCTTACAGTAATTTTTAATAATGTAGGTAATTTGTTTATTCTACAAGCTCTTGTTTGAGAGCTTGCATGTGTAAAAGATATTGGACATTATTTTTTCTTTGTATGTGGTTGTATCGAGAGTGGTTTTCAACTTGAGTGACGAACTTAGGATATATTGTATTGATTTAAATTTGTATGTATCCATTGTAATTTAGGCCAAATATCTTAGAAGATTCATCATTTGATAATATTCATAATGAGAAACAAATAAAATGCAACACTTAGCCAAATTGAAAGCAACTTCTTCCCTGCTAATAGTATCCTGTTTAGGTACTATTTTCTCGATCTATATGCATTTAGTGTAAATTTATAAATTCAGTTCTGTATAACACATGGAGAGTGCTGGGAGTCATTGTATGTATTCCTTCTTCTAAGCATGCATCATAGTTTCTTGTTTGCATTAAGATTTCCAATTTCCCCTTGTTTTACAACTTAGGATTAAAAAGGAAATTGGGACTGAACGATAGATGTGCATTGTTGTGCTCAAATTTAATTTTCAAATGACAACCAAAATTCTGAAATTTTGAATGAATTGAGCATATCGATTTAAAAAATAGGGATAAAATGAACCTTGTTTTATGGGTACATAAAACCCTCATTTGGATCACATGTACTTACCTCAAAATACATTGGGCAAGGATGCAAGTGCTAATGATTACAACCAAAACCCCTAAACCTGTGTCCTAAGTGCTTGGACTCAGTCTTAGGGTCTTGTTATTGCTACAAACACTTGCCTTCGACAATTAGAAGAAGTAGTATTGCTTCATGTTGGTGTGTTATGTCAGCTTGAACATGACCTACCTTAGGAGACTGCACCTGTGAGTAATGGATTAAAAGATTGTCTTATCACCAATTTAAAATAGACAAGATAAATTGGTTGAACTCTTACAACCCTCACATGTGAAGTTGGTGAATAAAAATGGTTTGAAGTGCATTTATATTGTCTTTCTCCACACATTTACGTGCACCGTAGAACTTGTGCCTCATTGAATTTTATGCTCGAAATGGTTCTTTTTGACATCGAGATGACTACTTTGGTGGATATTTATTTGGACTTTGTGAATCTCTAGTTGAAACCTCCATAAAGTACATCTTAGAAGGTCCATTTACGACATGGACCAGCATGGGTACATGACCCTCTTGAGTTTAGGATCACTTACTTGCGGGATTGTCACACACTGACCATTCCCTTTCTCTCCTCCCACTTAACCGAGGAAGACCTTCACCTCGACAAGACTGCCTTGATTTCAGAATCTTCTTCTAATCATGACAACATTGTTGATGAAGGTCCCAAAGAAGATACAAGTAAGAAGCCTCTGAAAAAGAAAGAAGAAGAAGAAGAACTCGAGGACCCCATGCAGATGGTACTAGCCAGATTAGCTGCATTTGAGCAGCAACACACATTACTTCGACCTTAGTTAGGACAACTCAATGTTGGGTCGAACCACCAATGTATGCAACATACAACCCCAAACAGTACAAAATTCAGAATTATTTGAGTCTGGCTGAACCAGAAGTAGATTTTTAGTTGAAGACGATGTTTCTGAACTTGTCACGATACTTTATTGGGAATGCTTTTGAAGAGCCATATGTATTCCTAAGGGACTTCGAGCTCATCTATGATAACCTTAGAAATCCTAGGGTTAGCCAGGATTATATCAGGCTCACATCCCTTCCATTTGCCTTGGGTGACAAAGCTGACTATTGGGTCAAGAACCTTGGAGTTACATTCACAACATACACCCAGTTCAAGGACCATTTCTAGAAGAAGTTCTACCCCCAAGTAAGACTAACATTATGAGGATGAAAATCACAAGCTTTTCCCAGTTATCCCATGAATCCTTCTGTGATGCATGGGAAAGGTACAATGATATCCTGCAAAAATGTCCTTATCATGATTTAGATGACAACATCTTCGTCCAGTCGTTATTATCGGTCTCAACCCTGTGATGCAGGATTTAGTGTGCTTGCCTGTGGATGCAGCTATACATCACTTGGAGCGGATATCGTATGGAAGGTATTCTAGAAGATGGCTGAAACTAGCCGCTCATAGACTGCAAACATGGCATACAAAGAGTCCCCTAGTTCACTCTCATCTCGAGGGGGAAAGTCAGATGTAGTCGATCTCTCTCGTGACAAGATCCCCAACATTGAGCTTGTTGCGAACAAGCTTATAGTAGTGGAGAGGATTGACCAAAGGATTGGTGAATTAGAAAGGAGCATCTCAAAGATACCAATACGGGTGAAGGAGTTGACTGAGAAGGTATCTAAGATAAAGATACATGTCGCGACTTCTCCAGTTGCCCTTGTGTACTGAGTTCACCATATTCATGAGTAGCTGGTATCAGGGAAACCACAACCATGGTAGCAGGACCAGTCTTATGCCCATTCTTTCCAACAACCACCACTATCAGCAGAGAAAGTTCAGGAGGAGCCTCTGTCGGTTTTGGAGGTGAATGTAGTATGGTATACTCAGGACCTTGCCATGCAGGGAAGCATGTGGGACTGACTGGATTACCAGCGTCCCCCAACCATTCACAACACCACATTCACCTCTACACCACCTCCTTCACAACAGAGCCCTGGATTCCAGCCACCCAGCAATAACAATAACAGTACCAGTAGTATGCCTGACAGGACCATTACCAGGAAGGCCAGCAGGGCACACATTTTCAGTAGATACCCCAACATCAGCAACAACAAAGGCAGTAATCCAGCCAACCGGGATAGTCCTCCCATTCTTCTTCCAATATCATCCCCTTCCTTCTTCATCTAGTCCCGTGGACATACAACAACAAATACTCGACGAGATTCATTCCTACAAGAATGAAATTCATGACTTATGGGTGGATGTAAACCGTCTATCTAGATGGAGAAACGAGCAGTCTGCACCCTCTACCTCGATTCTAGTCCAAGTTCAGGCTAACCCTAATATCTTGAACTGATCTGGTTCTCAACAAAACTTTGGTTAGGTATACTATTCACCATCTCTTAAATATGAACATGAGATTCGTTCATGTGATGAAGCTAACCAAATGTCACTCTGGAGCAGAAGGACTATGACCGTACCTAAATGGGTGAGGGATATGAGGAGGGGCATCTCTGGATCTCTACCTGAGGAATCTTCAAAGGACGACGAGAAGAGAAAACATATTCTGAAGCCCCATCTGCACCATTTGAGGATCTTTACTTAAGAAGCCAAGAAGAGAAGGAAAGCACGATTGCATCATCAGCAGCATGGAGATACCTCAAATTCTATGGAGGACCTTGCACCTCCGGTTGTGGCGGATACCACTTCATCATCTATTCCACAACCTGTAGTAGATAGTTTTGATTTTGATCCCATGTTGCATAAAAAAGATTCATATATGAAGAACTCTATTTCTATTAATGCAAAAAATGATATTTCAGGTCATGATTCATATTCTTCATCCTCTGTTTCTTTGCTTCAATCCCTTTGCCACGTGCTCTTATGGCAGGAAAGCACATCTAAAAGATTCAGAAAGATGACCACAACATGGCATGGTTTTGTAAAGAAAATATCATGGTTAAGGTGCCATTTGATAAGTATGTGGCTAATAATCCTAAATTCTAGGAATATCTTAAGGTGAGATTCACACCTACTAGGGTTAGCAGGAAGAAACCAAATCAATATGTGAAGACTCACATATCATCAGTGGACATAACCTATTGTCTCAAGAATCAACAACTATTGATGAAAAAGATAGACATGGGTGCTCACTACGTGGATAGTCGTATCAACGACATTGAGTTTGGACGTACACACTTAGATAACAGTTCTTCAATCAACTTACTTCACTTAGAATTATATTAGAAATTGGAGTTGGGACCACTTAGCAGATCTAGAGCTTTACTCCAATTTACAGATCATTCAATGAAGAAACCTAAGGGAGAAGTGAAGAACGTTGTTATCTCGATTGAGGGGCAAGACTATCAAGTTGACTTCATAGTCTTAGACATGGAGACACCCAATCATTGGAAGGAATCTCAGTTAATTCTTAGGCAGCTCTTCCTTAGGATCGCAGGCGCAACTTTCGATTATTGTACGAGAATGATGAAGTTGTATTCTCTAGGCGGAGAAGTGAACCTTGAAATGAAGCAAACCGAGTGTCTATGACCTGATTTTGAGATTACTACATAGTACTCTTCTTTAGAGGAAGATTCTATAATGATTAGCACTGTTGAGATTTGGAGACATGTTCCTTTAAGACAGAGCGAGATCCTTTCATCTGGCAAGTACATAGTGATGTTTATCGACAAATCCGTAAGCGCATTACGAAAGAGTGAGAATCGCATCGTATGCGATCGTGAGCGACTAGTCATACTAGTTTCTCGTGGTAGCGGAATTTAAAAAAAGTAAAAAACGATGAAATAACATGATCCAAGAACACTTCTAAGATCATTTCATCTAAACCACTATTAGGTATTAAGTTTACCTCTTGAATCGTAGTTGCGATCGAGTCTCTAAATGAAGAGACCACCTGTCTAAAGTTTGATCTGACTGAGGAGATGCTTGCGAGAGCATTGATGAAACACATGCTCCTCGCAATCCTTGTTGATGATACAAGCAGCGAATCTCCTAATCTTGTCACATGAGATCCAACATCTTCTTCACGAGTGTGGTGCACCGAAGGAGACAGAGATCCATAAGAAAATGATCCGACATCATAACAGCGATGTAGCGGTGATGGTGATTCTCTCTAGGGCTCCATGGTCGATGGCCACAATAAGAGAGAGAGAGAGAGACTTGGTGTGTAGAGATAGAGAGGGAGAGAGCATTAGTTATTATAATTTGAAGAGAAAGGGTTGCCTCTTCTTATATATTATTTTGGGAGTCCATGGATCTCTATACATGGACAACACAAAATCAATGGAAGAGATTGATTTGTATTTCTTTCAATGGGTTGTAAGAACAAAACAACAATTTATTTAATTAAATTAAATATATTGAATAATCAATATAAATAATTTAAAAATAAATGAGTTTTCCATGGAGATAACAGGAAAGGATATTAACCTCCTATCATAAAAAAGGGGGGGACAACCACCCATTTCAAATAGGACTTGGTGGTCGTCCACTACCTTTAGATGGAAGGTGGCAATCTCTATCTCATTCCATGAGATTACATTATCCCATACAATCTCCAATATTTTAAAACAACATTTGTTGTAAATTATCTCACAAAAATAAATCCAATTTATTTTGTGAACATTGCAATCATGCCATTGGAAATTTGTTAATCACATTCACAACCCAAAATAAAATGCGAATTACATTTTCAATTAATTTTCCAATGCTAATCCAATTCACATCAACATTTGAAATGAAAATGTTATTTACGAATAGCTCTCTCTTATATTTTATAAATCACATTTACAATATATATATATATATATTATTGATATGTATAGTTCTAAACACATTATTCATATCCATGATAATTAAATCACATTTAATCATAGTGGATCTCAATTCTCGTGTGCCTAAATAATATGAATCACATTCACATTATTCACATTTTTGATAATTAAATCACATTTAGTCATCTTAGATAACTCTCCTTACAATATGAATCAAATTCATATTATTCATGATAATTAAATCATATTTAATTATCAATTTTCTCATATCAACAGTGCAATTATCCTTGAACTCTTTTAAGGATAATGCACTTTCTCCGTGGATACTTGGAGATAAGGAGAGGGCGATTGTACGTTCCACATATAGTGACTTGGATATTGAGATCAAACCTAAAACCCATATCTTGTGGATCTCCCATAGATGTTTGATTAAACCAAAAACATAAATCTAATCTTTTCATTGCATCTAAATCACATTAAGATCACTGTCCAGCATTTGGACTAAGATCAGATTACTTCTCTATTGAGAGGAGTCACTAAAATCCAAACCCGTTTCATCACTCCCTAGGAATGGAGGCGTCATGGTTATACAATCGTTTATGATCACATCACTCTCAAGTATTCCTAATACATGTACATCGTACATATTGGAAGACCTAGAATAAACCCAAAGTTTTAGATCTATTTACATTGTCTCCTTTAGGGTTTTATCATTAAGTTTCTCATTTGATCAATGGGAGTCGGTATCGATCATATAATTTCCAAAAGCATATATCATACCTGGGTATTGATCATATACTTTCCAAAAGTATGTCTTGAACCTACAAATTCAGTCAAGCATCCAAAGGGCGACGACCGTGCACAGAATTTGATTCCAAATATCTCATGAGTAAGATCAAGTCTTTCAGTTATGTAAATTAATCTGTATGATCCCCTTGAGAGATCGTATTACTCATATGCCCTTGTATGCACACCTGAGTGCCAGTGTATAGACCTTGATTAGGCCATCAACCTATCAGTCTGCCAAATGTACATACTCAGACATATAGTAACACATCTGTCTCCGGTCAAAGGATGCGTGTTTATATCGTGACATCATATGACATAGGTCTTTGGTTATCTCGATCTCATTAAGACAACTCCTTGACCTAAGTAATTTGACACCTCTGAATCTCTATTCCTATGTAGAGGACATGCATCAAGAGACCAGTCAGATATCAACCAATAGAGAGAGGATTGCCATATCCTACTCAGGCTGGAGATCATCTCTTAATAATTATTTGACGGTGCTTGATGAGTCATCAATCTAATGCTTTAGATATTCATCTAAGCACCTGCCTCTCTGATTCAACAGTTTGCTCATTAAGATTGCCATGGTACATAACCCTAATTGTACTAAGGACCTATTATGTAAATTAGTTATTCTTCATTTCAGATTAGGCAATGATATTTTAAATAACATTTATTACATAATGGCTCGCCATGGGCTCGCATGTCCAACAATCTCCCACTATCCCAAAGGGCTATTAATGAGATAATCTTTAAACCCACATTCATGTGACAATCATAGGCTATTTATAAAAATAGCTAGGTATGCAGATCGGTCACTCTATTCCCGAGAGACTATGCCAAGTCCTTTTACGATACTTACATATACCCTATTAACAGTGCTCGCATTCAATGTGAATGTTGTATCGTATGCAACTAATACTCAATATTGTTAAAACAGTTATAATGTCTTTGACACTATAACTCAATAATCATTATAATTAGTATGTAATTTCTATTATCCTTATATGAATACCCTTATTCTCGGAGATCTTTATCTCCTAAGATTAAGACCCAGTCTTAAGTCTTATAAGGCATCTTTACATAAGATTACTATTTATAAAATCTTAACTTCTTGATGATAAGACTTTGATATCACTATCTCAAAATCTTTTCATCTTTTAAGATATTGTTGTTATTGCAATAAAGAGTTTTATCTCCATAGTAGGATTAGTAACAGTTTACTACTCCCACTGCATGGCAGGCTTCTGACTTTTGTACATATTGTAGCTTTGCTATTCACATCCTCAACTCTTTGAGGTGTTATCCCTTTAGATAGGTCAGTGCTATATCTTAAGGGAAAGAAGCCTTTCTTGGAATTTTCTAGAAAATGGAACATGTCTAAGGTGTACCACTAATACGACAGTCCCAATACCCTCTTATCTTTTATTCTGAGCAGCTTCAGAACTAAGATCTAAAAGGAATCCATGAGATCATATCTCAAGGTATGGAATAGCCAGAGTATAAAACACTTATTATCATCCTTATATCATTCAAAATGATTAGGATATCATGTACATTAGCATGATGAACACAATGGAACTCCCACTAAGCTTCACAGGGTTCATCAAGATTCTACCTGAAATCATAACCTTTATAATTTCATCAAATCTAATGTTCCAACTACAAGAAGC
This sequence comes from Ottelia alismoides, assembly GCA_037367405.1. Taxonomy (NCBI): domain Eukaryota; kingdom Viridiplantae; phylum Streptophyta; class Magnoliopsida; order Alismatales; family Hydrocharitaceae; genus Ottelia; species Ottelia alismoides. Next base: position 313,617 of record JAZKJV010004359.1, on the reverse strand, counting down.
TTATTCGAGTCCATAGATGGAGTTATTCATCTTGCACATCTTACTTTCCGCAACTACGATGCCCAGGAGCTACTTCATATCAATATCCTCAATGGGGAATTCATAGAGGAATGAAATTTTGACTTCCATCTTGAAGATGTTATAGTCAAGTAGTGTAGCTATAGTTAGCAATAATTTGATGACTTTAAGCATGGTCACTAGAAAGCAAGTCTCATTAGGTTCCCTCATTTTCTTAAAGATTTATTTACACTTAACGGGTCTTACCCTTATAGGTTGATCCTCGAGATTCCATATACAACACTTGTATATGAAGTCTACTTTAAACTTTATTGCTAACATCTATCATTCCATGTCATGATCTGCATAAGCTTCATCGTTTGAAGTAAGATCATTGTCATACTTAACTAAATCATGGAATCTATCCTCAAAGTAATTTGAAGAGGTATGAGTGTCTCATCTTTAATTGTCCTTTTAGTTTGCAATTTCAGTAGCCTCATTATGTTCTCAAGATTCCATGAGATCCTTAACTTCTTATTCATCTTGATTCTCAAGAGAGTCATCCTCTAAGAATCATATCCTTAGATATGAAATCTTTTAAGAATCTCAAGGTTATAAGGTAGGTATCCAATACCATCCTTTATTTTCCTAATGAAGTAGCACTCTCAAGTGCAAGATTTCATCTTACCTGCATGGAACTTTATTAAGGATATATATTGTAGTCTTTACTACATATAAACATGGAAACTAATATGAAATTATGCTAAGATTCATCATTGATCAAATCATGTCACACATGATCCAATTGTATCTCCCTACAACTCTATTGAGTTAAGGTGTATCAGGAGGAGTGAGATAGGAATGATATTCATATCTCCATAAGGTATTCCATAAATTCATCTAATAGGTACTTACTACCTCGGTTAGATAAAATGCATTTCATCTTCCTTCAAACTTTGGTTCTAAATCAAAATTGTTAAATCTTTGAATATTTCAAAGGTTTCTAGGGTGGAGGGAAGAAATCTCATATCAAAAAATTATCAATTGATATCACATATCATTAATGTTTTTCATTATATAGATTATTCACATACATCAATATGTATGAGATCATTGAATACCTTGGCCTTACACCATTCCCAAAGATGGGTGTATCAAACATTTTACTTTAAATACAATATTATCAAGTATGTAAGATTTGAAATTTTAAACACTCTAAAGATCCATCTCTTACTGGTCTATTTATCTCATCAAAAGACTTATGTCCAAGGTTTGATGCCAGATCATTTGTCAAGTTATCTTCATCTCCTATTGATCTTTAAAGGTTTAATTTTCAATATTAGAAATGTTAATACCATTCATTATTTTTCTAATTTAATAGAGTTCTCTAGATGTAAAATTACTCTCTAAAATATATCAATCATAACTCTTTATGATAGGTCTATCTCAAAATTCATGTTTATTCCCAACATTTAGAAATAAATTATGAGTGTATTCTAATATCTTGGTCATAAAGACATTCTCTAAGACTAAGGGCTCTCCCACTGAATATATGAAGTCTGTCTATCCAATAGAGATTGTTGCAACAATTGCATCAATATCCATGTGGATGACTATTAAACCTTATGATCAAATTTTCTAGTCTTCTAAAACATATGCAACCAATTGTAAGTGTTATTAGAAGAATGAGATACAAATATCAGGCTTTGATCTTATCAAATAAGAAAGTCAATTTCAATGATTATATGTATTATTCCGATACACTATCCGAGTCTTTCTCTAAGGATTTTAGATAATCATACTATCAATACATCAGCTTGTTGTAGTATGAGCATTCATCCAACTCTTTGGATGTCATATATATGGAAACTATAGAAGTACAGTCAACTCTTTGACTTTCCTTCTAACTTGGGTCTGACCCATGCTTCTACTATGCTCCCTTCATCTATAAACAACCATTGCTCAAGACAAAGGATCTCTTATGTTGAACTCAAATAATTTCAATATAATAATATTTCTACATTTATACATGGTTCGTTCAATTCATATGATATGGCTATTATGAAGCTTCAAGAATGACTTGAGTATAGATAGTAGAATTATGACGCTCATAATATCTACATACATCTTAACTCTAAAAGACTTTGGTTCAGGTAGATACTCAAATATTTTAAATACATCATCTCTTATAGAGCTACCATTCTGCATGATGCAGTGAACCATGTCATACATGATTAAATGTCGAGAGCACATATGTATGCAAGAACATCATCTTAGATTTTATAAGGATTATTTAACAATTACGATCATCATCGACATGATACTTCCAAAGCACACTTGATGAGCGATCAAGTTTATAGAAACACACAAACCCTAAGTTGTTGTCCTATTGTCTATTTAATTGTCATTCATCATTATTATGAAAAAACTTGCACATTGCAACTACATACATTATGTGCCCAACTGCAAGTATAATATCTTGATCATGGATCCAATCCATGATATTTTACTGGTCATTATTGAGTATAGTATTGAGTGGGTTTAATGAGGATTATCTGAAATAAGAAATTTGCACATATATATATATATACATATTTTACTTTGATTTAGTGATTGTTATATCAAAGTTATCTTTCCTTTTCCACTCTGAAAATTCGTTCCCTTATTCACTTTCAAAGTAACAGATATACTTACCATTATATATAAAGCAAGATCTCGGATCTCCTTTCTTATCTTTGTTACATCCCAATAATATGTGAACTTGCAACTCGGATAAAAAAATGGGAACTTATTCCGCCTTGAAAGTCCAACTTGCATTCTCGATTCGGTCTTTAACACCTAGGCCCACCACCCCTAAGGCAATGTTGATCGTCGTTAATTGAACCGACCGTCAACTGGATCAGAACTCACAATGCACAATCCAATACCACCCCAATAATATGAGGACTGGATATTGGGGTCACTGCGATACAGTCTTACTCTTTCGAGAAGCAAAGAGCCCGATCCAAATGCGCTTGTATGCAAGAGTTGTCAGTTCGAACATATGTCTCCTACATACAATCCCTAATGATGGAACCCTTCGCCTTGACCGGATACCATGGATGCCACTTATTTGATCCTCCACATGATGTTCAAAATCTAATTAATTATTATGAATCATATTAACATAATTAAGTCCTCCAAGGGAATAACATCTTTATTCAAAATAGAGTGCTTATCTGGATACAATTAATTTAGTCATATTAAAAAAATTATTAATCCAATCAACCAATAAATAATTTTGATTATTACTTGAAGGATGGTATAATATGAAAATACATTTTATTCGAATTTTAATAATTAGAAAAATACATCATGATCGCTTCAAGAATTATACTTTCCTTACAAGGTGTCATGGTCAATATTGACGGGAGTGTGACATACCGCTCATGGAGCAAGCTACCACCTCAACGCTCCACAACTAGACACCTTATCTGCCTCAGGTCTGGATAATAGAATTTGATTATTTTGTATTTGAGATGATAATCGGTCTTTCAACCGAAATTATACGATATAATATTTATCAAAACCATTTTAATTGATATTATAAATAGATTTTCTAAACAAATCCTCAATCCTATTCAAGCAACTATGTTTGTTGGTATTGATGTAACCAATTTTGATCTAGATCATATCTAATCAATTTAGGTTAAGGTAATGTCATTTAAGGAAATAATCATCTTTAAATATTTCACAAAATATTTGTCAACAATTATATTAGTAAATTAACAATTAATTTCCACCAATTGATTAAATGACAATCACAAGGTATTTGATTAGGGAGTAATTTTTAGGAGTGACCCTCACTAAAATTAGCATATCTCAATCAATTTATATCTAAATCACGCAAAATAGGTTTTCAAAGTTTTCTAATTTGATTTTTTAACAAAACCCAAGTCATATTCACTCATTTATAGGCAATTTAGAACCGTATTTAACTCTTTAATTATGTCATGATTCACCACCCATGAAATATTAGATACATGTTCACTAAAATGATCATTACTTGAGTAATCAGATTCCAAATCACACAAACTCAAGTCCCACAGTTTCTATATTTAGTGAGAAACATTATTCAATGATAATTTCGTCTTTAGCTACTTTCAAACGGGGTGAAAAAATTGCATAAAATAAAGTTGTGTGAATAAAATGCGATAAAACATCACACAACAAAAAATGCCCAAATCATCTTAGGTTTATGGGTCATATACAAAACTTCCAACCTATGGATTCGATAACACTTGATGGATATGGACAAAAATCTTTAAGCGCATCATGGAAGCATGAGAGTCGCATTATATACGATCGGGAGCGACTAGTCATACTAGTCGTTCGGCGGAGCGGAATTTAAAAAAATTTAAAACGATGAAACCACATGATCCAAGAACACTTCTTGGATCGTTTCATCTAAATCAACATTTGGTATTAATGTTACATCTTGAAGTGTGGTTGTGATTGAGTCTCTAAACGAAGAGACTTCTTGTCTCAAGTCCGATCCGACGGAGGAGACATTTGCGAGCCCGTTATGAAACGTATGCTCCTCACAATCCATGTTTATGTTCCAAGCGACGAATCTCCTGCTTTTGTCACACAAGATCCGACGTCTTCTTCATGAGAGAGGTGCGCCGAAGGAGACACTGATCCACAAGCAAATGATCCTGCAACATAACAATGATGTAGCAGCGATATTGACTCTCTCTTGGGCTCCATGGTGGACGGCCACAATGTCAGAGAGAGAGAGAGAGACTTGGCGTGTAGAGAGAGAGAAAGAGGGAGAGAGCATTAGTTGTTTTAATTTGATGAGCAAGGGTCGCCTCTTCTTATATAGTATTTTGGTAGTCCATCGATCTCTTTCCACACTCAACCTATCGACTACAATTTAAAATGCTTAAATTCAAGTTCTTAGTTAGCAAATCCCTCACTATTATATCTCATTCTCATAGTTCTTTGTGATGATTAAATGTGAAACTATGTTGGATCTTTAATATTATGGATTTTCCTTTTTTCGATGTCATTTTTACATACATACTGGCTAGGTGAGAGTAATTTGCTTCTCACATATTAGTCCTTAAGATACTCGTGGATAAAGGTAATTAATGACATCGTAGAAGAAATGTAAAGAACTCTGATTGATTATACAACTAAAATGCAATTATATGGTGTTGATAAATATCTGTATTCGTTAATCTCCTATAGTTGTATGAAATTTCAGTTTTAACAACGAAGATCTTGGAAACATTATATGACACATGCAATCATCATAAATCATAACAAAGAAATAATAATAATAATAATAATAGAAAGGCATTCTAAAAAGGTTCCATTTATGACGTTTTGCATGTGGCATATTATTTCGCCGATCCCCCAACCTTGTATTCATGTTAGAAACTAATTTCTATATTATATGCATTGTAGGTTCATAGGATATTTTGTCGATATATCACATACAAAATATATAAACATGCAGGTTCTTTCAAGTAATTTCTTTCCCATAAATTAAATTTCATGTGAAATATTTAAACAAACAATCATCTAAATATAGGTCGTACTCAAATGAAAAAATCGCACACCACACCATATAAATATGGAATTAAATTTGCAAGAAACTAAAAGTTAACTTCAAACATGATTTGAATTGAGAGTGAGTGCAAAGAAAAACCAGACACCACATGACATTATTCACAATCTCAGCACACACCACATCAAGCACACGGAGCGCATCAGAACCCAAAGCCCGAGCAACACAAAATCAATGGATGAGATTGATTTGTGTTTCTTTCAATGGCCATGATTTTTATTGTAAAAACACAACAACAATTAGTTTAATTAATATAAATATTTATTAATCAATATAAATTAGTTTCAAATTAAATCAATTATCCATGGAGATAATTGGAAAGGAGATTAACCTCCTACCATAAAAAAGGATGACAACTACCCATTCCAATTAAGACATGGTGGTCGTCCACTACCTTTAGATGGAAGGTGGCAATCTCCATCTCATTCCATGAGATTACATTATCCCATGAAAATCTCCAATATTTTACAACAACATTTGTGTAAATTATCTCTAAAAAATAAATCCAATTTATTTTTTGAACATTGCAATCATGCCATTGAAAACTTGTGAATCACATTCACAACCCAAACTAAAATGTAAATTAAATTTTCAATTAATTGTCCAATGTGAATCCAATCTAATTTACATCAGCATTTAAATTGTAAGTGTTATTTACAAATAGCTCTCTCTTATATATTATAAATGACATTTATAATATATATTATTAATATGGATAGTACTATCCACATTATTCATATCAATGATAATTAAATCATATTTAATCATCTTGGATCTCTATTCTCATGTGCCCAAAAATATGAATCACTTTCACATTATTCACGTCTTTAATAATTAAATCACATTTAATTATCTTAGATAACTCTCCTTATAAAATAAATCAAATTCATATTATTCATGATAATTAAGTCATATTTAATTATCAATTTTCTCAATCCTCGGATACATATATCAACCGTGAAATTGTCCTTGAATTCTTTCAAGGATAATGCGCTTTCTCTGCGGATACTTGGAGATAAGGACATGGCGATTATACATTCCACGTATAATGGCTTGGATATTGAGATCAAGTCTCAAATCCAGATCTTACGAACCTCTCATATATGTTTGATTAAATCAAAACCATAAATCTAATCTTTCCATTGCATCTGAATCACATTCATATTACTGTCCAACATTTGGACCAAGATCATATTACTTCTCTATTGAGAGGAGTCACTAAAATCCAAACCTGTTTAATCATTCCCTAGGAATGGAAGCGTCATGGTTATACAATCGTTTATGATCACATCACCCTCAAGTATTCCTAATAGCAGTACATCCTGCAAACTGGAAGACCTAGAATAAACCCGAAGTTTTAGATCTATTTAGACTATCTCCTTTTGAGTTTTACCATTAAGTTTCTCATTTGATCATTGGGAGTTAGTATCGATCATATAAATTCCAAAAAGCATATATCATACCTAGGTATTGATCATATACTTTCCAAAAGTATATATCAAACCTACAAATTCAGTCAAGCTTCCAAAGCGAGATGACCGTGCACAGAACTTGATTCCCAATATCTCATAAGTGAGCTCATGTCTTCCGGTTCTTAAATGAACATGTATGATCCCTTTGATAGATCGTATTACTCAAATGACCTTGTATGCCGACTAGCGCGTTAGTGTATAGACCTTTATTAGGCCATCAACCTATCAGTACGCCAAATGTACATACTCAGACATAGAGTAACACATTTGTCTTCGATCAGAGGATGCGTGCCTATATCACGACAACATATGACATAGGTCTTTGGTTATCTCGGTCTCGTTAAGTCAACTCTTTGACCTAACTAATTCTGACACCTCTGAATCTCTATTTCTATGCAGCAGACCTGCATCAGGAGGTCGGTTAGATATCAACCAAAAGAGAAAGGATTACCATCTCCTACTCATGCTTGAGATTACCTCTTAATAATCATTTGATGGTGCTTGATGAGTTCTCAGTCGAACTCTTTAGATATTCATCCAAGAACCAGACTCTATGATTCCAAAATTGAATCAACAGTTATACGATCATTAAGATGGCCATGGTACATAACCATAAATGTACTAAGGAGCTTTTCATACCAGAGAATGATATTTGCAATAACATTTATTGCATAATGGCTCGTCGAGGGATCGCATGTACAACACATAGTTCATGATGTAGTTTGCCAGGTGTTGCTTGATTCTTTGAGAGATGCATCTACCTATTCCTTTGATGACATAGAGATCCCTCCAGTTCTGCCTGTTCCCTCCTCTAAGGAACAATCATGTGACATAGATGACGAGTCGAGCATGGCTTTTGTGGATTTCTTGGATATCTTTGACATTTGAACTCCCACTTCTGAGTTGCTGGAGAGTATTATACAGTCGAGCCCTCCTTCATGTAGCACACAACAAGATTCAGATTCAGTTCATCCAGATTTGCTTGATGACACCACACCGCCAGAACTGAAATCACTACCTCCTACACTAAATTACACATTTCCTCTAGGACCCAAAGAAAGATATCTTGTGATCATTAACTCATACTTGACTTTTGAACATGAGTTGAGGTTGTTAGATGTCTTAGAGAGGAACCGCAATGAAATACGTTGGAAAGTGTCGGATATCGTAGGGATCAACCCCGCTCTATGTTCGCACCACATTTTTACTAAGTATAAAGTGATTCCTTCTCATGATTTGCTGAGAAGAGTTAACCCCAATCTCTGAGAAGTAGCGAAGAACATGATTGAGAAATGGTGCAAAGCAGGGTTTATATACCCTATTTATGACTCCATGTTGGTGGCCCCACTTCATGTTTTCCCAAAGAAGTCGGGAATTCAGATGGTCACCAACGAGGATAGGGTGGAGATCATGACATGAGTGCCCATGTCATGGAACATCTTTGTCGACTACAGGAGCCTGAATGATATGACAAAGAAAGGCCACTTTCCCTTGCCATTCATTGATCAGGTCTTGGAGAGACTCACGAGGAAAGCACTCTTTTATTTTCGTGACAGGTATTTGATTGGACATACAAGCCCATAGTGAGCCAATATAGAATAAATGTTATTGCAAATATCATTCCTGATATGAAATGAAGTGTAACTAATTTGCATAATAGGTCCCTTAGTACAATTAGGTTATGTACCATGGCCATCTTAATGATCATACAACTGTTGATTCAATTGTTGAATCATAGAGGCTAGTGCTTGGATGAATATCTGAAGAATTAGATTGATGACTCATCAAGCACCATCATATGATTATTAAGAGAGGATCTTCAACCTGAGAAGGAGATGGCAATCCTTTCTCTAAAGGCTGATATCTAAAAAACCTCTTGATGCAGGTCCTCTGTATATAACAATAGACATTTGGAGGTGTTTGATAAGTTAGGTCAAAGAGTTGACTTATGAAATCGAGATAACCAAAGACCTATGTCGTATGCTATCACGATACATGCACACATCCTGTGATCGGAGATAGATGTGTTACTATATGTCTAAGTATGTACATTTCGCAAACCAATAGGTTGATGACCTAACTAAGGTCTATACACTGACGAGTTGGTGTACATATGAGGGCATATGAGTAATACGATCTCTCAAAGGTAATCATATAGGTTAACTTGTGAACCAGAGGATATGAGTGTACTCACGAGGTATTGGGACCTATCAAATTTCATGCATGGTCATTGTGGTTTGGAAGCGTGACAAGAATTCGTAGGTATGATATATGCTTGTGGAAAGCATATGATCGATACCAATTCCCAACAATCAAGAATGAGAAACTTAATGATGAAACCCTAAACATGACAATGTGAAATTGATCTATATCTTCAGGTTTATCATAGGTCTTCCAGTATGTAGGATGTATAGGTATTAGGAATATGTGAGGGTTATGTGATCAAAAATGATTGTATAACCATAATGCTTCCATTCTAAAGGAGTGATGAAACATGTCTGGATTTTAGTGACTCCTCTCAGTGGAGAAGTAATTTGATCTTGGTCCAAGTATTGGACATTGATCTGATTGTTCATATGCAATAAAAGGATTAGATTTATGGCCTTGACTTAAATCAAGCATCTATTAGAGCTCCATGAGATATGGATTTCAGATGTAATTTCAATATCTAAGTCACTATACATAGAACGTAGAATCACCCAGTTCTTATCTCCAAGTATCTACAAAGAAAGCGCATTATTCTTGGAAAAAGTTCAAGAATAATTCCATTGTTGAATTATATCTAAGCATAAAGAAATGGGTAATTAAATGTGATTTAATTATTATGAATAATGTGAGTTTGATTCATATAATTTGAATGCATGAGAATGATGATCCAATATAATTAAATGTGATTTCATTATTATGGATAGGAATAATGTGGATATCATTATACAATTATTCATATATGTTATAAATGTGATTTATAATGTATTAGAGAGAGACAATTGTGATTTATATTTATTGATTAATTATTGATGTGAATTGGAGTCACATTGGACGATTAGATGAAAATATAATTTATATTTTGTTTTTGGGTGTGAATCTGATTCACATATTTCCAATGGCATGATTGCAATATTCACAAGATAATTATGAATTATTTTTGTGAGATAATTTTACAACAAGTTTTGATGTAAATCTTAGAGATTTCATGAGATAATGTACTCTCATGAGATAATAAGGAGATTGCAACCTTCCATCCTAAGAGGGTGATGACCACTAACTTCCATTAGGAGTGGGTGGTCGTCCCCCCTTTTTAGGGATGAGGGCATTTTCCCCCCCTTCATCTCCAAGATTAGTTGATTTAGTTTGGAATTACTTAGATTGATTTATCAATATAACTTAATTTAAATTAATTAATTGTTGTGTTTTTACCACAAAATCGTGGCCATTGAATGAAATACAAATCAATCTCATCCATTGATTTTGTGTTGTCCATGAATTGAGATCCATGGACTGCCAAAACCGTATGTAAGAAGAGGCACCCCTTGCTCTTCAAATTTACAACAACTTCTCTCTCTCTATCATTCTCACGCTAACCTCACTCTCTCTCTCTCTCTCCTTGAGTGGTTGTCCACTCCATCCTAAGAGAGAAGGTAGCTGTTGTCATCGCATCTTCATTGTGTTGCCGCTTCGACAACTCTTGGATCTCCGTCTTCTTCGGTGTGCCTCGCTTATGAAGAAGATGTTCGATGTTATGAGATGAGATCAGGAGATCCATTGCTTGGATCAACGACTTGGATTGCGAGAAGCACATGACTTATCTCTGCGCTCGCAAGCGTCTCCTCCGACGGATCAGACTTGAGACAAGAGGTTTCTCATCTTAGAGGTTCAATCACAACCACGCTACAAGAGGTATTTCTTTATCTACTATGTGGCTAGATGAAACGATCTAAGAAGTGTTCTTCGATCATGTGGTTTCATTGATTAATTTTTTTAAAATTCCATCGCTCCAAGTAACTATTGTGACTAGTCGCTCTCAATCAAATATGATGAGATCCTCATGCATCTGTGATGCTCTTAAGGATTCTCCCATATCATTCAGTTTTTAGGATACAACTAGGTAGCTATAGCCCCTGAGAACCAGCAAAAGGAAACATCCATATGTCCATTCGGCACTTACGCATCCAGAAGCATTCCATTCGGGCTCTGCAATGCCCCAAGCATTTTTAGCGATGCATGATCACCATATTTCTCGAGATGGTAGAAGATTTCTTGGAATTTTTCATGGATGACTTCTCAATTCATGGTGATTCCTTTGATACATGTTTAGCTCATTTGGACCGAGTCCTCAAGCAATGCGGGGAGGTGAATCATGTACTCTCTTGGGAAAAGAGTCACGTTATGGTGACAGAGAGTATAATGTCATGGCATGTAATATCCAAAAGGATAATGGAGATTGACTCTTCCAAGGTGGAGGTTATCAAGAAACTCGATCCACCTACCAACATGAAGTCAACGAGGTCGTTTCTACCAACATGTTGTATCCACCTACCAACATGAAGTCAATGAGGTCGTTTCTACGACATGTTGTATTCTACATGTTGTATTCTACAAGATTTTTCAGAGATTGCCCGCCCACTAAGCTCCTAGGGAATGACACAGAGTTCATTGTATATCACAAGTGTCTAGAGGACTTTGAGCTCTTGAAGATGAAGATTTATGCCTCGCCTATACTACAAGCTCTTGACTGGTGTCTCATATTTGAGATCATGATTGATGCTTTCGATTTCACTATAGGAGTTTTGTTAGGACAACAACAAGTGGGGATCTCGTTCGCAATACAATATGCAAGCAAAGTATTCGACCCTACACAAAAGAACTACACTGTGACTGAAATGGAAATGCTCGTTGTAGTATGGGCCCTTGAGATGTTCAGGTCTTATATTTTGGGCTCTAAGGTGGTAATATAAACTGATCAGCTATTTGTTACCTAATGGAAAAGAAGGATGTGAAGGTACGTCTTCTTAGGTGTATTTTGTTCTTTCGGGAGTTTGACTTGGAAATAAATGATAAATCTGAGAGAAGAATGTTTTGGCTGATCATGTTTACTGGATTGAGTTTGACTCTCCTGATTATGAACATATTAAAGAAACTTCCCAGATGAGTCAATTGGTGCTATTGACTCGGTCCCGTGATATGCCAACATGGTGAACTTTCTAGTCTCCAAGTAGGTTCCACAGGGTTGGACTAGAGGTAGCATTAATCAAATGAAGTTGCATTTGAGGAGATACCTGGGACGATTCATTCCTTTTCTTTGGAGAGGACAGATTGTGTTTGGAGAAGGTGTATTCCTCAGGAGGAATACCAGAGTGTCCTCACGTATTGTCATTCTCTTGAGGTTGGAGGGCACCATTCGTAAAATAGAACCCGTACACAAGGTACTCCAATACGGGTTGTATTGGCCAATCCTGTTCAGAGATATTATTGATTTTGTACGGTCGTACCCGATTTTTTAGAGGATGGTAGGGGTAGTTGGACAGAGAGATGTGATGCCCATGCAGCCAATGATTATTTGTGATGTTATTTTATGTGTGGGGCATAGATTTTATAGGTCCCTTTCCAACAGCCAAGTATACGAGTACATCTTTTTGGCAGTTGACTATTTGTCTAGGTGAGTGGAGGCTATTCCAACTCGAACCGTTGATAGCAAGACTGTATGTAAGTTTCTGAGAGACCATATTATTTCCAGGTTCGGGTTATCAAATGTTCTGATATTTGATGGGGGGAGCCAATTTGTGAATCAAGATGTGAGATCTTTAGCTAAGGACTACGGATTTGAGCACAAAGTTACCAGTCCTTACCACCCATAGTCCAATGGCATGGAACATGTTTCAAACAGAGAGTGAAGAGTATTTCACAGAAGTTGGTTCTTCCTAATAGGAAGAACTGGTCCCAGCTTTTGGGCCAAGTTCTGTGGGCCAATAGGACAACCTACAAGACACCACTGGGCACTTCACCATTTAGAATGATCTATGGCAAGCCATGCCATTTGCCTGCATCCTCCATATTGAATGGCACCAGCCAAACTCAAGAGTTGTTGGAGAAGGGATTTATTAGTCCCATTACATCACCTTGGGGAGCACCGATCCTCTTCGTAAAGAAGAAGGATGGGTCTATGCGATTGTATATCGAGTACAGATAATTGAATAAGAGGACGGTAAAGAACCGTTATCCACTCCCATGAATAGATGATCTTTTCGATCAGTTGCAAAGCGCGGCGATTTTCTCAGAGATTGACCTACGATCGGGTTATCATCAATTGAGTATTAAGGACACATATATACTTAAATCTGCTTTTCACACCAGATACGACCACTATGAGTTTATGGTCATGCTTTTGGACTCATGAACATTACCTGTCACATTCATGGACACGATGAACATAATTTTCCATCTGTACTTTTATCATTTTATTGTGGTATTCATTGATGATATCTTGATCTACTCACATGTTGAGCATGGGCAACATCTTCATACTATTCTTGAGACACTCAGAGAACACAACCTGTATGAAATATACAACAAGCGTGAGTTTTGGCTTACATAGGTAGCTTTCCTCAGTTTTGTAATTTCGAGAGCAGACATGGCAGTCAATCCAGCCAAGATAGATGTAGTAATGTCTTGGGAGCAGCCCAAGACAGTTACTGAGATATGCAGTTTCTTAGGCTTCATCAAGTATTGCAGACGTTTTGTCAAGGTCTTCTCACAACTCGCCCTACCACTTACCCGTTTGACACAGAAGGATGCCCCCTTGTTTGGAGTGATAAGTGCGAGCTGAGCTTTCACACCCTGAAGGAGATACTGACCGGTGCCCCAATTCTCACCCCTACTTCAAGCACCTTAGATTTCACAGTGTATACTAATGCAATAAAGGAGGGTTTAGGAGCAATATTGATATATCATGGTCATGTTGTGGTATACGCATCACGACAACTAAAGAATCATGAACGGAACTACCTACTCATGACCTGCAGTTGGAAGCTATAGTCTTCACATTGAAGATATGGTTCCACTGTTTATGGGGTCACATTCGAGATTTTTACATATCACAGGAGTCTCAAATATATTTTGTCCAATGCGAGTTGAATATGGGGCAAAGACGATGGATGGAACTACTAAAAGATTACGACTGCACGATCCCTTACCATCCAGGTAAGAGGAATGTGGTAGCAGATGCTTTAAGCTGGAGAATGCATATTGAGGGCACTGCACCATGGTTACAAACTTGGGATGTGCTCATGGCACTCAGTGAGTGGCACTCGTTCTATAGAACTACAAATACCGTAATTGTACCTACCAAGTACAATAGATTATGGGACATGATTGTGCATGGTTAACAGACAGATCAAAAATTACAAGACTTGTTCCATCGATGTCTGAAGGAGGTGTTTGATGGATTCAAAGTTTGTGAGTTCATCATTTGGAAGGAAGAGCGTCTCTCTATCCCTAATAATGATGAGTTAAGGAGAGAAATCTTAGATGAGGCACACTATTTTAGATTATCAATCCCCCTCGGGAAGCACCAAGATGTATAGAGACCTTCAACAATACTTCTGGTGGGAGGGGATGAAGAGAGATGTTGTAGACCATGATAGCCATTGCCTTACTTGTCAATTGGTGAAGGCAGAGCACAAACATTTTCCTGGCTTGTTATAGTCACTTCCTATACCAGTGTTGAAATGGGAGAGTATCTCAATGGATTTCGTGTCATCCGTACTTCATATAGTAGGTGGGTATGATGCAATCTAGGTTATTATGGACCCATTGACCAAGTCCGCACATTTCATTCTAGTGAACATGCCTTGCACATCGGTAGATTTGGCTAAGTTATATATCCAGCATGTTATTCGCATGCATGGGATTTCGAGGGAGGTTGTACCTGATAGAGACTTTCATTTTACGTCGCATTATTGTGGAGAGTTCATGAAGGCCCTAATAACCGAATTGTTTCTTAGTTTAGCCTATCATCCATAGAGGATAGGTAATAAGAGAGGACAATTCAGATCCTTGAGAACCTACTCTGAGCATGTACCATTGAGTGTTAAGGTTCTTGGAAGGATCACCTTCCCTTAGTGGAGTTTACTTATAACAACAACTACCATGCTAGTATATGCATGGCACCATTGAGGCATTGCATGGGCGAAGATGTGCCGCTCCGTTATGTTGGCAAGAAGTGGGTGACAAAGGTATGTTGGCAAGAATTAGAGTTACCTTGTTAGAGGAGGAAGTTTCTTTGTCATTTCAGAAGTGGGGAGCTATATTTCACTTACACAATACAAGTAAAGATTCATAGTTTGCGTATGTAGACTTGTTCTGACCTGAATATTGAGGCGTTGTGAACATAGAGTTGTGGAACTTGAGGGCTACTGTGTCTTAAATCCTATTACCAATAATGTTCTGCCAAACTAATAATCCAAAGGTCTGACCAAGCTCCATACTTTAATTTTATGAAGAAAAGTTCAATAATCAATATTCTTCCAAGTTCTTTATTTTTCCTTTATTCTTTTTCCTTTTCTTTTAGTCACTTATTCTTCAAATATATGTTTTCTAAGGGACTAGCAAAGGCAAAATGTAGGAGGAGGATGAATATGCATTTCATCATCTTTATTCATTTATTTTAGCTTAAAATCCCTTATAAAAACATGTAAATATCAATAAATATCTTTTTTTACTAACCCTCATTCTTGTGTAAATATTGCACATTTATCATTATTTTAACCTAAAATAAATAAAAAAAAATAAAGAAAAAAATAAAGAAAACCAAAGAATGTATATATGTAGTAGATACAGGCTGACTCTGATCTCGAGAGTTGGTTAAGACTTGACTGATGTTTCGCTGAATCACCCTTTTATTAAATGTATGTGTTGTTTTTGTTGTAGCTAGGCAATCAGGATCGATAAAAAATTAACTGCACGAATCGATCAATTAAATAATGTGCGGTTTGATCTATTTTTAACCTGGGCAAGCCCCAGGGTCGACTCAAGGAGGCAAAGGAACAACTTCGGATCAGATTATACGAATTAGGTCACGGTTTCCAAGCGAGATTTTTTTGGATTTTTTTATGCAATAAAAATGCAAATGCACCAATGCGATTGAACCAAGTTATTAAGAAAACAAGCCACTTAGCCAAATTAATTTTTAAGGAAAAATTAATTCAATTTAACCAAGTTGTATTTTTCTTGGAAACCTAATAAAAGGATGAATGTAAAATGTATTTTTTTGGAATTTTTGGGGTTAAAATGCAACAATGAAAAATGTGGGGTTTTATGCAATATTTCGTGGAAACTAAATGCAAAAATTATGAAAAATTTACTGAAAGTAAAATATGATGACATGAAGCTACACAATTTTTTTGGAATTTTCTGACAATTTATGACTTTTTTATGAATTTTTAAATGAAAAAAAAGTGACCTTACTGATTAATTCCTAATAAATCCATGAAATCAAATTTTCTAGAAGAAAAATTTTCTCAAATATATATTTTATTGTGCATATATGGAGATTTGAAATTTCATAAAAATCATATTGATGGATTAATTAAAAATTAATTACAAAAATCACTAAACAATTTATTTTATGCAAAACAAAAATCCAATTTTGATGAAATTTGGATAGCAAATAAATAACACTTAGAGATAACATCTACAATTTTCACACAATTTTTGGAGCAATGTGTTATTAAATATGAATTTCATACCTTGAAATGTGTAAAATATCTAATTTTTAACCAAACTAGTTTTAATTAAGTACCCAGTGTCACAAAAATTCAAAAACAATTAAGAATTAATTTCTCTACAAAATGCTATTTTTTTATTAAATAAATTGATGCAATTTTGATGTCCAAATTAGAGCTTCAATGCAGGGATGTTCTTGTAATACAGAAAATAAAAACTCAATAAACAAAATGTGCCTAAGGGCACTTATGTAATTTCAGAAACAAAAAAGGACCAACATGCAGTTTTTCCAAAAATTGAAAAAAAATAAAAAAGAAATGAACCTTCGTGTTTCTTTTCCACGCTAGGGCTGGAGCTAGAGCGTGTTTGGAGGGCGGCATAGGTGGTGCATGGTGGCGGGCTAGAGCACCGCGCGTGGAGCGCGAGCAGCGGGTGTGGACCATGTAGGTCATAGGACAGCGCAAGGATGGCGAGGGGCCACGGTGACGTGGGCTGCGATGGTGAGGGGGCGCGGTGGAACGCGTATCGACGGGGGCTTATAGAGGTCGCGGAGGCACGCTCAGAGGGAAGGTGCGGCTGGGGTAGCTGTGGACGATACGGGGGAGGACGGCCGGCATAGGCGGGAGTCGGTGGATCTGACGAGTCCGTAAATCACGGCTTTAAAAAGTTGTTTTTATCTTCGTGTGCGAAAATAAAAATGTGTCGTTCGTTGTAGGTGGCGATCGGAAACGGTCAAGAAATAACAACAAATTTTTAATCAATTTTAATCAAGTGGTTTTTATGTCTATTTTACTTGGGCAAGTCCCAAGGTCGATCACAAGGAGGCAAAGGAACAACCTAGAACTATGTCTATCCAATTTCGTGTTCGGTTTTCGAGGCGGTCTTTTTTTTTTAGAATTTTTAATGCAAATAAGGGATGCAAGATGCGATTTTTGGCCTATTTTAGGACTAAAATGTAAAATTCACTTAAACAGTGTCCGAAAAATATGAAACTTGGCCACAATGTAAATTATGACAAAATGAGTGCACTGTATTTTTTTTTGGAATTTTTAGATGCAAAATAAATTTTTTTATGAATTTTTAAAAGCCAAAAGAATGATTTTCAATATTTAATTATAATAAATATTATAAACCCTACAATTATCTAAGATCTATCTATCACGAGGTGATGGATCTCAGAATAATCTAAACTTTGAAAATGTAGGGTCTAATACCTATTAAAAATTAAATAGTGAAATGTGCAAGATGATTTTTATAGAAAAAAGTATGCATGCAAATGCAAATTGTTTTGGGCACAATGTTAAGCACAATTAACTCTACAATATTTGATATTTGGGGAATTTTTAGAGTCACGATTAATCAGATAAAAATTGAAGAGAAAGTAATGGGCAAAGTTTGCAAATTTCCACAGAATAATTGATTAATAATTAATCGTTA
The DNA here is from genome assembly GCA_037367405.1 of Ottelia alismoides. Taxonomy (NCBI): domain Eukaryota; kingdom Viridiplantae; phylum Streptophyta; class Magnoliopsida; order Alismatales; family Hydrocharitaceae; genus Ottelia; species Ottelia alismoides. Next base: position 295,374 of record JAZKJV010004359.1, on the reverse strand, counting down.
ATCACAAAAATATCCACAATATCTCAAAATGTAGAGAATTAAGAAATGAACATCATGTTATTCTTAAATAAATAAAATGATGGAAAACAGAGGTCTAAAATGAAGGATAAATGGAGGGGTACAGATGCAATAAAGAAATAAATAAAGACAAATGCATGGAGGACATAAACGTAATTACCAAAACACAGGGGGGTGTCTCAGCAAATTTATCACTTGTCGGTGGATTGAAGCGCAAATATGGAGGAAGGTTGGGGTGCTCTTGCAATTTACCCAAAGGGCACGTGCGCAGCACGTGACCCCCCTGGGATGATGTCAGCCTGACGTCGTTCCCTCGCCACGTGCCTCGCACGTGAGGCGGGGGCCTCGGGTTGGGACCCGGTGGCTGAAGCGACGGAGGGGTTGGCAGAGCTCTTGCCCCAGCGGCTGGAGGTATGGTGCTGGCGTTGTCGATTGAAGCGTTGCGTTGGCTGAGGCATTGTCGTGGAAGCTTGGTACATGGCGTGGGCTCGCGCGGCTGGTGGGGAGCGTTCATGGGCGGAGGAGCTGCTGGAGATGGTCGGTGTCGTGGACGAAGGGACCAAGTTGTCAAGGAGCTCGGAGGTTGGCGTTGTCGGAGAAGAACTGGGTGGCAGTGGACCGGCGATGTCGAAGAAGATGATGTTGAGGCGGAGTTGTAGTCGATGATGGTTGACGTACAGCGGAGTTGCTACAGGATAATCGACGTCGTTGGCTCAACGTTGATCGGAGCTAGGGCAGAAGGTGGGGCTGATCCGCGCTGCAACGAAGCACTGAGATGTGGCTTCGGATCTCACCACGAGTGAAGGGCTGCCGTGCTGTCACCACCGGCGAAGCCTTGTTGATTTGAGCGTGTCGGCGGATAAAGGATCGAGAGGGGGATCGGGGTTCTTAAATAGGTGAAGGGACCGGCGATGGTTGGCGGGATGAGCAGGGGCTTATTGTCAAAGATCGTGGGGCGAAGTTAGTTGGTCAGTGCGGGGATAACAGAGGAGGAGAGACCGGGGGCCGTTGGGCGGCGCGGAGGAGAAGTCGGGGGCGGCGCGCGAGATAGGAGGCGGAGGTAACGGGGCAGGCACGCCCAGAGGTTGACAAAAGTACACGGCCGTTCGATCAGCCGAGATCGAACGGCCGAAAATGTGACACGTGGCGAGGGTTGAGAGAGGCGGGTCGAGGCACGTGCGACGCACGTGCGTGACCTTTATTATTTTTTTTATTAATTTTTTTATAAAAAACAATAAAAATAAAGGCTAAAAAATGCTGACACGTGGCGGCCTCTGGGGCTGCCACGTGTCAGCATTAGAAAAATCCGCGAATAAAACATTTGTAAAATCAATAAAAAATAGTAAATGATCTCTGATCGAAAAAGTTCCTTTACAAAAAATGCTCGTCTCGACGAGATCTACAACTTTCATGAAGACATCAAAGCCAAAATCGATCAAATGTAAAAAGTAAATTTTTGGGGTATCCCATGTACATTAAATACCTTGATTTTTGGGTTTTCTAATTTTTTTTATCATTTTTAAACAAGATAAAAATCCTGAAAAATAAAGAAAAATCAGAGATAAATAAAAGACATCTAAATCTTTTTTTTATTTTTATTGTTAAAGAAAATATGTACATAAAATATAGGTCCGAAAAACGCTAAAATATACAATGTACAAAAGAGGCCCAAAACCCAACTTTCACATACGAGCTCCAATTCACTTGAACTTGGTCTTGTTTTGAAGGTAATTGAATGTGCATTAGTTAAAAAGTGAGTAGGATCAAATCGAACACTGGATGGGGAAGATATGGGTCTTTTAGTCCGAAAAGTCTGAAACTAGGGTTTGGGTTTTTGGTCCACTTATTAAGGTTAGTGATTTTTTTTGTATTTTTCAGTTATTCTTGTTAGTGATATGTACACAGTGGAGGTAGTTTTGTGTCATTCGGTGTTAGCATGAAGGAATTAAAAATCCGGGAAGTTAGACTATTTACAGGTCAAATTTTGCTTGGATTCTTGGCTTCTTATTTTGTGCAAAAATTATGGATAAAATGCAATTCTTATGAAAACATGCATGAATGCTAATTATGCAGAATAGATGCCGAAATGATGTTGATTTTGAGGGATTTGAGCTTATCTAATGAGACTTAGAGTGATGAATCTGGGATTCATCATCCCCCTATACTTAACCCATGCTCGTCCCTGAGCATCAAAAAGAATGCCATGAAGTGAAATGAGATTGGGTTCCATACCAAGACCATGAGATGAAGGTGCAAATGAAACTAAACTCGACCTTTGGATTAATAGTGTGGCAGAACTTCTGTGAGACTTGGAATTTTAAAATCAACAGCACTCAAGTTCTACACATCATTGACAGAGTTTCGGCTCAGAAGTCATCTTAGATCAATCCTCTTTCCAAAGTATACCCTATGAACATTGAATAACCGACTCATGTGTGTGAAGGGTTTTAGCTCTTCCCATCCAGAATGCTGGACTACCATGCTCCTCTCCTCTCCAGTAACTCGTCCTCGGGGAATCAGGTATTTCCTTCTAAGGTATGTCGTGCTGTGTTCACAATCGAATGAGGGAGAAGATAGAAGAAAGAGAAAAGAACTGGAGGGTGGCCAGTGTAGTCACCTCTCCTTGTGAAGATGGCCAGTGTAGCCGAGTCTCCACCAAGATCTGCAGGTTTCTTGAAGCTTGGACCTTTTTGGTCGGATTTTATTTGGTAGTTGCTTCTTTGTATTTGGATTTTTTGGTGGTTCTGCTTGGATCTTGTTATACCCCTATGGATATAGAATCTTTTTGTTCCGTACATTTTTGGGGTCTTAGAAAAAATTGTGCCCAGCCGTCCATCCCATTTTCGAAGCTTTATTTCTACCCGTACTCCGGTCTTTAGATTTCCACGCTACCAGAAAAGAAACTCACACAGTCTTCCAACATCCCGTCTAAGTTGAGCTAAGTGCATAGTGCGAGAGTACAAATTAATTCCCTATTCCAGAGTTGTACCCAGAATGAAGAGACCAGTTTAGACACTAAGAGTCAAACATTGCACATTGTCATGTGGAACTTAAAGAACTAAGTCAAAAGACCTGAATCTCTTAAAATCCTATTTCTCGGTGAAGTTCCTCTGAAAATTAGGTGGATTAAGGTCAAGTCCAGACCACTCTCGGTTTCGTCTCATAACTTGGTTCAGAACCCAATGACTTTTCACAGATGCAAATGCATGTGATATTGGATGAAGTGCAGGTGTGTGAAATGCAGACACATTTTTTGTGATTTTTTTTGAAAATTTTTTTGTTTGTTTTTTTTGACATTTTATGCAAATGAAATAAGAAGCCTCTTTTTTTTTTCAAAATTTTTTGGGAAATGTTAGTGTTATTAACAAAACTCTCCTTTTTTTTGTTTTTTTGTTTTTTTCTCAAGTTAGTACCCACCCCATAAATACATATAGACTTATGCGAAAGTACAAGATATGGGTAAAATATATACGAAATATATATAGAGACCCCCCTATACTTAGCGAGTGTTGTGTCCTCGGAGCACAAGAAGCGTAAAGACGACATAGCTCGGGCTAAGCGTAAGGGAGTGAAAATACAAAGAAAAGCGGTCGGGATATGTGAATGAGGAGAGTATAAATAGGTGGGTGTCAGTTCCCCCTATACTTAGGCTTTGGTCAGCCTAAGTATACAAGAAGGGTGGAAGTGGAGTGATCGTGAGAAAGAGTGTGATCCAGGGAAATGATATATATAGATGGCATCGGTCCCCACCTATACTTAGGCCTTGGCCTAAGCATAGGAAGAAGCTGTACACAGAGACCAATGTGGTCGGGAGGGAGGGTGGGTAGCCGATGATTAAGGTGGTTTTCATCTGATCTTTTTTGAGCCTGTGGTGGGAGATCGTAATGACGAGATGGAGATGAAGCATAAGATTCCCAACTATGATCAGTGTCATCCTCAAAAAAATTGTGATGGATAATAGATGAAGTGTTTGGTCAGATGAAAGATATCCATCATCAGAGTTATCCTCAGAGGAGTAGTATTTGAAAGTGGATATACTCCAAGTATTCTGGTCTTTTTGTTTCTTTAGTTGTTTCCTCAGAATTCGTTCCTTCTTGAGGTCAATCGTTTTGTCCTCAGATGAATACTTAGAAGCACCGGTCTCAGTCAGCTCATATGAAATAATTCCAGTGTACTTGAAGAGTGCTGGAGCATCAGCTTTGGATGAGTAGTAGTTAGGAATGGGAGTTGTCCAACGAGAATTGAATTTTGGATCCTTGCGAAGGTATGTCTTTAGGGCTGCCGAACAGACTTCACTCATGCAGACCACCTTTTCCGGACCTGATGAGGGATCATCAGCTGATTCCTCTTCCGAAAGGTCAAAGATGACTCTCTTTTTATTTCGTCGTGAAGGTTTCGGTTTACTTGAGTATCTAGATGAATAGACATTGGAATTATCCTTGGTCGGTGCTCGGTCTGCGTGCTTGTTCTTAGTCTTCCGAATATTTGAGCACTCTCGATTTGGGATGATTTGATTAAGATATTCAAAGAATGTTGCTCCAGGGTGTGACCATGCATATGTCTCAGGATCATAGAAGAAAGATTTGTCTATTTTGAGATCGGCAGGAATTGAGATATTGGGGAGAGTCTCTGCATGTTCTTTCTCAATCGATTCGATGTTGGAGCCTTCCTGTGTTGAGTTGATGTAATTCATATAATCAGAGTATGTTGACCCAGGGTGTGCCCATACATAAGTCTCCGGATCATATGATTCATATACATGATTCTCCATGGTGAGAGCGGCTGGGAATGGAGCAGGGAGGAGATTTTCTAAACCAATAGTCTCATCAACAACCGCTATCTCAGGTGTGGTTGCGGGGTAGGGCTCTTCTACCGCTTCATGGTTATGTTTGTCGGGGACTTCATGGGTTGCCTGAGAAGATCGTGGTTCCTCAAAGATAGGGTCAGATCTAAGTGCTTCCAATGCTGTAAAATTGATTTCCCGAGTCTCACAATCAATACTCGCCTTGGCCAATGCTAAGAATGGCTTTCCGAGAATGATTGGAGACTGGGTGAATTCTCCTTGATGCTCAATATCAATGATCGTGAATTCTACTTTGAGCAGAGCACCTTGGAATTTCATGATGACAGAGTTGATTCCTCTCGACCGCTTTATAGATCGGTCCGCTAATCGAATAATCTCTCGTTTCTTCCTGTTCGGTCCGAGTTGGAGTTCGTGAAAGACAGATGTCAGGAGGATATTAATCGGTGAATCGTCATCAATCCGAGCATGGGTTAAACTTGTGTCTTTGATTTTACAGTCAAATATGGGCAACCGCTTCACTATGCAGCTCTTGGTTTTTCTCCTCAACACCAAGGAGGAGGCCATTGACAATATATGTCTCTCAATCTTGGTTCTAATCCTGCCCGACTTTTTGTTCATTAATTTATCTGTTATAAATTTTTTAAGGTCGGGGAAGTGTTCAATGGCTTTTATAAAGGGAAGTTCAAACATCAAGCGTTTTTCCAGTGCTTCCCGTATAGTCAGATCCAAATTCCGCAGATCGTCTTCAGTTTCAATTTTTATGAAATTTTCTGAATTTTCAATTTTTTGTGGTTTTCAAATATTTCCATTTTTTGGTATTTTCTGGGTGGTGTAGGGGTGTGGTGTGTTCTTCAGATGAAAAGGGGCCTTGATATTCAGAGCGATAGTCTGTGGCATAGTCATTTCTAGGGGAGTAATGTAGAAGTGAAATTGTCAGAACTGTCCCTAGGTCCCTGAATATCCTCAGAATTTTCAATCTCAGATCCAATCATTTCCTCATATATTTTAATGTCCGAGTCACTATAGAATGCGATTAATCAGTCGGTGAATTTTGAAATCTATCCTCCATCAATTTGAATCTTGTTTTTATCCTCGAAATATCATCCTCAAAATTCTGTTCATGGTCAATAATGGGAGCAGTTGGCATGTGTTCAATAATTTCATCTTCCATTTTTTTGTATGTGGGGAGAGGAGAGTTTCTCGGAATGTCCGACATATGATCCTTATTTTCTTAAAATTTCTCCTCAAAAATTATGCAAGGAGGCTACTCATATGATCCAGACATGTGGAGTTGGTCCGAGTAGAGTTTATTCCTTTGATCGCGAGTGGTCGGATCTTGGTATGGTGGAGTCAACATACAGGGTTCCTGTGTTTCTATGTAGTCACTCCAGTCCTCAGTATGATCGTCATGTCTGAAGAGGGGGTTGTCATGGTCAATCCAAGTTGATAATGGTTCATTAATGTTCCAGAGCAGGGTCGAAGGACAAGGTAAAGAAGTGTTCAATTCGATAATGTGGTTGTCATCTCCCAGGAATGATGGATTGATATTCACCGAATATGATGCATGAATTGTATGATCGGTGTAGAGAGGATTGATATATGAAGAAGTGGAGACCTCAGTCGGTTGTTGATTTGTTAGGTCCGACAACAGAGGATTGTCATTCAGGAAGCATATCGGATTTGTAAGAAGAGATGGTGGTTGAGAGTCTCTTGGAGGAGGTGCTTTGGGTATAACCGACACTAACTCATTTTCATAGTATAGTTCTGATAGATTCTCGCTCATTTCTGAAAGAGTTGAGAGGAATGAGGGGTTGGGTCTATTTTTGTACAATGGTTCCATGATGAGGTTCGAATCAAGATATGGAAGAGATGATTGCATGAGATAGTCAAGAGAAATCAAATGTTCGTCTATTGATCTTGAAATCGGTTCACGCACACCAATGCAAACACAATTCAAACCCTGGGTTCACCAATGCACATAATGAAGCCGTAAGAGTTCGGCTATTATCTTTTCGATTTTAGTTGGTTATAAATCAATCTTGGCAAAAATTTAGCGAGATGAGATTTCGGATTTGGGCTCTATCCTTAAGTGTCATCTCTCGCTCACTCAGAAAAATAAAATCATCCAAGGTCGGGGTTGCTCTCCTGCAAAAATTCTTGATTTTATGGGTTCTTATGATCGTCTATATTTAGTAGTCCCAATTTTAATGAGGCGATCACTGAAAAATTTAAATGAGCCCAAATACACGTCTACCGTCCAATCCCAATTTCCTTTAGATTTATGTGATAAAACAAGAGGGAAAATTCGGGAAAAGCCGATGCACGCGGAAAACTATGATGAATGCTCAGTTAGAAGACTTATAGTGAATCCTTACTATCTTCATATGGGATGCTAGACAGAATCGAAAAATTTATCAATATGAAATGCAAGCCAATGATAAACCGCACCTAAGCAGAAAGTTCTATTAGCGGGGAAGAATTGAATTAAATTTGGCTAAGTTGAACGATCTATGTGTGTCTCGATTAATGTGCAGTGTGGCTTAAGATCCTACGAGCACAATTTAAAATATAAAAATGATCTGAGAGCCATATGTGCAGGTCTATCCTAATCGCCACTCAAGTCGGGCCCCACCCTCACCGGAGAGTGAAACAGGCCACGACACACCACAAATAGAGTTCAGAGTCTTTTTACACACGCGAGAGTCCAAACGGACACCGCTATAAATGAGCAGAAATTGAAATTTGCAGGAATTAAAAACCTAGACTCTACGCTCTCTCACTACTCGACTCGATCTTAAATTAATTTTTGTTTCTTCGGATGGCGGTGAAGATGCGTCGGTTTCTTGAATGATCACTCCACGTGCGCCGGGTACCTCGCAAGAAAAATAAGAGAGAGAATGTCAGAGAGTGATTTAGAAAATAATCGAAAATAAAATAAAAGAAATAAATGCTGAAAATAAATGCAAGAAATAAAACTGGATTTACAATGAAAAATTCGGGGGTCAGACTACCCGAATGCGGAAAACCGAACAAAAATTTTCAAAACAGAAAACTGAGCCGTTTGCCTCCCCGGCAACGGCGCCATCTGACGAGTTCGTAAATCACATCTTTAAAAAGTTGTTTTTATCTTCATGTGTGAAAATAAAAATGTGTCATTCGTTGTAGGCGGCGATCGGAAACGGTCAAGAAATAACAACAAATTTTCAATCAATTTTAATCTAGTGGTTTTTATTTTTATTTTACTTCGGTAAGTCCCAAGGTCGATCACAAGGTGGCAAAATAACAACCTAGAATTATGTCTATCTAATTTCATGTTCGGTTTTCGAGGCGGTATTTTTTTTTGAATTTTTAATGCAAATAAGGGATGCAAGATGCGATTTTTGGCCTATTTTAGGGACTAAAATGTAAAATTCACTCAAACAGTGTTCGGAAAATACGAAACTTGGCCACAATGTAAATTATGACAAAATGAGTGCACTGTAATTTTTTTTGGAATTTTTAGGTGCAAAATGATTTTTTTTAATTTTTAAATACCAACAGAATGATTTTCAATATTTAATTATAATAAATATTAAGCCTATTTATTTTCAAGAGATAAAATTATCTAAGATCTATCACGAGGTGATGGATCTCAGAAAAATCCTAAACCTTGAAAATCTGGGGTCTAATACCTATTAAAAATTAAATAGTGAAATGTGCAAGATGCTTTTTATAGAACAAAGTATGCATGCAAATGCCAATCTTTTTGGGCACAATGTTAAGCACAATTAACTCTACAATATTTGATTTTTGGGGAATTTTTAGAGTCATGGTTAATCAGATAAAAATTGAAGAGAAACAAATGGGCAAAGTTTGCAAATTTCCACAGAATAATTGATTAATAATTAACTGTTAATCAAAAAAATATCCACAATATCTCAAAATGTAGAGAATTAAGAAATGAACATCATGTTATTTTTAAATAAATAAAATGATGGAAAACATAGGTCTAAAATGAAGGATAATTGCAGGGGTACAGATGCAATAAAGAAATAAATAAAGACAAATGCATGGGAGACATAAACGTAATTACCTAAACACAAGGGGGCCTCTGGTTGGTGGATTGAAGCGCAAATATGGAGGAAGGCCGAGGTGCTCTTGCAATTTACCCAAGGGCACGTGCGCATCACGTGACCCCCCTAGGATGATGTCAGCATGACGTAGTTCCCCCTCCATGTGCCTCACACGTGAGGCGGGGGACTCGGGTTGGGACCCGGTGGCTGAAGCGGTGAAGGGGTTGGCAGAGCTCTTGCCCCGGCGGCTGGAGGTCCAGTGCCGATGTTGTCGATGGAAGTGTGGCGTTGGCTGAGGCGTTGTCGTGGAAGCTTGGTACGCGGCGAGGGCTCACGCGGCTGGTGGAGAGCGTTCACGGTCAGAGGAGCTGCTGGAGATGGTCGGTGTCGTGGACGAAGGGACCAAGCTGTCGAGGAGCTCGGAGGTTGGCGTTGTCGGAGAAGAACTTGGTGGCGGTGGACCGGCGATGTCAAAGAAGACGATGTCGAGGCAGAGTTGTAGTCGATGACGGTTGACACACGGCGGAGTTGCTATTGGGTAGTCGACGTCGTTGGCTCAACGTTGATCGGAGCTAGGGCAGAAGGTGGGGCTGATCCGTGCTGCAACGAAGCACTGAGATGTGGCTTCAGATCTCGCCGCGAGTGAAGGGATGCTGGGCTGTCACCACCGGCAGAGCCTTGTTGATTTGAGCGTGTCGGCGGATAAAGGATCGGGAGGGGGATTGGGGTTCTTAAATAGGTGAAGGGACCGACGATGGTTGGCGAGATGAGCGGGGACTTGTTGTCGAAGATCGCGGGGCGAAGTTAGTTGGTCGGCGCGGGGATAACAAAGGAGGAGAGACCGGGGGCCGTTGGGCGGCGTGGCGTAGAAGTCGAGGGAGGCGCGCGAGATTGGAGGCGGAGGTTACGGGGCAGGAATGCCCAGAGGTTGACGAAAGTCCACGACCGTTTGATCGGTCGAGATCGAACGGTCGAAAATGTGACACGTGGCGAGGGTTGAGAGAGGCGGGCCGAGGCACGTGCGATACACATGTATGACCTTTATTTTTTTAATTAATTTTTTTATAAAAATGATAAAAATAAAGGCTAAAAAATGCTGACACGTGGCGGCCTCTGGGTTGCCATGTGTCAGCACCAGAAAAATCAGCGAATAAAACCTTTGTAAAATTGATAAAAAATAGTAAATGACCTCTGATCGAAAAAGTTCCTTCACAAAAAATGCTCGTCTCGACAAGATCTACAACTTTTATGAAGACATCAAAGCCAAAATCAGTCAAATGTAAAAAGTGAATTTTTGGGGTATCCCATGTACATAGAATACCTTGATTTTTGGGTTTTCTAATTTTTTTTATCATTTTTAAACAAGATAAATATCCAGAAAAATAAGGACAAATCAGAGATAAGTAAAATACATTTAAATCTAATTTTTTTGGATTTTTATTGGTAAAGAAAATATGTACATAAAATATAGGTCAGAAAACCACTAAAATATACAATGTACAACAGAGGCCCAAAACCCAACTTTCACATACGAGCTCCAATTCACTTGAACTTGGTCTTGTTTTGAAGGTAAATTAATGTGCATTAGTTCAAAAGTGAGTAGGATCAAATCAAACACTGGATGAGGAAGATATGAGTCTTTTAGTCCGAAAATCCTGAAACTGGGGTTTGGGTTTTTGGTCTACTTATTAGGGTTAGTGATTTTTTTTTTGTATTTTTCAGTTATTCTTGTTAGTGATATGTACACACTGGAGGTGGCTTTGTGTCATTCGGTGTTAGCATGAAGGAGTTAAAAATCCGGGAATTTAGACTATTTATAGGTCAAATTTTGCTTGGATTCTTGGCTTCTTATTTTGTACAAAAATTATGGATAAAATGCAATTCTTATGAAAACAAGCAAGAATGCTAATTATGCCGAAATGCTATTGATTTTGAGGGATTTGAGCTTATCTAATGAGACTTAGAGTGATGAATCTGGGATTCATCAGAGGGCGCAGCCGCACATGCTGGCTGCAGGCGGTGTGGGGGAGGACGGACGATGCGAAGGGGGCTTGCTGCTTGGCTATGGAGCGTCGTAGCGCACGGACGGACACACCGGCGTGTTAAGCTCGACGAGAGGATGCGGTGGCCTGGGGAGTTGTTTCTTCTGCGTGCAGACTACTGCGAGAGGGCGGCTACAAGTCGAGGGCGATACTGGAGGACAGCCATGGGGCAACGGGGCGGCAGCAGACCGGTAAGTATGTGGGCGGAGTGGAGCACGCGGTTAAGTCGTCGACGACTGGAAGGCTGGATGTCGGCGCAACAGGAGCTGCAACGCGGTTGAGATAGCGTGGAGGCAGGGGGCGGCGGCAGCTGCTTCCCCTGTTCTCTTTGTTTTTCTTTTTTTTGAGTTTTTTTGTAAATAGAAAAACAAATGTGGGAATAAAATGGTGGTGATGGTGTTGATTGTGAATATGAAATGAAATACGATGATTAATGATGAATTATGGTTGTGAATGATTATGAAAATGTTTTGATGATGTGATGATTGTGATATGAATCAACAAGGAAAAAAATGTTAGATAAAAAAATATGAAGAAAAGCAGAGGGATTGCTTACCAGTGATTCGGCGTAGTTTGGAGTAGCTATACTGCAACTCCGTTCTTGTCCTCAAGAGCTTGGCATAAGAATCTCAAAACTTATCAGCCTCTCGAGTGGGGCTGCAACGGCGAGAGGTCACCAGATCACACCTGAGAAAAATCTCGAGGAGGTTGTCATTCAATTGTGAAGAAGTTGTAGCAGTTACCTGAAACTCCGTGGGGGGCTCGCTCCTCTCCTATCGAAAGGCAGATGAAAATGAATGAAGGATGATATGTAAATAAAAAGAGTAGAAGGAGGAAGTTGGAAAGAAAGTTGAGAAAATGGAGTGGCGGAGGAAGTGGTGACTTGGAGTGGAGGACATGTAAAGGAGAAGAAGTAAAAGGGGGAAATAAATAATAAATAAAATATATAGGCTAAAAATTAAAAGAAGAGAGAAATAAAATGGAAAAATATAAAAAAATAAATTAAAATAATTAATAAATAAAAATAATTACGAAAATAACAAAATAATAAATTTAAAATGGGGTGACATGTGGCGGCTCCAGAGAAATCACAAATTAAATTTAAATAAAAATAAAAAAAGAAATAACAAAAGTTGTCATATAAAAAAATGGTCAACATAAAAGTTGCTCATCTCGACGAGATCTACAACTTTTGTGAAGGATTGAAAATCAAAATAAGACATATGTACAAAGTGCATCTTCGAGTGGTATCTTATAGGTATAAAACACCACATTTTTGTCTTTTGCAAATTTTTTGTCATTTCAAAAAAGAGAAAAATCAAAAAAAATAAAGAAAATATGAAAGGAATATTTAAAACTTAATATATTTTTTGGATTTTTAATAAGCAAGAAATTGATAAAATAAAATACATGGGCAAAAAAGTCAATATGTACAATGTACAATAGGGGCCCAAAATCCAAGATTCACATATGATCTCTGATTTTCATGAAATTAGTCTTGTTTTGAAGGTCTTTGAATGTATATTACTTTAAAAGTGAGTAGACCTAAATCGGACATTGTATGAGAGAGATATACACATTTTAAGGTTCATAGTCTTAAACTTGGATTTGGGTTTTATTGGATAATTTTACAAGTTAGTACTTTTTAGATATTTTCCCTTAATTAGTGTTACACTATAGATTTGATTTTATTAGATTTGGAGTTAGTATATAATATATACAAATAGGTGAATTTAATTATATACATGTGAATATGTACAAGTGATTGTTGGCTCCATATTTAACGTAAATATGAATGCTAAAATGCAGATGTTATTTACCCATACATGGATGCTAATTATGCAATATAAGTAATGAAATGCAACTAACTACTCGGGAACAAAGCTCTATTTTCAAATTTTAGAGTGATGAATCACAGATTCATTAACCCCCTATACTTAAACCTTGCTCGTCCCCGAGCAACTAAAATGAAATGCAAAAGGGAAATGTTTTTTGGTTCCATGCCAAGGTCATGAACAAAAGGTGAAAATGGATCTTGACTCGACCTTTGGGTTAATTATGTGGCTGAACCTTATTGGGATCTGAATTTAAGACTTAACAACCTTTAAGTTCCACAAGTCTTCTATTCAAATTGCCTCAACATTTAGGTCAGAACAAATTCTCATACGCAAATTCTGATGACTATGAATCTTACTTGTACCATGTAAGTGAAATATAGCTCTCTACATGATAAATGGCAAAGAAACAACCTCCTCTAATAAGGTAACTCTAATTCCCCTGTCCAGTAACTCTTTCCTCGAGGAGCGGGATATTCCCTTCTTAGTTCAAGTGCGACCAGCTCAAGAAGAGGGGGTGGAGAGAAGAATGGATGGTAGCCAGTGTAGCTACCTATCCTAGGATGCTTGATCAGTGTAGCCAAGTCATCCATTTGCAGGCTTCTATGGTATGAGGCTTTGAAGCATACGCCTTGCAAATATATAGACTCCGACAAACATTTTATTTTCAATCAGGCATGTCCACTTTTTTGGAATTCTTGCATTTTTTCTTTTTTTTTTCTTTTTTTGACATATATACATGGTGCAACATGTACAACAGGAGTTTTTCTTCTTGAGCCAGTAGACTATCCCTCTTTGAAGCTTTATTGCAACCCACAGTATCCCGTCCTTAGATGTCAACACCACCAGACTAGGTTGCGATGCCCTAGAGGAGGATGGATGTTTCCATCCATGTGCTACTTCAAGCTAAAGGATTCTACCTCCTCACCACCTCATCAATGAAGAGCTACGTGCATGGTTCTTGTCCAAGTTAGGTCTCTGTCTAAAATAATCATGCGTGTGTACGAAATATTCTACTTAGACTAATCAAGATGACATGTGAACATAGACTTGTGGACTCAAAGAATTAAGTTACTCGACCTAAAAAATCTTAACTCCAGGTCCAATAAGGTTCCTCTGAATTTAGGGAGATTAAGGTCAAATCAAATCCATCCTTGACATCTATTCATAACTTGGTTCAGAACCCACTAACTTTTCACTTAGCATATGCTAAATATGCAAATGAGACGTAGATGACATGCAATAGAAATTAATGAAGTGAAAAACATTTTTTTGGAATTCAAGGATGATATGCAAGAGTAAATAAGAAGCCTATTTTTTTATTTTGTTTTTTGTTTTATTTTTTTTCAAAAATTTTGTATACCTCCTATTTTACAACAAATTTTACAAGAGTATATATTTTATAAGTAATATACAAATTATACAAATGTTATATTTTTTTCCAATTTTTATCGACCTGTAATTATTGCATAATATATACAAAACTATGCGAAAGTACGAGCTATGGATAAGTATATATGTTATATTTGCACATCCCCTATACTTAGCTTGTGTTGTCCTCAAAGCACGAGAAGCGAGGAAAAAGACATATCTCGTGCTAAGCGTAGGAGAGCTAAAATAGCAAAATGTATAGAAGTCGCTCTGCCCCCTATACTTAGGCTCTGACAACCTTAGTGTAGAAGAAGATAAAAAATGGGGCATGCAAGGTAAAGAGGGGAAAAGGATGAGTATATATACATGATGGGTATCGGTTCCCCCTGTACATAGGCTCTGGTCAGCCTAAGTATAGGACATGAGTGAGTGTGAGAACCAATGAGAACTACAGAATATACAGAGAATGGTGAAGAGACTCGGGTCACTCTCCCTCCTATACCTAGGATTTGGTCATCGTAAGTATAGCCATAAAATGAAATGATATGGAGCTGGGGCGAGTGATTTGAATCACAAGGGGGAGAGGGAAAGAAAATATATACAAGGAGTAGTGAGAATATACAAGGATTAAGAAGGCTTGTGACGAACCTTCTGGCGGGAGTGAGGAGGTGGATAATATACATATGTATCACTGTCGGAATCATCTTCAAATGAATAATAGTGAGGTGTAGGAATCGTCCAACGAGGGTCGACACACAGCTTCTTGCTCAAATAGGGCTTAAGAAAAGCCGAACTAAGCTCACTCATATAAATCACCTCATCCGGACCCGATGAGGATTCATCCTAAAATTCCATCTCCAGAATGTTGAAGGAAACTTTCTTAGTCGGTTTTCTAGAACTCGAGTCATTGAGAGAGAGTGGAGAGCGATGCACCTTGAGGGGTTCAGGAGAACACCTCAAGGAATCAATTCTTGACTTTCTCCCACTAGGTAACCAGCTAGAGGAGGGAGTAACCATATTTTTGGGTGGGGTCAGTCTTGGTTGTCTCCTTTGAAGGTCCACGATGTGGTGCAGTGCTGACCATGGGTACCTCGTCAAACGAGTCACCATATATTATAATATTCCTGAAGGGTCAATGTACGTCTCGGGAAGGTGCTACTGATCTTAGTTGGCTTGACATTATTAGTCACAGATGTCAGATCATCGAAATGGTCAAGAAAATCAGCAAAATCTGTGTCCGACTCAATGATAGCTTCGGATTGTGAGTCCTCCTTAGAAGCTTTCACTGTGGTGGTGCAAGCAGTTGGTGAAGTGGAGTTGTGGGGAGTCTCTGAACCAACGGTCGTCCGGACAATTGGTAACTCTGATGTAGTAGAGAGACGGGACTCATCTATCTCTCAGTGGTAACGACTGTCTGCGGATATGCGGGTCACCTTAGAGTAACGAGTATCAAAGAATGGGTGAGGTCGGAGCACTCCCAATGCTATAAAATTGATCTCTCGAGTCTCGTAATCTACAGCCGCCTTAGCCAAGGCTAAGAACGACTTCCTGAGAATAATCAGAGACTGGGTAAACTCTCCTCGGTGCTCAATGTGAATGATCGTAAAGTCCAGCTAGAGTAGAGCACCTTAGAAAGTAATGATGACAGAAATGATTCCTCTCGCCTGTTTTATGGATCGATCAGCCAGTTGAAGATCACTCTGGACTTCCTAAGTGATTCGAGTTTGAGCTTCTCAAACACGGAAGTCAGGATGATATTTATTGATGAGTAATCATCGATTTCGGCATGGGAAAAATGGGATCTTTGATTTCAGACTCAACTCGAGGCAACCGCTTCACTCTACGGCTCTTGGTCTTTCTCCCCATCATTAAGGAGGTGTCCATAGACACTATGTGTCTCTCAATCCTTGTCCTCTTATTTCCCGACCTCTTAGGCATCAATTTACTTCTCACAAATCGTTTGAGGTCGGGGAAGTGATCTATGACCTTTATTAAGGGAAGATTAAAAATCAGTTCTTCATCAAGTGCTTCCCTTATGGCATGATTCAATTTTTTTAGACCTTTTTCATTTTCTATTTTTATGAGATTTTCTGATTTTTCAATTTTTTTGGTATTTTTGAGATTTTCAATTTTTTTGGTATTTTTAATGGACGAATAGTCAGACTCTAGATTGGAGGGTAAGTGGTTAATAGAAGAGGGAGGTAGAATTGACTCCAGCTGTACAGAGTATGTTTTTCCTTGTGTTTGATTGGTCTTCAACATCAAATACACTTATTTCTTTTTTCACTTTCATACCCAAGCTGGTAGAAATTGAGTGCAATATTTGAGCGACCTTTCTTAATTTGTTACCAAATGATTCATTTTTCACAATAAGTCTAGAAATGTCATCCTCCAAAATATTCTCATGATAAATAATGAGAGAAGTCTGTTCAATTGGAAGATACTGTTGAGATCTTAGGGTCTCATACTCAACATACCTAGACTATGGCATGTAATGCTCGGTCGTGTATGGACCATCTGAATGGCAGATATTGGTCAGAGCCACATGTGGATTAGATATATAAGGGGATTGTAGATTTTGCTCAAGTGTCCAATCCCTTATAGGTGTAGGCTCTCTGAATGAGTAGTGTGAGGAATGGTTAATGCATACTTGATCAATAAAGTCAATCAAGTCTGGGAAATAATGATGTACAAGCCTCTCCTTTCAGGTTGTTCGATCAACCAAGTTGTACCCTAAAGTCAAGTCAGGATGTGTATGTATGATTCGTTAACTTGTCCCATCATTCATGTGAAGCAGAAATGAAGTATGTGGGATGGGTAATAGTGCCAATCATCTATCTCAGCAGTGGCTTGCTCTTTGTATGCTTCATTGATTCCATCAAGCTCTTGAGAATAAGGACAGTCAGCCTAAGGTGGAAGTTGATCTTGAGTGTTAGAATATGGGGTAGGTGAGAAATGCGAAGAAGTAGAAAAATCAGTCGAAGGTCTGACTTCATAATTAGATTGAGGTAGAACCGACCACGGGTAAGGGCCTCCCGTGGATGGCGGAGGATACATGAAAGAAGGAGAAGGCGAAGATGAATGGTATATGGTCGAGGAGGAATGATCAGAGGTCTCAGGTTATGGGGACCAATATCCCGACATCTTGAATAATAAGGGAAGAATGTAAGCAGATCGAGGTATAAAACGTGCAATTACACAGGATAATGCACACGGAAAGACACAAAGACGAACGCAAGAGCAAACCCTGAGTTCACACTCAACATGGTGAAGGACCCGAAGCCGGGTCCGATTAATCTGGTTGATTTTAAGTGTGATTTTAAAACAAATAGCAAAGATTACGTGGCCTAAACGGAAGTCAGCTCAAAGATGAATGCGTCTCCCCTATTTAACCTATCGCCTAAGATACCAACACCCTTCTTCTCTTCACTCCAATCACAAGCCGAGGAAGTTCAAGAACCTACCCCTATCTACCTACCGAAGTAGGCGGAGGCTGACAAGGCTTATAACTTCACCCGGAGGGTTACTAGCAACTTGTCACGGTGCACCGCTACTTCACCCCTATCTACCTGCTGGAGCAGGCAGAGACTACTTGGTGCTGGTCACTTGAACCTCGAGTAGTTTAGCCTGTGATATTTGCTAGGATTGGGGTACGTGATATGGAAGGCAGGAATTTTGGCTCTATCTTAGGGTGTGCACACACACATACACACACACTCTGTACACTCACTCAGCCTGAATTCAGGTGGGGATTGCTCTCCCACAAACAAGGTTTAATTTTAGTCATTTTTTTGTTCCAATTCAATTAGCAGTTCTGATTTTAGATATTAGTTGTCACTGTAATTAATCCACACAAGCAATCACGTCTACCGTCCAGTCCCAATTCCTTTAGCCTAGGTTAGAAAAAGCAAGAGAGAGAATCAGAAAAATCAGATGCAATCGAGAAAATGATGATGAATGCTTGAGTAAGAAGACTTATAGTGGCTCTAGCTCTCTACAATGCGGGATACAATACTGAATTGAAATTTTACACTAAATGGATTGCGAGCGAGAAAGCGTTCCTAGACATGAATTTCTATTAGCGAGTGATGGATAAATTAATTTGGACTAATAGATCTACGTCTTGGTGCGACTCATTAAATGTGATGTTTGGTCCTATAAAGTACGAGCACAAGTCAAAAAAAATTTTGCTCCGAGAGCCGTGAGTGTAGGTCCTAGTCTACGTCAATCAACTACACAACACAGAGAGTTTTTTTATTCAATCATACACGCGAGAACCCAAACAGGAACCACTGAAAATATGCAATTATTACAAGTTAATGAAAATTAAAATCTCTCTTCAAAGATCTCCTTGACGTCTCAACAACTGACTCGATTCACGAATCGTCAGCCTTTGATGCCCTTCGAGATGCATCGACATCAAGAAAGCTGCTCCAAGTCTACTGAGCCCTCGCACAAAAAGATAAAAAATATGTCAAAGAGAGACATAGAAAAAATAAATAGAGAAATAATTGGGAAAAATAGAATAATTACAAGTGGGTTCGAGGGTCAGACTACCCGAATGAATGGAAATCCAAAACTAATTTTCTAAAATGATCCTAAGTCATTTGCCACCTTGGCAACGATGCCATTTGATTTTTCACCGAATCACCCTTTTAATTAAATGTATGTGCTATTTTTGTTGTAGCCGGGCAATCAGGATCGATCAAAAATTAACTGCATGAATCGATGAATTAAATAATGTGCGATTTGATGTATTTTTAACCGGGCAAGCCCTAGGGTCAACTCAAGGAGGCAAAGGAACAACTTCGGATCAGATTATATTAATTAGCTCACGGTTTTCCAAGCAAGATTTTTTTGTAATTTTTTATGCAATAAAAATGCAAATGCACCAGTGCGATTGAACCGAGTTATTAAGAAAACAAGCCACATAGCCAAACTAATTTTTAATGCAAAATTAATTCAACTTAACCAAGTAATTTTTCTTTGAAACCTAATCAAACGATGAATGTGTAATGTATTTTTTAAAATTTTTGGGGTTAAAATGCAACGATGAAAAACACAAACTTTTTTAAGGTTTTATGCAATTTTTCAAGGAAATGAAATGTAAAAATTATGAAAAATTTACTGGAAGTGAAATATGATGAAATGATGGTAACTGTTTTTTTGGAATTTTTAACAATTTATGATTTTTTTTATGAATTTTTAAGTGAAAACAGAGTTACCTTAGTATTTAATTCCTAATAAATCTAGGAAATCAAATTTTCCATAAGAAAAATTATCTCCAATAGATATTTTATTATGCAACCAAAAGATTTGCAATTTCACAAAAATCACATTCATGGATTTAATTAAAAATTAATTACAGAAATTACTAAATAATTTATTTTATGCAAAAGATAAATCCAATTTAGATGAAATTTAGATAGCAATTAAATAGCACTTAGAGGCAACATACTGCAATTTTCGCACAATTTTTGGAGCAATACATTATTACAAAAGAATTTCAGACCTCGAAATGGGTAAAATATCTACTTTTTAACCAAAACAATTTTAGTTAATTTCCCTGTGTTCACAAAAAGTTAAATAAATAACCAAACGATAAAGAATTTATTTCTCTACAAAATGCTATTTTTGATTGAATAAAATGATGCAATTTTGATGTCCAAATTAGAGCTTAAATGCAGTGATGCTCTTGCAATACAGAAAATAAAAAATCAATAAACAAATTGTGCCTAAGGGCACTTATGCAATTTTAGAAACATAAAAGGATCAACATGCAGTTTTGCCAAAAAATAAAAATAAAAAAGGAAATGAACCTTCGTGGTTTCTTTTCCACACTAGGGCTAAAGCTGGAGTACGTTTGAAGGGTAGCGCGGGTGGTGCGCGGTCGCGGGCTGGAGCGTCGTGCGTGGAGCATCGCGCGTGGAGCACGGGCGACAGGCGTGGACCACGCGGGTCGGAGGGCGACATAATGATGGCGAGGGGCCGCGGTGACATGGATTGCGACAGAGAGGGGGTGTGGTGGAACGTGCTTTGACGAGGGCTTCTAGAGGTCGCGGAGGCGCACGTTGAGGGAGGGCACGGCTGGGGTAGCTGTGGACAGTGTAGGAGTGGTGGATGGCTGGTGCGCACGAGCATCAACGAGGAGCACCTGGAGGAGGTTGAGGGGCGGCGCGGCCGCACCTGCTAGCTGCAGGCAACACGGGGGAGGACGGACGATGCGGAGGGGGCTTGTTGCTTGGTGATGGAGCACCACCATGCGCTGAGGGCCGTCCCGGCGTTCTGAGCTTGACAGGAGGATGCGGTGTCCTGGGGAGCTGTTTCTTCTACATGCAGGCTATCGTGAGCGGGCGATTGGCGGCTGCAGGTCGAGGGCGGTCTTGAGGACTGCCGTGGGGTAGCGTGGTTTCGGCGGACCGACATGTGGTTGGGTGGAGCTGAGCGTGCGGTTGAGCCATCGACGAGTAAAGGCTGAACGTCGGCGCATCAGGAGGTGCAGCACGATGGAGATACCGTGGAGGCTGGTGGGCGACAGCGGCTACTTCCCATGTTCTCTTTATTTTTCTTTTTTTTGAGTTTTTTCGTAAATAGAAAAATAATTGTGTGAATAAAATGGTGGTGATGGTGTTGATTGTGAAGATTAAATGAAATACGATGATTAACGATGAATTATGGTGGTCAATGATTATGAAAATGTTTTGATGATGTGATGATTATGATATGAATCAACAAGGAAAAAAAACGTTAGATAAAAAATTGAAGAAAATTAGAGGGATTGCTTACGCAGTTTGGAGGAGCTATGCTGCAACTCTGAACGTGGCCTCAAGAGCTTGGCGTAAGAAGTTCGAAGCTTGACAGCCTCACGAGTGGGGCTGTAATGGCGAGAGGTCGTCAGATCGCACCTAAGAAAAATCTCAAGGAGGTTGTCGCTCAACCATGAAGGAGTTGCAACTGTCATGAAACTCGAAGGGGGGCTCGCTCCTTTCCTATCGAAAGGAAGATGAAGATGAACGAATGAGGATATGTGAATAAAAAGAGGAGGAAGAGGAAGTTGGAAAGAAAGTGGAGAAAATGGAGTGGTGGAGGAAGTGGTGAATTGGAGTGGAGGACAAGTAAAGAAGAAAAAGTAAAAGGGGAAATAAAAAAAAAATAAAATAAGTAGGCTAAAAATTAAAGAAGAAAGAAAAATATAAAAAATAAACTAAAATAATTAAAATAATAAATAAATAAAATAATAAAATAATTATGAAAATAACAAAATAATAATTTAAAAATGGGGTGACACGTGGCGGCTCTAGAAAAATCACAAATTAAATGTAAATAATAATAAAAAAGAAATAACAAAAGAGGTCAAATCAAAAAGTGGTCACCACAAAAGTTACTCATCTCGACGATCTACAACAATTGTGAAGGACTAAATATCAAAATAAGTCAGGTGTACAAATTGCATTTTTGGGTGTTATCTTATAGTATAAAATACCATATTTTTGTCTTTTACATTTTTTTGTCATTTTAAATAAGAGAAAAATTAAAATAAAAATAAAGAAAATATGAAAGAAATATTTACAACTTTATCTATTTTTTATATTTTTAATAATCAAGGAGTTGAAGAATCAAAATACAAGGGCAAAAAAAAAGTCAATATGTACAATATACAATAGGGGCCCAAAATCCATGTTTCACATAGGATCTGCGATTTTCATGAAATTACTCTTGTTCTGAAGGTCTTTGAATGTGTATTTCTTTAAAAGTGAGTAGACCTAAATCGGACATTGTATGAGAGAGATATACGCATTTTTAAGGTTCATAGTCTCAAATTTGGATTTGGGTTTTAATGGATAATTTTACAAGTTAGTATTTTTTTGATTTTTTTCCTTGATTAGTGTTAGTAATGTATACACTATAGAGTTGATTTTATTTGGATTTAGAGTTTAATATAAAGTATATACAAATAGGTGAACTTAGTTATATAGATGTGAATATGTACAAGTGATTTTTGGCTCCTTATTTAATGCAAATATGAATGCTAAAATGCAGATGTTATTTACACATGCATGCATGCTAGTTATGCAATATAAGTGATGAAATGCAGCTAATTACTCGGGAACAAAGCTCTATTTTCAACTTTTAGAGTGATGAATCACAGATTCATCATTGACCTAATCGACCTTGAATAAAGTAGGAGGAGATAGGTTCTAATACTAGAAAATCAAGAAAACTAACCCTCAATTGTGTATATTCATCACTTGTATATCATTGTATATAATACATAATTTATACACTATTTTATTTATCACCAAATTCACTCAAAATAAAAATGTTTTCTTCTTGAAACTTGTACACAAAAATAAGTGGTAATTATTGAAAATAATTGCAAGAAGTATCATTGTACATTTTATGAATAATAACACTTTGAAAAAGCCGCAAAGCTCAGATTGTCATATTAATATCTTCTACACAAAGACTCAAAATTAACCAGACTCACTTTCATTATACTTCAAATAAAATAATCTTTAAACTAGAAGTGGTTTCATAAACAAATCAGAGTTAAGGTGTGAAATGTGTTTTTTGGGTGTTGTTGTATATTATACCTATGTATGTTATTTGTGTATAAGTATTTTCCTTGTATTTTTGTATAAATTGTATTTTTAACTATTTGTACATATTGTATTTGACTTATATAAAATACTAATAAAAATCATAAAATCAAAAATAGTCCAAAATAAAATATTGTAATTATTGTACATATACCACTATGTAAATTGTAAATATCCATATTTATCTGATCTAATAAACTACTTTGTAGAAATAAACAAAAATACTCTTAAAATCCTTGTAAGATATTGTAAATTAATAAATTATAAAATTATATGTATATTAGTAAAAATAATATATTAAAAATCATGGTGTTGTTTATATAGGTATATATACCTATAAATATAAGATTTCATCTATTTATTCCCTTTTATGTAAATTATTTAAATCACCAAAAAAAAGTTAATTTAATTACTAACCATTTTTATTTTCAAAACTTCTTTATTTGAATATATTTTCGAGTTTATTTTTGTTTTTTTCTCATTTTTTCTTTTTGTCATGTAGTGGCTTGTCATGTAGCTAGGAGCTCTCTCATTGGTTGAACCTGGGACTGTTGACCTGGGTCAACTCCCCAATCAACGTTTTCTCCTGCAATTTTGCTCATCTGTACTACTTCTCTGATTTTCCCCGTGCGCTCTGTCTTTAACGCCCTCCACGTTCTTCTCCTAACTTCAATTCAACACCTTCCACGCTAGGTCATCATCTCTGTCGTTCGTACTCGGTTCGCTCACATTTTGAATTCAAAACCCATTGGACTCCTACCTATTTATACATCCATATCTCCTTCAGTCATGAGTTGATCTGTTTTCGACTCGATTTTACGCCCGAGATCGATCTCTGTAGTGATCTTAGGTGATAGCACGGTGCGCTGCACGATCAGGGGTGTGTGAGACTTGCTCGGAGGCAAGATCCAAGCACGCCACTGGAGACCGTCGTAGGTGTCAAGCATCTTTGTTCTAGACCATAAATCGTGGCCATAACCATCTTCTGACCACCTGTAGGTACTTTAGTTAGATTTTCTTTGTATTTTGCATTTGAATTCGCGTTTGATTTCAGTCTATCAGCTCATCTCCGGTCCTCCGTATCTTCCTCCAATCTTCCTAATCGGAGTGCTCCGACCATCCATTTTATCAACCAAACCTCGCTAAATCATCATACCTTGATCACCTCCAGATTACCACAGATCTAGAGATCTACTCCCTTTCTGATCGCCCTTTGCCGGAATCTTCATTCGTTCCCATTTTGCATGTGTTTTTGTGCTAATAAGATCACAGAGTTACGCCTTCGAGCATAGAGTCTTTTGCAAGGTCCAAGAGCAGTATTGGAGCAAGGAGCAGAACCTCGGGTCCACTTGGAGCTGCAGATATCTTGAATTGCTAGATCCTTTGCTGGTTACCATCGAGCTTCATTGCCTCATCTAATCGATAGAGCAGAGTCGCTGGTACATGGATCATATTTCTTGCAGTGAATTGAGTGGAGGTTGGTCGCGGTTTAACTGATCGAAAGTCGATGATGCAACCCTTCTTCATGTTCTTCCAATGCCTCATAGCGACGTCCGATCAATAACTTCCATTCCGGATTGAATCGCGACCGTTGAGAAAGCTCCAAGCCTCCACCATCGATCGAGCTTCCCAAATCCGATCCCATCCATCCATGCGTGCCCGATTCTCAACCGTCAGATAATAAGCCAAGGCACATCGCCACTGTTGATTTTTCCACGTGGAATGGTAGAAAAATGCATTCCAATCCTACCCTTTATTTTATTTACAAATAAGCCCCTCTAGGGACACGTGTTAGATTGTGAGTCATTGGTCATTTGCACATTTTTGCCTTGATATTTATTTTATTTAAATTTTGTCATGTTTAAACTGAAACACGTGTGGTGCACGTGTTGTGTGGACAATGTGCAATAAACATCCTGCATTTATTTGTTACTATATGCCCCTTAAATAAAATTAATTGCATTGAAGTCTATGCTAGTGTGCTCACGTGTGTTGGCATGAGTTTTTTTGGGTAAATTGCACATCTGCCCTTGCACTTCCTATTTTTATTTATTATTTAGTCTACTAAATAAACTTAATTGCATATTAGTCCCTTTTGAATCAAACTTTGTTTTGCTTGTTAATATGAATTAATAAGTAACAAGCATCATTAAAAAATCTATAAATATTCATATTTTTCTGCTAATCCCTTTATACTCGCTAATTTTTATGTCACATTTTAATTGTTTTTATTTTTTTAATAACTCAAAAACAACAAAAATAATAAAATTTGATTTTTTTTTGAAAAATTCTGAAACAAAAGTGTTTGAGTGTTTTTACTTGTTTTATTTTTTATAAATTTCACTCGCCAACATCATGAAAACCAAAAAAAGAGAAAAAGTCCAAAAATACGTAAAAATTTATAGAAAATCATTGAAAATCCTAAAATTCATACAAATTCTTCTAGAGATTAAAAATTTATAATTCTCTATTTCTTATTATTTCCCTAATTTTTTAATTTCATTTCCTATTTTAAAAACCCAAAAACATCTGCTTTCTTTTCTGTTATCTATTCTTCCAATTTTTAATTTATTTTAAAACCTTAAAAAATAAAAAAAATTCAAAAAAATATTAAAATATTTATAAAATCCAAAAGATTTTATTTGAGTTTTATGTACATTTTCGCTTGAGTTTAAAAAATACAAAAAGTTGTTTTATTTTCATTTATTTATATTTTCCATCATTTGTTTTTTTCTCTTTTATTTAAAAAATATAAAAGTTTGCATAATTTAAATCTCTTGTGTTTCTCTCTTTCTTGCGAGGGCCCGACAAGTAAGGGAGGCACTCCTAGGAGCGATGATGCACCCAAGCAAAGTAGAGGTGACTCACTTCTTCATCGAGCAACATGAGAGTGTTGGAGGAAGAAGTAGAAGACTTGGACGATTGTGTAGATTTTGCACATACATTTTTTGTTTTCTCTTCATACTTTTATTTGCTTCGTTATTCTTGTAAAAAGTTGTAATTATTCTTTTAGCACTTGCCTCTTTTTCTATTTTTTATAAGGCCATTATACACCCTGGTGTGTGGGGGTCTGTTTCCCAAGTGCTCGTGCACTTGGGGGACCTTACCGGCATTTGTTTTCATTACTTTTATTTTTATATGTTTCTCATGGTTTTGTATGCTTGAGCCCTTGGAAGTTGGTTCCATTTCCTTGGCTGAGCCAAGTAATCGATTAGGTCCAAAACCCTTAACGAGAATATATGTTCCTATAGACTTGATCGTAGGATTGGACTTAATCAAATTAATTGGTTCTTACCCACTAATAGAAGTTACTCTATAGGACGCTTCTCGAGCATCACTTTGGTTAGTTTTCTCCTCTGTCTTTATTTTATGCAAGGATCATTTTACATGTAGACTGTTATTCTTTGAAAAAATAAAAAAAGAGATATCCCAATAAAAAAGGGACTGCTAATTTTCACTCGACTATAAAACTAAATGTAAGGACAAATCATCATTGTTTTGGGGAGAGTAACCCCTTGCAGGTACTTACATCCAGATAGAGTGGGTGAGGACACATTCATAAGAATAGAGCCCAAATCCCTGGACTTGTGTCCTATGCTCCTGTACTCATCTATGTGGTGCATGGTTGAGATGCAAGCACTTGACTCAAATGTTAGAAATCATTTTGGTGTGCTCATTCTCTTTTCTCCCTTTGGGCTTGATATTGAACCCGACCGCCCGAGTAGATAGTTCCATTGATTGGGGAGGATTGAGAATGTACGTTGGGCGATATCGACGACTCACCCTGTATACTTGCTAGTAAGTAACTTCTTGTAGATTCACTAAAGTAAAATTGAAAAGATAAAAGACTGAACTCTTACGGTCATCACATTGTGTCCAGTTGGTGACTCAAGGTTTTGTATTGTGTTGTTTGTTAGTGTAAAGATCCCTCCGCACCTTTCGTACCTTCTCTTCCTTTTTGTTCTTAACTTGACTTCGTATTCGATCTTTCATTTTGTCATCGAAGATGTTGGATTAGAGTACTCTTGTTTGGACTTTGCTATCTCATCTTTCCACACTTTAGTTCCGTCATATTCTATTCGGGAAGACTCACTTCTGGAATATTCCTCTTTCTCTACATCCCTAGTTTTCTCATCAATAAATCCGTTATTTGAGATTGACTCTAATCTTGATCTGTCATTTGAGACTCCATCATTTGTAAGAACTAATAATGTGCCGTATACATTTTCAGAGACCGAGTCAAAGCACTTGATTCCACCAAAGAGCAAGAGTACCATGGCAGAGCAGAATGAGATCAACAATACGATGCTATCTTCTATTCAGGCCATTCATGCACAGTTGATCGAGCAAGCTGATATCTGGACATGATTGAGAGACGATCATTGAGTTGAGGAACGATATAATCGATAGGAGAGAGGAGGGTGAGCATCCGAATAGAGGTGGGAATAGGGGAGGAGATCATCCATTAGTTGAGCTAGTGGCTAAGCTTACACTTAAGGATGCCTATAATCCTAGAGCAGGACAGACCAATACCTTGATTCAGATACCTGCGATTCATGAGGATTTTGAGCTGAAGCCCACAATATTATTACTCCCAGTATTCTACGGTCACATTAATGAAAAACCTTATGTACACCTCTAGCAGTTTGACCACATATGTGGCGCTATACACTACCCTAACATTACGTTAGAGGTAGTGAAGATGACAACATTTCCATTCAGCCATATGGATACAACATTATATTGGATAAATCATTTAAGGAAGGTTGTTACATATTGGATACAACATTTCCGTTCAGCCACATTAGATGAAGCATCTGGAGGTTCTAGTTAATATGATTATCAGAGTGCGAGTGCCATAGTCGATACTTCTACTCATGAGTAGACATTTTCCACTTCAGCACAACAAAGTACCAGAGCATTGCCTATTGTTCAACACATTTACTATGTGCAAACCCTTGATCAGGTCCTGCAATAGTCACCTCAAACAAGTATTGTACCGTACCACTAGGATCCCCTTTACATTCCTAAGTAGCAATCTCTACCTCCACCTCTCATTCAGAAGGTGAACGGTATTTGGTTCGACCGATAGCATAGTCAACCCTGTCCCTCAAGACAAGGTCAGTTGTTTTCATAGTCGAGTCAGAGGCCCATCCACCATTTCCAGGGAGAGAGAGCACAACCCCAGCTCCAGCAGCTACAACCTCACGTTTCGTCTACACCACACTTCCAGAATTGGAGACATGGACATCAACAGATGCAACCTGCTTATCCTTACCAATTATCAGCAACAGTCTGCAAAGTTTTCGCTCCTTTTCCTTATTATCAGTCACAGTACTCTAGGTACCAACAACCTCCACACTACCAATCTCAATGACAACCAGTAGTTGAGCATATAGAGGCACATTAGGTAAACCCAACATTAGACTAGTTGCGCTCTTGATGAAGAATATGAGTGATTTGACTTAGAGGCTTGACGACCAGACCACCACAAAGACATTGATTTGGGCCCAGGTTGAAGCCAATCCCAACAACTTCAGACATAAGGAGTAGGTAGCCCATGATCCATCCACACCTGAGTTAGATATGACCCTTGATTTTACATGTTTATCTGACACCATTCATCTCAGGAGAGGTAAGAGATTGCAGCTGCCCGCATAGCAGTTGGGATTGGGAGTTCGAGCCACTTATTGAGCTATACCGACTCCATCATTTTCTTCACTATTTGAGCAACGGTCTAGTGTTGTAGTTCCTGAGCATGGAGGATCCCCACCATCTTCTTCACCACCACCATCTTCACCATCATGTAGAAAATACCCAAAAGAGAATAAAGAAAGATGCATTGTCGAGTAAACCACGAAGGAAAACAGACCTGTCGCAGAGTCTTCTTCTGCACTAATAGACCAAGCAACCCATCATGTTTTACCTTTTGTTTCTTCTACTCCTATTTTGGATGACATTGTACAGACTGATTCTGATTATCCACATGTACATGATGACTCTGATTTGAATAAGAGAAATGAGTAGATTGATGTTTCCAATTCTGTTCAATTTCCTTCATCTTTGAATAAAATTAGGAAAATAAAAAAAATAAATATAGCATTATATGATCCTAAACTGGTAGAGATACTTCATAACATCTTTTTAGCAATGCCACTCCTTAAGGCCGTGGATTACACGCCCATAGTAAAAAAGGGAATGAAAGAAGCATGTACTCAAAAGCGTCAACCAAAGAAGAACATACGAAATAAAACAGAAAAACACATCTTAACAATGGCCACAATTTATGCTATTAGGAACTTTCTACCAAAAAGAAAGATAAGGGAGCACCTCACATCTGTTGCCATATCTTTGATCTGGAATTCGATTGCACTTTACTCGATAGTGGATCCTCCATTAATCTCATGCCATCATCGCTACTCACTGAGTTTGTTGATAGATCAATCAAGAGGCTGGGGGGGTATTCTTGAGGATGTTATCATAATGATGCAAGGAATGCGATTCCTAGTTGATTTTGTTGTTATGGATATGGATACCTCTGCACCATTACTCCATACCCCGATCATACTTGGTCGGTCGTTTCTTTGAATGACTGAGGTGGTAGTTGATTACGGTAGTGGAGAGATAACCTTTCACTCCTTTAGTTATAAGGAAAAGATAGATACGATCTTAGATCTGAAGCCTTCATCACCCACATCAACAGATGAGAGAGAGACAGTTACAACAAGATTACGAGGACTGTGATTTTCTTGTTGAGTTTCAAGAGATAGACCTTTTCACAAATTTCATGGACACCCAGGAGTTCCTTTCCTAGAAGGAACCTCTGGAAAGTAAAGTCTGTTGGACATGCGAGCCCACGACGAGCCATTATGCAATAAATGTTATTGCGAATATCATTCCCTGATCTTAAATGAAGTTAAATAATTTGAATAATAGGTCCCTTAGTACAATTAGGGATATGTACCATGGCCATCTTAATGATCATACAACTGTTGATTCAATTATTGAATCATAGAGGTTGGTGCTTGAATGAATATCTAAATATTTAGATTGAGGACTCATCAAGCACCATCAAATGATTACTAAGAGAGGATCTTCATCTTGATAAGGAGATGGCAATCCTTGCCCGATAAGCTGATATCTAACTGACCTCTTGATGCAGGTCCTCTGCATAGGAATAGAGATTCGGATGTGTTAGATAAGTTAGGTCAAAGAGTAATACAATCTCTCAAAAGGATCATACATGTTCATTTCTTGGACTGGAAGACATGAGCTCACTCATGGGATATTGGGAAGAATCAAACTTCATGCACGGTCGTCTCTTTCTGGAAGCTTGATTGAATTTGTAGGTTTGATATATACTTTGGAAAGTATATGATCAACACGTGGGTATGATATATGCTTTTGGAAAGTATATGATCGATACCAACTCCCAATATTCAAATGAGAAACTTAATTATAAATCCATGAAGTAGACAGTGTGAAATTGATCTTATACTTCAGGTTTAATCGGGCTCTTCCGGTATGCAGGATGTACATGTATTAGGAATACCTAAGGGTGTTGTGATCATAAATGATTGTATAACCATGACGCTTCCATTCCTAGGGAGTGATGAAACAGGTCTGGATTTTAGTGACTCCTCTCGGTAGAGAAATAATCTGATCTTGGTACAAATGTTGGACATTGATCTGAATGTGATTCAGATGCAATGAGAAGATTGGATTCACAGTCTTCATTTAATCAGGCATCTATGGGAGGTCCGCAAGATCTGGATTTGAGATGTGATCTCAATA
This sequence comes from Ottelia alismoides, assembly GCA_037367405.1. NCBI lineage: Eukaryota > Viridiplantae > Streptophyta > Magnoliopsida > Alismatales > Hydrocharitaceae > Ottelia > Ottelia alismoides. Next base: position 264,858 of record JAZKJV010004359.1, on the reverse strand, counting down.
TCCAAGACACTATACATGGAACAATACAATCACCCTGTCCTTATCTCCATGTATCTATAGAGAAAGCGCATTATCCTTGAAAGAGCTCAAGATAATTTAATTGTTGATATATGTATCTAAGAATTGAGAAAATGGATAATTAAATGTGATTTAGTTATCATGAATAATACGAATTTGATTCATATTATAAGGAGAGTTATCTTGGATAATTAAATGTGATTTGATTATCAAAGATGTGAATAATGTGAATGTGATTCACATTATTTGGGCACATGGGAATAGAGATCCAAAATGATTAAATGCGATTTAATTATCATGGATATGAATAATGTGGATATCACTATCCATATTAATCATATATATATATTATAAATGTGATTTATGATATATAATAGAGAGCTGTATGTAATTTACGTTTTTTAATTAATTGCTGATGTGAATTGGAATCACATTGGACAATTAAATGAAAATGTAAATCACATTTTATTTTGGGTTGTCAATGTAATTCACAATTTTCTAATGGGAAGATTGCAATTTTCATAAAATAATTATGAATTATTTTTGTTGAATAATTTACAACAAGTGTTGTTGTAAATCTTGGAGATTTCCATGGAATAATGTAATCTCATGAGATCTCATGAGATTAAATGAGATTGCCACCAACTCCCACATTACGGAAGGAGGAAATCTTCATTCCACAATCTCCATGCTTGATTGATTCAATTTGGGATTAAATCATATTGATTTATCAATATATATTTAATCTAAATTAAAATAATTGTTCTTGGTTTTTACCAACAAAATCTTGGCCATTAAAAGAAACACAAATCAATGTGAGCCATTGGATTTGTGTTATCCATGGATTGAGATCCATGGATCCCAAAATATTATAAAAGGAGAGGCAACCCCTTTGCTCTTCTTTACACAAAGAGAACATAAGGCTCTCTCTCTCTTTCATTCTCTACATGCCCTCTCTCTCTCTCATGTGGTCGTCCACCATGGATGCCCTAGAGAGAGCATCGCCGCAGCGTCGTCGTTATGCTGCCAGATCATTTTCTCGTGGATCTCTATCTCCTTTTGTGCGCCTCAATATGTCGGATCTCGTGTGTCGAGATGAGGATATTCGCTGCTTGGATCATCAACATGGATTGCGAGGAGCACGCGTTTCATCAACACGGTCGCAAGCGTCTCCTCCGTCGGATCGGACTTGAGACAGGAGGTCTCTTCGTTTAGAGACTCGATCGTGACCACACTTCAAGAGGTAAACCTATTACTTATTTGTGATTTAGATGAAACGATATGAGAAATGTTCTTGGATCATGTGGTTTCATCACATGAAAATATTTTTAATTTTCCGCTGCCTCAAGCTACTAATGCGACTAGTCGCTCCCGATCGCATACGATGCAATCCTCACGCTTCCGTGATGCACTTAAGAATCTCACCATATCCTTGAAGTGGTATCAGAGCCTTAGTTCGGAGGTTTTGGATGCGATCCATACACCTAGGAAGACTTGAGTTCGTTAGGGTTTGCGAAAGTTTTATCGCAATTCATTTTTGCATCTCTGTTAAGTGAAATTTTTTGGCCCTGTTTAAATTGTTTAAAAACATAAATAACATTTGGATTATGTTCCCCATTAAATAGGGAAATCGTGGGATTTGAGTTTGCGTGATTTTGAATCCGTTTGCTCAAGTTTTGATCATTTTAGTGAACATGTATCCACTGTTTTGGGGACTGCGAATCATGACGTAACATGAGTTAATTATAGTTTTTAAATGCCTTGAAATGCATGCAAATCACTTAGGTTCTGTTGTAAATCAAATTAGCAAATTTTGAAAACTTACTTTGCTTAATTTGGATTTAAATTGATTGAGATATGCTAATTTTAGTAAGTGTGTGTCACTGCTGGAAATTACTTTCCTAATTAAGAACATCGTGATTATCATTTAATCAATTAGTGAAATTAAATGATTTAATTTCCTAAAATAAATATGGATAAATATTTGTGAAATATTCGATGATAATATATCCTTAAATGACATTATCTTAACTAATAATTGATTACATATGATCTAGATCACTTGGTTACACAATCTACATTCCAACAAATAAAGTTGCTTGAATAGGATTGGGGATTTGTTTAGAAAATCTCCTTATAATGTTAATAAAAAATGTTTTGATTATTATTATATATGATATAACTTCTATTGAAGAACCGATTATCATCTCAAGTACACAATGATCAATTTGACATTATCCTTTCCCGAGGTGGATATGGTGTCTAGTCGGGGAGCGTTGGGGTAGCAGTTTGTACCATGTGCGGTCTGTCCCACTCCCGTCGGTACTGGCCATGAGAGTTGGTAGGGACTCGATAATGCAGGAGAGATCACAATGTATTTTTCTAATTATTAAAATTCAAAATAATACGTATTCGAGATAATACCATATTTCAAATAACAATTAAAGAATATTTGTTGGATATTGATTGGATCATTAATTTAATATGATTAGATTAATTGGAATCCAATTATAAAATTAAGACACTCTATTATAAATAGATGAGTTATTTCCCTTGGAAGAATTAACTGTAGTGAATGTGATTCATAAGGATTAATTAGAATTTGAATATGATATAGAGGATCACATAAGTCACATCCATGGTCTCCCATCAAGGTGAAGGGTTCCGTCGCCAGCGATTGTATGTAGGAGACGCATGTCCGAAGTGACAGCTCCTTTATGCAAGCGCATCTGGATCGGGCTATTTGCTTATCGAAAGAGTAAGGCCGTATGCGTAGTGACCCCAATATCGAGTCCTCATATTATTGGGGTGATATTGGATTGCATATAATGAGTTGTATTCCTGTTGACGGTTGGTTCAATTAATGATGGGTCAACATCATCTTAGGGGTGGTGGGCCCAGGTGTTAAAGATCGAATTAGGAATGCAAGTTGGACTTGCAAGGCGGAATATGTTCCTGTTTCTTTTTATCCGAGTTACATGTTCTCATATTATTGGGATGTGACAAAGATAAGGAAGGAGATCCCAAATCTTGTTGAGATATAATGGTAAGTATATCTCTTACATTGAAAGTGATTAAAGGAATAAACTTTCAGTGTTCACAAGGCAAGACAACATTGATATAAAAATTCCTAAATAAAAGTAAAGTATATATTTATATATATTTATGCAAATTTCTTATTTCAGATAATACTTTTTTAATCCCACTCAATACTATACTCAATAATAACTAGTAAAATATCATGAATCGGATCCACGATCAAGATATTGTACTTGCAGTTGGGCACATAATGTATGTGGTTGCAATGTGCAAGTTTCCTCATAATAATGAGGAATGACAAATAAATAGACAATAGGTCTACAACCCATGGGTTTGTATGTCTCTATCGTCTCGATCTCTCATCAGATGTACTTTGGAAGTGACATGTCGATGATGATCGCAATTGTCGAATAATCCTTATAAAATCTAATAAGATGTTTTGACATACATATGTGCTCTCGACATTTAACCATGAATGACATGGTTCACTGCATCATGCAGAGTGGTGGCTCTATAAGAGATGATATATTCAAAATGTTTGAATAGCTACGTGAACCTATGTCTTTAGAGTTTAGATGGTTGTAGATACGATGAGTGCCATCATTCTACTATCTATACTCTAGTCATTCACGAAGCTTTAGAATATTCATATCATATGAATTTAATGAAGCATGTATAAATGTTGAAATGCTCTTATATTGAAATCTTTTGAATTCGCATAAGAGATCCTTCGTCTTAAGCAATGGTTGTTTATAGATAAAGGGAGCGTAGTGGAAGCATGTCTTGGACCCAAGTAAGAAGGAAAGTCAAAGAGTTGACTGTACTTATATGACTTCCATATGACATCCAAATAGTTGGATGAATGCCAATATTGCAATAAGCCTATGTACTGATAGTGTGACTATCTTGTCTATCTAGGATCCTTAGAGAAGGATCCAAATGGTGCATCGGAATAATCCACTTATAATCATTGAATTGACTTTCTTATATGATAAGATCAAAGTCTAATAATTGTATCTCATTCTTCTAATAACACTTGCAATTGGTTGCATATGTATTAGAAGACTATAAAATTTGATTTTAAGGTTTAATAGTAATCCACATGGATATCGATGCAATTGTTGCAACAATCTCTATTGGGTAGATGGACTTGTTATTTTCAGTGGGAGAGCCCTTAGTCTTAGATAATGTATCTATGACCTAGATATTAGAATACACTCATTATTTATTTCTAAATGTTGGAAATAAACATGAATTCTGTAACAGACCTATCATAAGGAGTTATGATAGAGATATTTCAGATAGTAATATAAACTCTAGTGGACTCGACTATATTAGAAAACTAATGAATGGTTCATTAACATTTCTAATACTGAAATTAAACCTTAAAAGACCAATAGGAGAATGAAGATCATTTAACAGTGATCTGGCATCAAACCATGGATATTTGTCTATTGATGAGATCAATGGATTAGTAAGAGATGGAACTTTAGATTGTCTGAAATTTCATATCTTTCGTACTTATGAATATTGTATTCAAAGTAAAATTTCTAATGCACCCTTCTTTGAGAATGGTGTTAGATGCCGAGGTATTCAAGATCACATACATACTGATGTACGTGGATCATCTATATCAGGATAAACATTGATGATATGTGATATCATTAGATGATTATTTATGATATGAGACTCCTTCCCTTCACCTTAGAAACCTTTGATGTTCAAAGATTTCATGATTTTGGTTTATAATCAAAGTTTGAAGGAAGATGAAATGAATTCGATCTAACCTAGATAGCAAGTACCTCTTAGATGAATTAAAGGAATACCTTATGGAGATATGAATATCATTCCTATCTCAATCCTCCTAATGCACCTAAACTCAATAGAGTTGCAGGGAGATATAATTTTTTATCATGTGTGACATGATTTGATCAATGATGAATCTTAGCATAATTACCTCTTAGTTTCCAAGGTATATATGTAGTAGAGACTACAATATATATCCTTAAAATGGTTCCAGGAAAGTAAGCTAGAATTTAGCACCTGAGAGTGCTACTTCATTAGGAAAATAAAGGATGGTATTGGATACCTACTTTATGACCTTGAGATTCTTAAAAGATGTCATCTCTAAGAATGTAATTCTTAGAGGATGAGACTCTTGAGAATCAAGATGAAAATGAAGTAAAGGAACTCATTTAGTCTTGAAAAGATAATGAGGCTCCTAAAATTGAAAACTAAAAGGACAATTAAAGATGAAACAATAATATCTCTTCAAATAAGTTTGATGATGGATTACATATGTCAGTTTAATCTGACAATGATCTGACTTCATGTGATGAAGCTTCTGAAGATCATAGAATGGAAATATGGATGTTAGCAGTAAAGTCTAAAGTAGACTTCATATACAAATATTGTATATGGACCCTCGAGGATCCACCTATATGGGTAAGACCCATTGAGGTGTAAATAGATCTTCAAGGGAAAGAGGGAACCTGATGAGAAGGTAGAGATCTTCAAAGCATGGTTCTTATCCTCAAGATACACACGGAAAGAAGACATCACTTGCGATGAGACTTGCTTCCTAGTGACCATGCTTAAGCCTATCAGAATATTGCTAACTATAGCTATACTAGTTGACTTTAACATCTTCAAGATGGATGTCAATATTGCATTCCTTTATAAATACCTCTCTAAGGATATTCACATGAAGTAGCCCCAGGGATTCATGGTTGAGGAAATAAAGATGTGCAAAGCTAAAGAAACTACATCTACGGACTCAAATAAGCTTCTTGTAGTTGGTACATCAGATTTGAAGAAATTATAAATGTTATAATTTCAGATAGAATCTTGATGAACCATGTGAAGCTTAGTGGGAGTGCCATTGTATTCATCGTGCTAAATGTAGATAATATCCTAATCATTTGGAATGATATAAGGATAATAATAAGTGTTTTATAATCTGGTTGTTCCATACCTTGAGATATGATCTCAAGAATACATCTTAGATCTTAGTTCTGAAGTTGTTTAGAAGCAAAGAAAGAGGGTATTGGGACTGTCACATTAGTGGTACACCTTGGACATATTCCATTTTCTGGAAAGTTCCATGAAAGGCTTCTTTCCGTTAAGATATGGTACTGACCTATCTAAAGGGATAGCACTTCAAAGGGTTGAGGAAGTTAATGCTAAAACCAGTTGCCCTTATGCATCAGTTATGAGAAGTCGGGTGTATGCTAGATGGGTACAAAAGCTAGATGTCTGCCATGCAGTGGGAGTAGTAAACTATTACTAATCCTACTATCGAGATAAAACACTTGCTTGCAGTAATAACAATATCTTCAAATATGGCAAGACTTTAGAGATAGAGATCTCAAAGTCTTATCTTCAAGAACTTAAGACTTTATAGATAGTGATCTACAAGGTGTTAATTGCAAATACCTTAGGAGATACAGATCTCCAGGAATAAGGGTTTTCTGATAAGGATAATAGATATTACATACTGGTTATATTATTTATTGAGATGTAGTGTCAAGGGCACTATAACTGATAAAATTAAGTATTGATTGCATAAGATGCAACATTTGCATTGAATGTGAGCACTGTTGCTGGGGGATATGCAAGTGCCGTAAAAGGACTTGGCATAGTCTCTTGGGAACAAAGTGACTGATCAACTTATCTAGCTATTTTTCTAAATAGCCTATGATTGTCATATGAGTGTGGGTTTAAAGATTAGCCCATTAATGGCTCTTTGGGCTAGTGGGAGATTGTTGGACATTGCGAGCCCATGGGGAGCATTATAAAATAAATGTTATTGCAAATATCATTTCCTGATCTAAAATGAAGAATAAATAATTTGCATAATAGGTCCCTTAGTACAATTAGGGTTATGTACCATGGCCATCTTAATGATCGTACAACTGTTGATTTAAATTTTGAATCATAGAGGATGGTGCTTGAATGAATATCTAAAGAGTTAGATTGAGGACTCGTCAAGCATCGTCAAATGATTATTAAGAGAGGATCTCCAGCTTGAGAAGGAGATGGCAATCCTTTCTCAATAAGCTGATATCTAACCGACTTCTTGATGCAGGTCCTCTGCATAGAAATAGAGATTCGGAGGTGTTAGATAATTTAGGTCAAAGAGTTGACTTAGCGAGATTGAGAAAACCAAAGTCCTATGTCATATGTTGTCACGATATAGGCATGCATCCTCTGACCGGAGAAAGATGTGTTACTATACGTCTGAGTATGTACATTTGGCAGACCAATAGGTTGATGACCTAATCAAGGTCTATACACCGGCGTGCGGGTGTGCATGCAAGGGCATATGAGTAATACGATCTCTCAAAGGTATCATACAGGTTCATTTCTTGGTCCGGAAGACATGAGCTCACTCATTGGATATTGGGAAGAATCAAATTCCGTGCACGGTCGTCTCGCTTTGGAAGCTTGACAGAATTTGTAGGTTTGATAAATAATTTTGGAAAGTATATGATCAACACCTGCGAATGATATATGCTTTTGGAATGTATATGACCGATACTATGCTTTTGGAAAGTATATGATTGATACCAACTCCCAATAGTCAAATGGGAAACTTAATCATAAATCTCTGAAGTAGACAGTGTAAAATTGATCTTATACTTCGGGTTTATTGCGGGTCTTCTAGTATGCAGGATGTACATGTATTAGGAATACCTGAGGGTGTTGTGATCATAAATGATTGTATAACCATGACACTTCCATTCCTAGGGAGTGATGAAACAGGTCTGGATTTTAGTGACTCCTCTTAGTAGAGAATTAATCTGATCTTTATCCAAATGTTGGACATTGATCTCAATGTGATTCGGATGCAATGAGAAGATTGGATTCACAATCTTGATTTAATCAGGCATCTATGGGAGGTCCGCAAGATCTGGATTTGAGATCTGATCTCAATATCCAAGTCACTATACGTGAAATAATACAATCGCCCTATCCTTATCTCCAAGTATCTGCGGAGAAAGCGCATTATCCTTGAAAGAGTTCAAGATAATTTCATTGTTGATATATGTATCCGAGCATTGAGAAAATGGATAATTAAATGTGATTTAAATATCATGAATAATATCAATTTACATCAAATTATAAGGAGAGTTATCTAGGATAATTAAATGTGATTTAATTATCATGAATAATATGAATTTGATTCAAATTATAAAGATAGTTATCTTAGATAATTAAATGTGATTTGATTATTAAACATGTGAATAATGTGAATGTGATTCACATTATTTGGGCACATGAAATAGAGATCCAAAATGATGAAATGTGATTTAATTATCATGGATATGAATAATGTGGATTGAACTATCCATATTAATCATATATATATATATATTATAAATGTGATTTATAATATATAATAAATATCTATTTGTAATTTGTATTTGTTAATTAAATGTTGATGTGAATTGGATTAACATTGAACAATTAATTGAAAATATAATTCACATTTTATTTTGGGTTGTGAATGTGATTCACAATTTTCCAATGGCAAGATTGCAATATTCACAAAATAATTATGAATTATTTTTGTTGAATAATTTACAACAAGTGTTGTTGTAAATCTTGGAGATTTCCCTGGAATAATGTAATCTTATGAGATCTCATGAGATTACATGAGATTTCCACCAACTCCCATATTATGGAAGGAGGCAATCTTCATTCCACAATCTCCATGCTTGATTGATTCAATTTGGGATTAAATCATATTGATTTATCAATATATATTTAATCTAAATTAAATTAATTGTTGTTGGTTTTTATCGACAAAATCTTGGCCATTAAAAGAAACAAAAATCAATGTGAGCCATTGGATTTGTGTTGTCCATGGATTGAGATCCATGGATCTCAAAATATTATAAAAGGAGAGGCACCCCTTTGCTCTTCTTTGCACAACGTGAACATAAGGCTCTCTCTCTCATTATCTACACACCCTCTCTCTCTCTCATATGGTCGTCCACCATGGATGCCCTAGAGAGAGTCTCCATCGCCGCAGCGTCGTCGTTATGCTGCTGGATCATTTACTCGTGGATCTCCGTCTCGTTCGACGTGCCTCGCTCGTGAAGAAGATGTTGGATCTTGTGTCTCTAGATCAGGAGATTCGCTACTTGGATCATCGACATGGATCACGAGGAGCATGTGTTTCATCGACACGCTAGCGAGCGTCTCCTCTGTCGGATCAGACTTGAAACATGAGGTCTCTTTGTTTAGAGACTTGATAGCAACCCCGCTTCAAGAGGTAACCCTAATATTTGTTTGTGGTTTAGATGAAATGATCCGAGAAGTGGTCTTGGATCATGTGGTTTCATCGCATGAAAATTTTTTTAGATTTCCGCTGCCTCGAGCGACTAGTCGCTCCCGATCACATACGATGCGATCCTCATGCTTCCGTGATGCGCTTAAGGATCTCACCATATCCTTCACAGTTGACATTAGCACACCTATTGATTATTCTGAGTTGTCAGTTGATGGATATTTTGAGCTATTTTCTGAGGGTCAGTCTAAGTCACTTCCGGATGTACATTTTGATATACCTAAGATACTTTCTTCTTAGATCACTGACAACACACCTTCTACTGAGATATCTGAGATTTTTTTGATGAGTTTTTTGAGATTTTTTAGCATCCTGATGAGCTATCCCCTTATGAGTAGAGAATATATGTTGCCGATCTTTTTTGAGACATTACTTGCTGAGCCTACAATAGCCACAGTGGATAGTTCACACAGTGTAGATCATTGCCTTCTACTAGTGTAGTTGTAGAGGTTGTTGTAGAGCCGATTCCGATCCCACCTGAGCTTAAAGTTTTACATTCTATGTTGGATTATTCCTTCCTTGCTGGTGCACCTTAAATGTTTCCGATCATCATCAGTTCGTAGTTAACATTCTATCATGAATCTCACTTGGTAGAGGTTCTATAGACAAACCGCAAGACCATGGGATGGAATATTTCGGATCTCTGTAGGATTAGTCCAGCTTTGTGCTCGCATCATATCTACTTATAGGATGATAGCAAACCAACCTGTGATTGTCAGGCCGTCTAAATACAAATCTCTGAGATGTTGTCAAGAAAGAGATGAGGAAATGATGTGATGATTGCTTTGTTTATCCCATTTCAGAATATAAGTGGGTCAGTCTGTTGCATGTGGTGCCGAAGAAATATGGGATTACTATCATGACGAATGATAGTGGTGAGGAGATTTCGACCGGCACGTGTCTGCGTAGATTATTGGCATCAATATTCAGCTAATAAGAAAGTTCACTTTCTGCTGCTCTTTATTGATCAGATTATTGAGATGTTGGTAGGGAAGGAGTTCTTTTGTTTCTTGGAAGGGTACTCGGGATATAACAAGGTTGCACTCTCTTGATGTTCAGTAGAAAATTACTTTTACTTGTCTGTTTGTCCCCTTGTTGGATGCATACTCAGGATAATACTTTCGAATTCTGAGAACTTTCCAGGTTAGGCATTTTTGTATGTTGCCACACTCCCATGGTATGCTTATGTTGTGAACTGTCTTGTCTCCAAGAAATTTCCACAAGATTTGCCGAAGCACAAGGTAGACAGATTCTGGTCAGGGATTCATTTTTACTAATGGGAGGATCCATACCTATGTCACGAGGGTGCGGATTGTATCTGGAGGAGGTGCATTTTTTTAGCAATGTGAGCCCGAGGCAAATGATTCTATCAATAAAGGTATTAGTTTATTTCACTCCATGTCTAAGATTAGATGAATGAATGCACTATAAGGTCCTTTTGTACAATTAGGGTTATTTACCGTAGCTATCATACAACTGTTGATTCAATTGTTGGTCATAGAGGCTGGTGCTTGGATGATTATAAAAAGAGTTAGATTGGGGACTCATCAAGCACCTTCAAATGATTATTAAGATGTGATCTCCAGCCTGAGTAGGAGATGGCAATCCTTTCTCATTTGGCTGATATCTGACCGACATCTAGAAGCAGGCCCTCTGCATAGGAATAGAGATTCTGAAGGGTCAGCTTAGTTAGGTCAAAGAGTTGACTTAGCGAGATCGAGATAACCAAGTCCTATGTCATATGCTATCATAACATAGGCATGCATCCTCTAAATGGGGATAATGTATTGATATATGTCTAAGTATGTATATTTGGTAGACCGATAGGTTAATGGCCTAATCAAGTTCTATACACCGATGAGTTGGTATGCATATAGGGCCATATGAGTAATATGATCTCTCAAAAGGATCATATAGGTTCACTTTTGAATCGGAAGACATAAGCTCGCTCATGATGTATTGGAATCGATCAAATTTCATGCATGGTCGTCTTGCTTTGGAAGTATCACAAGAATTTGTAGGCATGATATATGGTTTTGGAAAGCATATGATCGATACCAACTCCCAATGACCAAATGAGAAACTTAATGATAAAACCCTAAAGATGACATTGTAAATTGATCTATATCTTCAAGTTTATTCTAGGTCCTCCAGTATGCAGGATGTACATGTACTAGGAATACCTGAGGTTGATGTGATCATTAACGATTGTATAACTATGACGCTTCCATTTCGAGGGAGTGATGAAACGAGTCTTCATTTTTGGTGACTCCTTGATGGACCTCAGATCACCCTATTTATGAATGTGTCATGTTGTTATAGTCGGGCAATCATGATCGATCAAAAAATAACCACACGAATTGATAAATCAACGAATTAAATAAAGCGCGGTTTTATGTATTTTTAGCCTAGGAAAGCCCCAGGGTCTACACAAGGAGGCAAAGGAACAAGTTGCTTCAAATTAGAATACTTAGAACACGGTTTTCCAAGCAGATTTTTTTGTATTTTCTTATGCAATTTAAATGCAAATGCAAATATGAAGATGAATTAGGTTATTAAGAAAACAAACAACTTTGCCAAATTAATTTTAATGTGAAATTAATCCAATTTAGCCAAGTTTTATTTTTCTTGGAAACATATACCAATGATGAATGCAAAATGTATTTTTTTGGAATTTTTAGGTTTAAAATGAAATAATGAAAATACACACTTTTTATGGTTATTTATGAATTTTTTCAGACAAACAGAATGCAAAAATTATGAAATTTTTGTTGGACGTTAAATTTGATGAAATAAACCTACAGTAATTTATTTGGACTTTTTTTTGAGAATGTATATATTTTTTTATGGTTTTCTACTAAAAACAGAGTGACTGTGAGTATTTAATTTCTAATAAATCCAAGAAATCTAATTATACAAAAAACAATTTATCTCAAAAATCTACTTAAATGAGCAATCCAGAAGACTTGAATGATCAATTATCACAATCACTCAATAATTTATTTTATATACAAGATACATTCTATATTTATGAAATTTAGATGATAATTAAAGAACAAGATGCATCATCTATGATTTTGCACAATTTATGGAGCAAGCATTAATTAGATATGAATTTAAGACCATAAATTGGGTAAACAAAGCAAATTTTCACCAAAATAATTCTAATTAATTACCCAATGCTAACAAAATTCTAATTAAATAGCCAAAATATACAGAATTAATTTCTCAACAAATTGTTCTTTTTGAAATAAACAAATGATACCAAATTGATGTCCTTAATAATGTGTAAATGCGGGGTGTCTTTATAATATAGAAAATAAAATTGAAAGACTGAAATATGCACTGGGACACTTTTGCAATTAAAGAAACATGACGAGAAGAAACTACAATTTTCACAAATAAAAAAACCAAAATAAAATAATAAAATAAAATGGACCTTGTACGTGGGTTCCAAAAATGGAACCCACTTCTCACGCTTAGGGCATGATCTAGAGGGCGACTTAGAGGGCATATCTGTTGCGAGGAACGTGGTCGTGGGTGATGACGGAGGTCAGCGAGGGCTGTGCATGTGGGTGCGCAGCTGGAGGTGGTGTGCTGTGGGGGTGCAGGGGCTGAGGGAGTCGGTGGTGGAGCTCGACGTGAGACGTACGAGCTGGAAGGGGGGGCAGCTGGGCTGTGCGGGTGCGGCAGCCTGGAGTACGGTGGAGTCGTGTACAGGAGGCATCAACGGAGGTCGCAGACACATCTATGGTGGAGGGCTATAGTAACAGGGACGACTGCTGTTCAATAGCAAGTGGAAGCGTACGGTGGGCGGAAGCAACGACGTGAGCACGGTGGTGGTCGGCGGCGAACACCGCTGGCTTCTGCTGCGACCCCTTTTTTGTAATTTTTTTGGATTTTTATTTTTTTGTTGTTTTCAAATAGGAGAACAAGGATTATTATGATTGTGTTGGTGTTGTGATGATTGTGAAGGGGAGACAACAAGAAAGAAATATTTAGATAAAATAAAATAACAAGGAAAAAGAGAGGGAATACTTACCTGAGATTTCGCCGAGGGCGGAGCAGCTATTCTGGACTCCTATTGTCGCCTCATAAAGGATGGCTAAATACTTTGAAGCTAAGCGAGCCTGATTGGAAGCTCGCGACACAGCAACAGTGGTGCCACGGATCTCACCTTTGAGGTTGTTGTCGCTCAACTCGTCTCCAACATCTGTCACCTAAAGGTCAAAGGGGCTCGACCTCTCTTCTCTCGAAACCACATATGGGGAAGAATGAAGGAGGAGAACGGAATAAAAAGGAGCAGGAGGAAGTAAGAAAAGAGGTGGAGAAGGTGGCTTGCGTGGGAAGTTGGAGTAGAGAATAAGTAAAAGGAGAAGAGAAAAAAATAAAATAAGTAGGTGATGAATTTGTGATTCATCACTCTTTAAGTTGAAAATAGAGCTTTGTTCCCAAGCAATTAGGAGCATATTTCCACAAAAATCACATAATTAGCATTCATGCATGCATTGATAACATTTGCATCTTAGCATTTGCATCTGCATTTAATGAGAAGCCCAATTCACTTGTAAAATTCACTCATCTGTATATATTTTATACTAACCCTAATTATTGTAAAATAAAACCCCAAACCAAGTTAAGGACCATGGACCTCAGAATGCACATATATCTTCCATACAGCCTCCGATCTAGGTCTACTAATTTATGAATTAATACACTTTTAGATACTTTCAAAATGAGACCAATTTCATCTAAATCGGAGCTCGTATGCAAAACATGGGTTTTGGGACCCCTTTGTACACTATATGTATGTATATTTATACTCTTGTATTTTATTACTTTATTTCACCTCGTTTTCAATTTTGGTCAACATGAAACTTCTAGATCTCATCGAGATCTACAACTTTCATGTTTGAGTTTTTCCAAATTTAGCCATCTTCTCCTGCTTATCTCACATTCTTTTTCAGCCAACCAGATTGGGCCACGTGGAGCCCTTTGGTTGCGCCACGCAGTCCACTCCATTGCCCGCCACGCACCTCATCTCTGGGCCGTTAGATCGCCTTCTCCTCCTTCAGATCTTGGCCCTCCATGCCACATCATCTCTCAGCCATCCGATCTATCCCCAGATCTCATCCAGACCGCACGTCTCAGCCTTAGACTTACCGCTCAACGTGGCACGCTCTTGGTCGTTGGATCTTAGCCCCGATGATTAGATCTCAGCCGCTCGCCTCCGCTCAATCACAACCCTTCGATCCTTCGCCCGATATAATCTCCACCGTTCTTTAGCGTCGTGCTCCCATGCTGCGACATGGCATTCTCTACACCCTTCGATGGTGCTGCTCCGATCTAATCTTTGCCGCTTCCTCGCGCCCACCTCCTGGACATTGGATCACTTGATCCAACGACTGTGAAGTCATCGTCTACCTCCCGAAGGAGCCTCGCCTACGTCGCCCACCTTGCGACAGCTCCACCCCCTTTCTATTTCTGTCTCCACTCCAGCCACCTTCTCCACCCTATGTCGCCTCCACGACGTCGCCCATACCTCCCTCATCTTCACCTACCTCCACGATCTCCATGACAACCTTCCTCGTCACTCCACACACTCCACGAAACCACACCTCCCATCACCTCCACCTCCACCTCCACCTTCTCTCAATAAATCCAGCACCTCCGGCCACTTTTCACCCCATCCGCCCTAGCAAGAGGTTCCCTAGAGCTCCTATCTACCCGATAGTGACAATGATCGAGTGAGAAAGAGAGCGGCGATGGTGTGTACCTCCGGCGAGATCCACGGCATTTTTTCACCACGTAGCAGCTCCTCCAACGAGCTGCTCGAGCTCGGGTAGCTACCGGCCCTCGAGCAACGACCAGAGTCTCCACCGTGAGCCTCAGACCCCATGTAGCATCCTCCATGATCCACTGATCAAACTTCTTCTTTCCCCTCATTTTTCTAATAATTTTCTCTGCTTCTCCGATCATCTTCACGCCTCTCCGACAATCCACCAATCTTCTCCTTGGAGCTCTCACCTTCGTGCACTACTTAGATCACTCCAAGAATGCCTTACATTATCTTTCGACCAAAGCTCCGCCGCTATGGCAGAGGAGGACCATCAACCACCGATCACTTCGCCTTAAAGCCTCAACGCACTTGCACTCACCTCACGAGCACGTTGCACATGATTTCTTGCACAAGCTAACCCTGCAGGACCCATCATCTTCACTGGCCGGACTTATCACTAGAGCTACTTCGAGATTCGTCGCCACTGGTCTTCGATCGACTCCAGCCGCCTCCAGAACCTCCGACGGACTCCTGACACTTCCATGATCAACATCAGCCATTAAGGAGTTGCCAGCAATCTTCCAAGACCACAGGCAATGGCGGCGGAGCCTGAGCATGCTTATTGGATCCCCGCCAAGTCTGTCACAGGAGGCGGCGGACCAGAGAAGAAGACCCCCATCTATCGTTGAATCTTCCAGATCCGACGGTTCTCGACACGACACGTGGACCAGCTCACGCATCCGTTGGATCTTCTTGATCTAACGGACCTCGTCAAGCCACGACGCCTCCTCTTCGACCTCTAGATACCGTTGGATTGATTGCAATCCAACAACCCACAGCAAGCCACGTCTTCGACATTTACCACCGTTAGATCTCCCTGATCTGACGGTCCTTGATCGAGCCACGTCACCATCCATCAACACTGTTCGATTGACTTATGATCTAACGGTCCAGAAGTAGCCACGTGGAGTCTCCGATTCTCTTCCCCGACCATAGGCTCAACGCTTCTGATGTTGATCTGAAGCTTGCCCGAGCCTCCAAAGTTATCCGAGCCTCCGCCCAAGCCTCATCACCGTCCGAGCCTATCCCCCTCACGTATCTCTCACGTGAGGGTTGTGTACATTACACAGAGGCCCCAGAACATTTCAGAAATTGCATTTTGGTCCCTACAAGGCCCGTCACTTGAGGAGCACGTGTCTATGTGGGAATTTGGCATCCATACCCCTGCATTATAGGTATTTGCACATAAGTCCCTCTTTGCACATTTTATTTTAAGAAATTTTATTTTCTGTATTGCATTTTGGCCCCTGTCTTTGCATACATATTTAAGTGTCCATATTTCATCATTTTTAAATTCTTAAAATTGCATGTTGTAGTTTAACTTGTCCTCTATCTTATGTGACATGTGCCTTATTTTTGTGAGCCATCTTGAATTTAATAATATTAATTTGGTGAAATTTGATATATTTTGCCCACTTTATTCCATTTAAATAATATTAAATTCTTTGTTGCTCCAAAAATCACCATAAAATTACATTAGACCTAGGTTAAGTTGCTCAACACTGTGCTTAAAAATCATTGCATTTACTCGCATCCCGAGGACTGAATAAATCAAATAGTAATTTGCCTAATTGATTTTTTAATAGATCCAAATCACATAGATTTTTAGGTTTATTAATTTTCTTGATGCCTCTTACATAGACCTCTCTAGGATAATTTTTATATCTAAAAATAACGTCTCTTGGTATTTATTAAAATTACTTTTGCAAAAAATGCCCTACATTCATGTTTTATTCATAGTTAATTCATCTAGAGTCAAAAAATTCCAAAAACTTGTAGACACTTAGTCATTGCATTCCATCATCTGGCCAAGTTTCCTTGATTTTGCGCTCCATTTGATTGGATTTCTTGATTTAACTTAAAAATTTGGCATGAACTTACATTGTTTTTCCTTAGTTGCATAAAAAATTACAAAAAGACCAATAATATTCTTCTGAAGATTAGATCTCTAAATTAACTAAAAACTTACCTAAGGAGACAGCTGCCTCCCTGAGTTTGACCTTGGTCTTGCCCAAATAAAATAAATTTGCCGCTTGAACTTGATATTCTATTAAGTCTGGGTGGTGTTTTTGATGAAGTCACGATTACCCGACTACAATGAACTTACATCTGATTCGATCGATAACTCACTCGAATTAACAAGGGTAGCCGAGGCGTTTATCAAAATGGTGCCGTTGCCGGGGAGGCACGACGTAGGATAATTTTTAGTGAATTTTGAGTTATGATTTTCCATCCCCGGTAGTTTGATTCCCGGCTTTTCTTGTTAATATTTCTTTATCATTTATTTTGTGTATTTTGTTTCGTCCTTTATCTGACCTCAATTTATTTTCATGCGAGGAAAACGATGAATCGAAGGCGCTTCTCCAGGAAAACCGAGGAGATTGCATTAAATAATTTGAGAGATTTGAGAGGACTTTGTAATTTTCTTTTATTTTTTGCATTTTTCCAGCAGTTCGTGATTGGGTTTTCGCGCGTGTAAAGATAGTGGAAACATGTCCCCGTATGTTGTGTGGATTACTTTTATGTAGACTAGGATTGCACTTGCGTCTCTTAGAGCTACTTTAGGATTTGCTTGAGCTCTTAAAATTCTAGGACCACACTTTACACATAAAAGACATACTTAGACCGCAGATCTAGCCAAATTCAATCTGTGGTTCACCCGCTAATAGAACTGTCTGTTTAGGAGCAGCTTTTATCGTCTGCATTGCATACAGAATAAAGTTTTCAATTCTGTTTTGCATCCTGCATAAAAAAGTGAAAGGATCACTGTAAGTCTTCTCTACTTTGCATACCATCATTGTTTTATCTTGCATCGACTTTTCTTGACTCCTTCCCCTTGATTTTTCAAAATTAGGATAAAAAGGAAATTGGGACTGGACGATAAGAGTGCTTTGTGGTTGGACTTAACCAGTGGTCACCTAACTTAAAACCATGATTTCTAAACAAAATTGACCAAAAAATCAATAAAATCGGAAATTCTGTTTGCGGGAGATTAACCCCGACCTTGTTTTCAGGCTGAGTGAGGGTACTAGAGTGTGTGTGCATCGCGACAAGTTGCTAGTAGCCTCCTCCTGCTCCGGCAGGTAGACAGGGGTGAAGTTATAGCCTTGTCAGCCTCTGCCTACTCTTTAGGTAGATACGGGCAGGTCCTTGAACTTTCGACTGGTGATAGGAGCGGAGAAAGGAAGAGCGTTGGTATCTTAGGTGACAGGTTAAACAGGGGAGACGCATCCAGCTTTTAGCCGACTCCCCTATAGGTTGTGTAACCTTTGCTACTCGTCTGATAAATTCACACTTAAAAACAACCAGATTAATCGGACTTGGTTTCAAGTCCTTCACCGTGTTGAGTGTGAAAACCAAAGTTTGGATTCATTTACTTGCTTCAGGTAGGAATAAAATCCTATATTATACTTAGAACTCATGATTATTCTTCTCGCCGTCAAAGATGACTGACTGGGGGGATATCTACCCCCGATTCACAACTCTTTCTTTGAACCCCCCACGAAGCTCATCTTTACCGACCCAAGCGCAACTTATGCCAACCTGAGCTCATGACCCTCTTGAGTTCGGGATCCATCATTCCCAGGGTGGTTACTCTCTAACCAACCCTTTTCTCTCCTCCGATCTCACCAAGGAGGACAATTGCCTCAGTGATAATGTCTTCATTGATATGTCCTCTAACTAAAACCATCTTCTTTACCCAGGATAAGAGGACAAAATGCCGAAGAAAAACCCTGACGAAAAGGAACATAGAGAGGACCCCATGCTTCAAGTCCTAACCCGGCTAGCTAGAGTCGAACAACAGAATGCAGAACTGATGGCTAGGATGGGACATGTGATCGAGGCTGAAGGAATTAACCGACCCATGGTAGCCGCCTACAATCTCGCAGAGAATGAAATACATAACTGGTTACTACCTGAGGTCCCCCTTGAATCATTCGAGTGGAAGCCCCACTTTCTGAGCTTGTTACCAAAGTTCAATGGAAACGCCAATGAAGAACCTTATGCTTTCCTTAGAGACTTAGAGCTGGTTTGCAACAACCTTAGTTACCCTAGGGTTGGGCAAGACTACATCGGGCTGAAGGCCACCCTGTTTGCCTTTGAAGATAAGGCTGCGCATTGGTTGAAAAAACTCGGGGTGAGATGTACGACCTGGATGCAGTTCAGGGACCGTTTCTTGAAGAAGTTCTACCCACTCAGTAGTACTAATCAGATGAGAACCAAGATCGCGAGTTTCTCCCAGGGACCCGATGAACCATTCCATGAAGCCTGGGATAGATTCAATGATTTAACGCAGAAATGCCCTTGCCATGGCATTACAAAAGTGATCTTAGTCTGGACCTTATTCTGTAGCATGACCCCGGATATGCAGGGGTTAGTGAGTGCCGCCTGTGGAGGAAGCTATCTGAACTAGAATGAAGATGCCATATGGAAGATCCTGGAGCAGATGGCAGAAACCGGCAGATTTCAGGCCACCAGGGCCTATCAGTCATCTCCCTCAAGCCTATTCAACGAGACAACTAGGAGGACTGTAGCGGATCTGACAGACAACCTCATCCCCTGCATGGGGATAATAGCTGACAAGTTAACCATGGTCGAGCAGATTCACAAGAGGGTCACTGACCTTGAAGCACTCTCACGTTTGCCGAAACAAGTGGAGGAACTGACTGAGAAGGTAGCCCAAGATACAGTACATGCACCATTTGCACCACCTGTACATGTACACCGAGTCCATCTTGTACAGGAGCAGGCAACGGGACCTCAGAGTAGCTAGGTATAAGAGCAGACATACACTCAGCAGGAGCAACACGCACCCCCACAAGTGGAGACAAGATACGAGGAGCCTCCGCAGGTGTTCGAGATCAACGAGCTCTGGTACAACCATGACCCCGTCGGTAGATATTTGGGGATTGGGAACGGTCAACCACACGACCTTCCCTAGCTTACCAGGAAAACAACTCCATCCCTGCACCGCTCTTTGTACAGTCCCAGCCGAAACAAGGGTACAATCCTCAGCAACACCTGTAGCAGCGCACGTTCCACTCAGGCCAGCAGGGCCCTCCACCACCTTCATCAGCAGCAGTACCGACATGGCCAGCAAGGCCTATATAGGAACTCGTCCTCGAGTCAGCAGCAACAGGCCCTGCCCACAAGTGAATTGGAGTCCCTCACCTTGGCGATCCAGACCCTGACTAATAGGTCCAACAGATTCAGAATGACTACCTGGATATGAGAAATGATTTGAATTGTGTTTCCCATACCCAGGACTAGCATATGGCGCCAAAGACCCCAATTCCAGCCCAGGTTCAGGCTAACCCAAATAGCCTGAATCAGGGTCATAACCAACCTCGAGATCAGGTATACTATTCAGATAACTCTTTATCTGAACAAGAGATCCTTTCGTACGATAATGTTAATCATATGTCCCTCAGGAGTGGAAGGACCGTGATCATACCTGATCGGGCACAAGCACCGGAGGAAGACATCGGCAAGTCTCTACCTGAGGAGAACTTGGAAGCAGATGAGCCGCAGTAGCACCACCACCGGTAGAAGATGAGGACTTCCAAGTCCTAAAAGAAGAAGGAGAAAAACACCATCAGTGAGTCCAGCAAGATCGATGAAGAGCCTGCACCTCCATATGAGTAGGATGTCTCAATAGTCGTTGAAGATGCATCAACAATTTCGCAGCAGAAATTTCCTCTTAGTCAAAGTTAGAGTCAGAGTCAGTCTAAGTGTCAAAATCCTGTACGGAACTCGGCTCCTAATCTTAATGAAAATCTTTCGATTTCGTAATCTGAGTTAGCATCAATAATCCCTTTCCCTTGAGCTCTACGGGTGGAAAGAAGAAAACCAAAAAATACAAAAAGGTTAACCCTGAGATGGCAAAATTATGTAACAAGTACATGAAGCTCACAATCTCTTTTGATAAGTATGTGGACATGACACCTGCATTCCAGAAGTACCTTAAGGTGAGATGCACACCTACTAAGATCAGCCGGAAGACCAAAAGCCATGGTGAGAAACATGTTTTGTCAGTATCCACTACTTGCATAATAAAGAATGCGTTTCTGAGGAAATGAAGAGACATGGGAGCACATTATGTGCTGAGTCATGTCGATGACACTGCGTTTGCACGCACTCTCCTTGACAACGGATCCTCAATTAACTTGATGCCTATAGCCCTCTATGATTCGCTAAATCTCGGACCTCTTAGGAAATCTAGAGCACTACTTTAGTTTGCAAATAAATCAACCAGGAGGTCCCAAGGAGAATTGAGGAACTTGTCATCAAAGTCGAGGGTCAGGAGCAGATTGTGGACTTTACAGTCCTTGACATGGAGACCCCTCGAAATTGGAGAGACTCCCAGATCATATTAGGAAGGACCTTCCTCAGAACAATAAGGGCCTTATTTGATTACAAGATCTGGAAGATTCAGTTCCAAACTCCAGGCGGAGATGAGAAACTTGAAATGAAGCAGACCAGGTGGCAGAGGCCAGATTCAGAATCCAAAATCGAGTACTCTTCGTTTAAAGTAAATTGTATTCATGTAGACACCGTTGGGCCATGGAGACAGAACCCAGCTATCACCGATGAGTCCCTCTCCTATAGATGAGATCTTGTGCATGAGTTAGTTTGCGAGACCCTTAGGAACGAGTACAGTACAGAAAGTGCATCCCCCTACATCTTCGATGATGTAGAGGCCCAACGGGGCCTGTCAGTCCTTCCCTCTTTAGGCCAACCAGAAGATGAGGATGATGAGTCGGACGTGACTTTTGCCGATTACTTGGAAACCTTTGATGATCTGACTTTAGAGCTGAATGAGTTGGTGGCAGCAATTTTAAAGACAGATCCAACCACTACCAACACAGAGCCAGATTCGATTGAGACAGACTTCCTTGATGATCATATCTTACCTTAGCTCAAACCCTTAGTCACAACACTGAAACATGCCTTCCTTGTGGGACAAGAGAACAAATATCTGGTCATCATCAGCTCCTGATTGACCGAGGAACAGGAATCTCGCTTTCTAGAGATCTTGGAGAAAAACCGCAAGGTGATAGGTTGGAGCATCTCCGATCTCCACGGGATAAATCCCGCTCTGTGTTCGCGCCATATCTACTTAGAGAATGAGGCTAAACCCTCTCGTGAATTCCAACATCGGTTGAATCCAAATTTACGAGAGGTCATGAAGAAGGAGATAGAGAAGTGGTGCGATGCGGGTTTTATTTATCCCATCTTCGATTCTAAATGGGTGGCACCAATCCATGTTGTTTCGAAAAAATCAGGAATTCAAATGACCACCAATGAGGACGGAGAGGAGATTGTGACATGAATACCCACGTCGTGGCGTGCTTGTGCGGATTACAGACGCCTGAATGTTGCGACGAAGAAGGATCATTTCCCCCTACCATTCATTACTCAAGTCTGAGAGAGATTACCAGGGAAAGAATTCTTCTACTTTTTAGACAGGTTCTTGGTCTACAATCAAGTAGCCATTGCTCTTGAGGACTAGGAGAAAACCACATTCACATGCCCCTTTGGTACCTATGCTTTCAGGTGCATGCCCTTTGGGTTATGCAATGCTCCAGGTACTTTTCAAAGGTGCATGATTGTTGTATTCGCATAAATGTTCGGTGAATTCTTGGAAGTCTTCATGGATGACTTCTTAATCCACGATCTAAGAGAGGAATGGAGGTTGCCCCTGCCAAGGTGGACGTAATCATACGGCTCCAACCATCAACCAACGTGAAACAGTTGCTGTCCTTCCTCGGGCATATTAGATTTTATCGAAGATTTATCAAGGCTTTCTCTAAGATTGCCTGACAGCTAACTGAGCTTTTAGGCAAGGACATGGAGTTCATTGTTGATCACAAATGTCTTGAAGCCTTTAAGCAATTACAAAGGATGATCATGGATGCCCCGATCCTACAAGCCCTAGATTGGTCTCTTCCTTTTGAGATCATGACGGATGCCTCAGACTTTGCTGTTGGGGTTGTGTTTGGACAGAGGAGGGATGGCATCCTGTTTGGCATACACTATGCAAGCAAAGTGCTCGATACTGCTCAGCGTTACTATATAGTTACAAAAAAGGAGATGCTTGCAGCAGTGTTCGTCTTGGATAAGTTCAGATCTCACATATTTGGATCCAAGGTGATTGTGTTCACTGACCATACAACGCTACAATACTTAATGGAACAGAAGGACGCGAAGGCGCATCTTCTGAGGTGGATTCTACTTATCCGGGAATTTGATTTGGACATTCATGATAAACCTGGAAAAAAGAACGTAGTAGCTGATCACCTCTCCCATCTCAAGGATTTTAATGCTTCTGATGATATGTCGATTCGAGACTCCTTCCCTAACAAGTTAATTTTTGTTGTCGACTCACTCCCATGGTACGCCAATATCGTGAACTATCTTGTCTCCAAGATGTTCCCGACGATTGGCCAAAGAGCCACGTAGAGCGATTAAAGTCGGATTCGAGACATTACCATTGGGAGGATCTGATCCTCTTCTTTGAAGGACCGGATTGTG
This sequence comes from Ottelia alismoides, assembly GCA_037367405.1. Lineage (NCBI taxonomy): Eukaryota > Viridiplantae > Streptophyta > Magnoliopsida > Alismatales > Hydrocharitaceae > Ottelia > Ottelia alismoides. The sequence goes on along the minus strand of JAZKJV010004359.1, from coordinate 241,072 downwards.
TCTGGAGACGGTGAATTCCTCAGGAGGAATATCAGAGTATCCTTACTTTATGTCATAGTCTGGAGGCAGAAGGACACCACTCGGGGAAGAGGACCGCATGGAAGGTACTTCAGTGTGGCTTATACTGGCAGACTCTATTTCGCGATGCGCTCACCTTTGCGAAGTCGTGCCCAGTATGCCGACGAATGGGAGGAACCGTTGGTTCCAAGGATGAGATGCCGATGCAGCCTGTCATCATTTGTGATGTATTTGATGCCCGGGGAATCGACTTCATGGGCCCATTCCATTTTAGCCACGTATTCAAATACATCCTTCTCACGGTAGACTATCTGTCAAGGTGGGTGGAGGCTATCCAAACCAGAGCCACAGATAGTATGACTGCTTGTAAATTCATTAGAGATCACATCATCTATAGATTCGGGATCCCCAAAGTGTTGACATCAGATAGGGGTAGCCACTTCGTGAACAGATATGTGAAGAAGCTCTTGAAGGATTACGGCATCGAACACCGTGTCGCTAGTGCTTACCACCCATAGACCAATAGCATAGTAGCATAGCTGAGGTGTCAAATAGGGACGTAAAAAACATACTACAAAAGCTTGTCCGCCCAGACAAGAAGGACTGGTCTCAGATCCTGGATCAAGTCCTATGGGCTTATAGGACAGCTTACAAGACACCATTAGGAACCTCCCCATTCAGGATGGTATTTGGAAAGTCATGCCATTTGCCCGCAGAATTAGTGCACAAATCAGAATGGGCAATCAAGAAGGTCAACTGGAACACACACCTAGGGCAAAAACAGAGAGAGATGGATCTGAATGAGCTTGTGGAAGTCAGAAAAGAGCATACGACAACAGTTTGGTTTACAAGGACAAAGTAAAGCGTTGACATGATAGATATATCATACGAAAGACCTTTTTTCCTGAACAGAAGGTATGGGTGTTAAATGCAAGGCTGAAGGTTTTCCAAGGCAAGTTGAAATCCAAGTGGACGGTCCCATTCATAGTCCGCGCTGTGCATGATAGTGGATGTGTTGAAATCTCATATCTCACAGATGAAGCACAAACATTCCTAGTCAATGGATAACTGCTGAAGCACTTCATCGAACCCAATTAACAGTTAGTCCATGTTGAGGAGATTGTATTCATGCGCGAGGCAGACTCAACAGATACACATAGAGTTGCGCACGGGACCTTGCAGCAATGAGCTCTCGCCATCAGCATCATCTAGAAAGATTCAGACTGCAATCCTTGTATATACCCACCATTCCTGTATATTCTCCCCTCCCTCCCGCGACTCTAATCACTGGCCCCATCTTCATATACTTCCATCTACGACAATACATAGGATGATCAGATCCTAAGTATAGGGAGAGAGAGTCACCAAAGTCTATTCACTATTCAATGTACATCCTCTAGCTCTCATCGGTCCTCATACTCACTCCTGTCCTATACTTAGGCTGACCTGAGCCTATGTATAGGGGTTAGCGATGCCCATAATGTATATATACTCATCCACTTCCCCTCTTGACCTCGTCCGCACCATTTTTGGTCTTCTTCTACACTTAGGCTGCCAGAGCCTATGTATAGGGGGCCAGGACAACTTCTATACATTTTTTCTTTTTGCTCTCCTATGCTTAGCATCATGACCTATGTCTGCTTCCTTGATTTTTGTGCTCTGAGGACATAGCACACGCTAAGTATAGGGGGGTGTGTATATATTACATATATACTTTACCCATAGCTCATACTTTCACGTATTTTTATATATACTATACAATAATTACGGGTGGGTAAAATTGGAGATTTTTTTTGTAAAATTCCTGTATATTTGTAATATACTTGTTTATTTTGCCCATAGAAAAATTCATCATTAATCAGAATGAAAGTCTTCTTATTTACTCTTGCACGTCATCTCTGCATCTAAAAGAGTCTTACATTTCATTCATAGAATGTCATCTATATCTCACCTACATATCTTGCATATGCAAAGTAAAAAGCTAGTAGGTTCTGAACTAAGTTATGAATAGATGTTGAGGAAGGACTTGATTTGACCTTAATACACCTAATCTCAGAGGAACCTTATAGGAAATGGAGTTAAGATTTCTCAGGTCAAGTGACTTAATTCTTTGAATCCACAAGTCTATGTTCACATGTCATCTTGATTAGTCTAAGTAGAATATCTCGTGCACACGCATGATTCTTTTAGACAGTGACCTAACTTGGACAAGCACCATGCACATATGTCTTCATTGATGAGGTGGTGAGGAGGTAGAATCCTTTAGCTTGGAGTAGCACACGGATGGGAACATCCGTCCTCCTCTAGGGAGGGTAGTGCATCTCAACCTAGTCTGGTGGTGTTGACATCTAAGGATGGGATGATGTGGGTTGCAATAATGCTTCAAAAGAGGGATAGTCTACTGTCTGAAGAGTAAAAACTCATGTTGTACATGCTGTATCTTGTATATAGTTCGAAAAAAATGCAAAAACTCCAAAAAAATAAGACATGCCAGATAGAAAATAAAATGCCTGTCGGAGTATGTATATTAGCAAGAAGTCTGCAGCTGGGTGACTTGGCTACACTGGTCAGGCATCCTAGGATAGGTAGCTACACTATCTATCGTACATTCTTTCTCCACCCCCTCCTCTTGAGCTGGCCACAGTTGAACTTAGAAGGGAATACCCTGTTCCTCGAGGAAAGAGTTACTGGATCGGGGAATCAGAGTTACCTTGTTAGAGGAGGCTGCTTCTTAGCAATTTCGACGTGGAGAGCTATTTTACACTTACAAAGTACAAGTAAGAATCATAGTCATCAGAAATTTGCGTTTGAGGATTTGTTTTTTCCTGACTATTAAGAAGTCTTGAATAGAAGACTTGTTGAACTTGAATTCTATTAGGTCTTAAGTTCAGATCCCAACAAGGTTCCGCCACACAATTAGTCCAAAGGTCGAGTCAAGTTCCATTTTCAACTTTTGTTCATGACCTTGGTATGGAACCCAAAATTATTTCACTCTTGCATTTCATTTAGTTGCTCGGGGACGAGCAAGGTTTAAGTATAGGGGGTTGATGAATCTGTGATTCATCACTCTTAAAGTTGAAAATAAAGCCTTGTTCCCAAGCAATTAGGAGCATATTAACACAAAAATCACATAATTATCATTGATGCATGCATTGATAACATTTGCATCTTAGCATTTGCATCTGCATTAAATGAGAATCCCAATTCACTTGTAAAATTCACACATCTGTATATATTTTACACTAACCCTAAATCCCATTAATTCACTCTATACTGTATTTATTTCTGACACTAATAGAAGGAAAAAACAAAAAAATGCTAACTTGAATGATTGCCCAATAAAATCCCAAACCAAGTTAAAGACCATGGACCATAGAATGCACATATATCTCCCATACAACTTCTGATCTAGGTCTACTACCTTTTAAATTAATACACATTTAGAGACCTACAAAGGAGACCAATTTCATTTAATTCGGAGCTCGTATGTAAAACTTGGATTTTGGGACCCCTTTGTACACTATATGTATGTATATTTGTACTCTTGTTTTTTATACTTTATTTGGCCACATTTCCATTTTTTGTCAACATGAACTTTGTAGATCTCATCGAGATCTACATCATTCATGTTTTGAGTTTTTCCAAATTCGACCATCTTCTCCCCCTTATTTCACATTCTTTTTTCAGCCAACCAGATTGGGCCACGCGACGCCCTCTGGTTGCGCCACGCAGCCAACTCCATTGCCCACCACGCGCCTCGCCTCTGGGCCGTTAGATCGCCTTCGCCTCCTTCAGATCTTGGTCGTCCATGCCGCGTCATCTCTCAACACTCAAATCTATCCCCAGATCTCATCCAGACCGCACGTCTCCTCCTTAACCTTAGTGCTCCACGTGGAATGCTTTTGGCCGTTGGATCTTAGCCCCGATGATTAGATCTCACTCGCTCACCCCCGCTCAATCACAACCCTTTAATCCTTCACCCGATCTAATATCCACCGTTCTTTAGCACCGCACTCCCATGCTGCCACGTGGCGTTCTCTACACCCATCGATGGCACTGCTCCGATCTAATTCTGGCCACTTCATCGCACTCACCTCCTTGCAGTTGGATCACTAGATCCAACGGCTGTGAAGTCATCGTCAACCTCCCGAAGGAGCCTCTCCCACGTCGCCCACCTCGCGAAAGCTCCATCCCCTTTCTATTTCTGGCTCCACTCCAGCCAACTTCTCCGCCCTCTGTTGCCTCCACAACGTCGCCCATACCTCCCTCATCCTCGCCGACCTCCACAATCTCCATGACAACCTTCCTCGTCACTCCACAAACTCCACGAAACCACACATCCCATCACCTACACCTCCACATTCTTTCTAAAAATCCAGCGCCTCCAACCACTTTTCACCGCATCCGCCCAAGCAATAGGTTCCCTGGAGCACCTATCTACCCAACAATGACAGCGATCGAGTGAGAAAGCGAGCGATGACGGTTTTGTACCTCTGACGAGATCCGCAATGTTTCTTCGCCGTGTAGCAGCTCCTCCAATGAGCTGCTCGAGCTCGAGTAGCTACCGACCCTCGAGCGATGACTAGAGTCTTCACCACGAGCCTTAGACCCCAGGTAGCATCCTCCATCATCCTCCGATCACCCTTCTTCTTTCCCCTCATTTTTTCTTTTAATTTATTCCGCTTCTCCGATCATCTTCGCGCCTCTCCGAAAATCCACCGAGCTTCGCCTTGGAGTTCTCCCCTTCACGCATACTTAGATCACTCCGACAATGCCTTACATCATCTTCCGACCAAAGCTCTGCTGCCATAGCAGAGGAGGACCATCAGCCACCGATCACTTCGCCTTCAGGCCTCACCGCACTTGCACTCACCTCACGAGCACGTTGCACATACTTTCTTGCACAAGCTAACCCTGCAGGACCCATCATCTTCATTGGCCGGACTCATCGCTGGAGCTGCTTCGAGCTTCGTGCCACCGGTCTCCGATCGACTCTAGCCGCCTCCAGAACCTCCAACGGACTCCTGACGCTTCCATGATCAACCTGAGCCATCAAGGAGTCACCGGCGACCTTCCAAGACCACATGCGAAGGTGGCGGAGCATAAGCATCCTCTCTGGATCCCAGCCAAGTCTGCTGCAGGAGGTGGCGGACCTAAGAAGAAGACCCCCAGCTACCGTTGGATCTTCCATATCCAACGGTTCTCATAACGACACATGGACCAGTACCCGCATCCATTTGATCTTTCTGATCTAACGAACCTCATAATGCCACGTCGCTTCCACTTTGACCTATATATACCATCAGATTGATTGCAATCTAGCGGCCCGCAGCAAGCCACTTCTTCAACATTTACACTATTAGATCTCCCTGATTTGACGGTCCTTGATTGAGCCATGTCACCATCCATCAACACCGTTGGATTGACTTCTGATCTGATGGTCCAGCAGTAGCCACGTGGAGTCTCCGAACCTCTTACCCGACCTTAGGCTCGGAGCTTCTGAAGCTGATCCGAAGCTAGCCCGAGCCTCCAGAGTCATCCGAGCCTCTGCCCGAGCCTCGTCGCCTTCCGAGCCTAGCCCCCTCACATGTCTCTCATGTGAGGGCTGGGTAAATTACAAAGAGTGCCTGGAACATTTTAGAAATTTCATTTTGGTCCCTGCCAAGCCCATTTGAGGAGCACGTGTCTCTATGGGAATTTTACATCCATACCCCCTGCATTATAGTTTTTTGCACTTAAGCCCCTGTCTGCACGTTTTATTTTAAGAAATTTTATTTTATGTATTCCATTTTGGCTCTTGTCTTTGCACGCATATTTAGGTGTCCATATTTCATCATTTTTAAATTCTAAAAATTGCATGTTGTTGTTTAACTTGTACTCTATCTTGTGTGATGCATGTCTTACTTTTGTGAGCCACCTTGAATTTAATAATATTATTTTCGTGAAATTTTATATATTTTGCCAACTGTATGCCTTTTAATTAATATTAAATTCTTTGTTGTTTCAAAAATCACCATAAAATCATATTAGACCTAGGTTATGTTACTCAAGACTATGCCAAAAAATCATTGCATTTGTAAGCATCCTGAGGCCTGAATAAATCAAATAGTAATTTGTCTAATTGATTTTTTAATAGGTTTAAATCGCATAGATTTTTAGGTTTATTAATTTTCCTGGATGCCACTTATATAGAACTATCGAGAATAATTTTTATATATAAAAATAATATATCTTGTTATTTATTAAAATTAGTTTTGCAAAAAACTGCCCTGCATTCATATTTTATACATAGTAAATTTATCTAGAGTCAGAAAATTCCAAAAAAAATTGTAAACACTTAGTTTTAACGCATTCCATCATCTGGCTAAGTTTCATTAATTTTGGGCTCCATTTGATCATATTTCTTGATTTAACTTTAAAATTTGGCTTGAACTTGCATTATTTTTCCTTAATTGCATAGAACTTTACAAAAAAGTCCAATAATATTCTTATGAAGGTTCAGATCTCTAAATTAACTAAAAAATTACCTTAGGAGACAACTACCTCCGTTAGTTCGACCTTGGGCTTGCTCAAGTAAAATAAATTTGCCGCTTGAACTTGATTTTCCAATATGTCTGGGTGGTGCTTTTGATGAAGTCTCGATTACCCGACTGCAATGAACTTAACATCTCATTCGATCGATAACTCGCTCGAATTAACAAGGGTAGTCAAGGTGTTCATCAGTAGGCTACTGAAAATAATGAAGAGAAAAGAAAATAAAAAAATAGAAGAAAAAATTAAATTAAAAAAATTAATAAATATATAATAAATAAATAAAATAAATGAATAATAATAAATAAAAATAAGTAAATAAAGAAATAAAAACAAAACAAAACAAATTACGAAATAATATCAAATGGGGTGACGCGTGGCTGCTCCAGGAGCCGCCACGTGTCACACCCAGAAAAATATAAAAATTAAATGTAAATAAAAAAAGAAACAACAAAGGAGTCAAATCAAAAAGTGGTCAACATGAAAGTTGCTCGTCTCGACGAGATCTACAACTTTTGCGAAGGATTGAAAATCAAAATAAACCATCTATATAAAAAATACTTTTTGGTTGTATTCTATAGATATAAAATATCGAATTTTTGTCTTTTGCAAATTTTTTTATCATTTTAAAAGTAAGATAAAAAATAAAAGTAAAGAAAATATAAGACAAATATTTACAAATTAATTTTTTTTGGTTTTTTTAAATAAGAAAAATAAAATGATAAAATAAATAAATAAATAAATGGGACATATCTGCAATATACAAAAAGGGCCCAAAACCCAAGTTTTACATACGGACTACAATTATTTTGAATTTGTCTTGTTTTGAAGGTAATTGAATGCACATTAATTCAAAAGTGAGTAGGAGTCCATAGGGGACTGTATGAGAGACATATTCACATTTTAAGGTTCTTAGTCTCAAACTTGGGATTGGGTTTTATTGGTTAATTTTATAAGTTAGTATTTTTTTGATATTTTTCCTTTACTATTGTTAGTAATATATACACTATAGAGTTGATTTTATTCAATTTTGAGTTAGTGAAAAATAGAAAAAAATAAGAGAAATATGGTAATTTACAAGTGATATTTACAAGGGAAGTTTGGCTTCGTATTTAATGCAAATATGCATGCTAAAATACAGATATTAATCCTAGATGTATGAATGAGAATAATGCAAAATAAATGGAGATATGCATCTAATTAATCAGGAACAAAGCTCTATTTTCAACTTTTAGAGTGACGAATCACAATTTCATAAACCCACTATACTTAAACATTGCTCGTCCCTAGGCAACTAAAAATAAAATGCAAAAGTGAAATGATTTTGGGTTCCAAACCAAGGTCATGAAGAAAAGGTGAAAATGGAGTTCGACTCGACCTTTGGATTAATAATGTGGTGGGATCTTATTGGGAATTGAATTTAAGACCTAACATCCTTTAAGTTCCACAAGTCTCTATTCAAGTCGCCTCAACAACCTGGTCGTTACAAATCCTCACACGTAAATTCTGATGACTATGAATCTTACTTGTACTGTGTGTGTGAAATATAGCTCTCCACATCAGAAATGGCGAAGAAGTAGACTCCTCTAATTCCCCTGGTGTAACAACTCTTTCCTCGAGGTGCGGGGTATTCCCTTCTAAGTTCAATTGCAACCATCTCAAGAAGAGAGGGTAGAGAAGAGTATGGATTGTGACCAGTGTAGTCACATATCCGTGGAGCTTGACCAGCGTAGCCATGTCCCCAGCTGCATGCTTCCATGGTATGAGACTTTGAAGCATATGCCTTGCAAATATACACACTCCAGCATGCATTTTATTTTCAATCAGGTTCGTCTCCTTTTTGAGTTCCTTCTTTTTCTTTTCTTTTTTTGAACTATATACAAGGTACAACATGTACATAAGGAGTTTTTCTTCTTGAGCTACTAGACTATCCCTCTTTTGAAGCTTTATTGCAAACCACAACATCCCGTCGTTAGACGTTGATGCCACTAGACTAAGTTGAGATGCACTACCCTCACTAGAGGAGGACAGATGTTTCCACCCGTGCACTACTCCAAGCCAAAGGATTCTCCCTCCTCACCACCTCATCAATGAAGAGTTATGTGCAAGGTGCTTGTTCGAGTTAGGTTACTGTCTAAAAGAATCATGCATGCGTAGAAATATTCTACTTAGACCAATAAAGATTACATGTGAACATAGACTTGCAGACTCAAAGAAGTAAGTTGCTCGACCTGAAAAAACTTAACTCAGGTTCCTATAAGATTTAGAACCCACTTAACCTTTTCACTTTGCATATGCTAGATATGCAAATGAAATGCATATGACATGCAATGCATATGAAGTGCAAGACATTTTTTGTGTGGATGCAAGGATTATATGCAGGAGTATTTAAGAAGCCTCTTTTTTTAAAGTTTTTTTGGTATACTCCTCTTTTATAACAAATTCTACAATAGTATTATTTACAAGAATTATATAAAATTATACAAGTATTATACAAATTATATAATATACATACTATACAAGTATACATGTATTTTACAAAAACTTTTTTTTATCAATTTTACACACCCTGTAATTATTTCATAAAATATACAAAAATACGCGATGGTATGAGCTATGGGTAAAGTATATATGTAATATATACATGCCCCCTATACTTAGCATGCGCTATGTCCTCAGAGCACGAGAAGTGAGGAAATGACATAGCTCATTGATGGATCGTGAATATGCCATGCTTAATTTGTGTGGATTATCATACGTTTAATTATGAATGTTGTTTCGTTGTAGGCGGGAAATCAAAAACGGTCAAGAAATAACCACAATTAATTAATTCAATTTTCAATCGATGCGGTTTTATGTTTTTTTACTTAGGCAAGTCCCAAGGTTGAACTCAAGGAGGCAAGGGAACAACCTAGAAATTTGTCTATCAAAGTTCGAGCATGGTTTTCGAGATGGTCTTTTTTTGTAATTTTTAATGGGATGCAAAATGCAAATTAGGCCAATTTTAAGGACTAGAAAATGGATATCAATCAAACAATGTTCGAAAAATATGAAACTTGGCCTAGATGACATTAACGATGAAATGAATGCACTATAATTTTTTTGGGATTTTTTAGAAACAAAATAAATATTTTATGAATTTATGAATGCAAACACAATGAATTTCAATTATTAATTATAATAAATATTAAACTTAATTATTATCAATGGATAAAATTATCCAAGATCTACCACAAGGAGATGGATCTCAGAAAAATCATAAACCTGAAAAATACAAGATTAATACCTATAAAAAAATAAATATTGAAATATACAAAATGATTTTTAGAGGGCAAACAATGTATGCAAATGCATTTTTTTAAGCATGATGTAACATACAACTAAATATACAATCTATGATTTTTCGACAATTTTCAGAGCAATGGTTAATTAGTTATGATTTTTCAAGCACATAATGGGCAAAATATGTAATTTTCCACAAAATAATTAATTATTAATTAACTACTGACCACAAAAACGTCGAACATATGCCATAATGTAGAGAATTAAATTATGAACATCATGTTATTTTTTGAATAATAAAAATAATGCATGTAGAGGTCTAATACAAAGGGGGAATACATGGGTAGAATTGTAATAATATAAAATAAGATAATGTAAAGAAAGAACTTAAACGCATATACCAAAATTTACCAGGGTGGATTCTGCAAAATTGCTAGAGGGTCATGTGCGTAGCACTTGACCTCTGGCATGTGGACTTGTGTGCAAATAGGTCAACTCTTGGGGGGATCTTTCGTAAGTTGCCCTATGGTCAAGTGCATAACACGTGTCCCTAGGGATGGCTGACATCCCCTCGATGCACGTGCCCCTCATGTGTATGGGGGTCGTAGGCGTTACGCCCGTCGGTGAGGCAGAGGAGTGCGAAGGAGGGGTGGGTCGCTCCTGGATGGTCCTGGCCAAAGCGAGGTGCAGTGGAGTTGATGCTGCGACGGGTGGAGGTTTGGCCAAGGGCGGAGACGGGACCCCGCAAAGGCAGTGCTGCAGTTGTTGAATACGGAGAACCGAAGGCAAGGGTGTTGATCGGAGGAGATGCTGGAGTCGGAATGCGTAGCTCCAGTTGCTGAAGGCGGACCGACGGCTTGATGACGAGGTGGATGTCGGTGATGGAGGTGATGCATGCTAGAGTAGAAGCACGGAGGAGGAGGACATCATTGATGAAGCTTCATTGGCTCGACGGGGTTGAAACCAGAGCAAGGCAGTCGTGCTGAGGGATGGTTGCGTGCTGCAACAAGGCACCAGGCCTCAGATCTCATCGCGAGAAGCTGTCGTTGAGGTTGTCACCACCGGAGCTCTCTCCTTCGATGTGCAATCGACGGATGGGTGGAGATGGGGGCGGTGCAATTGTTTTATAGGGGATGTGAGGACGACCATGGAACGCAGGTAATGATTTGATTCTCAGGGATGCTAGGAGATTGGAGATGCGGCAATTGGAAGAATCGACGAGATTTGACGAGATCGGAGATGGCAGCCGTGCGCGAGATATGTAGGTGTGCGACAACGCGGTCTAAGAAGGAAGGTGGCTGCGATAAGGACAGCAGAGATCGCGAGATGGGTGGTGATATTTGGGGGAGGAAGACGATGGGTCTGGGGCCATCTGATTGGCCTAGATCAGATGGCCCAGATCGTGGCACGTGGCATCAAAATGGGGGGCGGATGAAGCACGTGCAGGGCACGTGCACTGAGGCACGTGCTTTGTATGTGTGAGTCTTTCAATTTTTTTAATAAAAACAAATTAATAAAAAGCCCAAAAATGGGTGACACGCGGTGGCTCAAGAAGCTGCCACGTGTCAGCCCCAAAAAATCGAAAAATAAAAACATTGATAAATACGTAAAAAATAGTTTATAACCTCGGATCAAAAAATTTTCTTTACGAAATTTCTCATTTCAATGAGATATACAACTTTCATGCATAATGAAAATCGGTCATTTGTGTAAAGTGATATTTTTGGGGTATCCCATGTACATAGAATACCGTGATTTTTGGGTTTTATATTTTTTTGTCATTTTTTAAACCAGATAAAAATTACGGAAAAACTAGGATAAAATGAAAGATAAATATTTACACATTAATCTTTTTTTCATTTTTGTTGATTAAGAAAAACAAGAAATAAAATAAAACATGAAAATGACAATTTTTGTACGGACACTTAGTGAAGACGTGGACTCAGTTAGTTTCTTTGATTTCAAGATCAGTTTGAATTTGGTTTTTTGCTCATTTTAATAAATATTTCATCAAAGAAAATAAATGAAAAAGGAATAAAATAATATGGGTTAATTATGTACATAAAATAATTGGTCAAAAACCGCTAAAATACAAAATGTACAAAAGAGGCCAAAAACCCAACTTTCACATATGAGCTTCGATTCACTAAAACATGGTCTTGTTTTGAAGCAGTTGAATGTACACTAGTCAAAAGTGAGTAGGATCAAAACAGACACTGGATGGGGAAAATATGAAGGTTTTAGTCTGGAAATCCTAGAAATAGGGTTTAGGTTTTGGTCCACTTCTTTAGTTTAGTGATTTTTTTGTATTTTTTATTTATTCTTGTTAATGATGTGTAGTGGTTTTGCGTCAGTTGGAGTTAGCATGAATCAATTAAAATTTGGGGAAGTTAGGCTATCTACAAGTCTATTTGGCTGGGATTTTTGGCTTCTTATTATGTGCGAAAATAAGTGATAAAATGCAATTATGATCAAAACATGCATGACTGCTAATTATGCAGAATAACTGAAGAAATGCCAATGATTTTTAGGGATTAGAGCTTATATAATGACATTTAGATTGATGAATATGAGATTCATCATCCCCCTATACTTAAACCATGGTCGTCCCTGAGCATCAAAAGTAATGCAATGAGGTGAAATGAGTTTGGGTTTCCTCACAAGACCATGAGCAGAAGGTGAAAATGAAACTAGACCCGACCATTGGATTATTAGTTTGGCAGAACTCCTGGGAGACTTAGAATTTTAAAATCAACAGCCTTTAAGTTCTACACATCATTATCACAGATTTGGCTCAGAGTTCATCTTAGATCGATCCTCCTCCCAAAGCATACCCCATGAACATTGAACAATCGACTCATGTGTGTGAAAGGTTTTAGCTCTTCCCATTCAGAATGCCGGACTGCCATGTAAACCTCCTCTCTAGTAACTCGTCCTCAGGGAGTCAGGTATTTCCTTCTAAGGTCTGTCGTGCTGTGTTCACAATCGAAATGGGATAAAAGTTAGAGGAAGGAGAAAAGAACTGGAGGATGGCAAGTATAGTCACCTCTCCTTGTGAAGCCGGCCAGTTTAGCCAAGTCTCCACCAAGATCTGCAGGTTTTCTTGAAGCTTGTACCTTTTTGGTCATATATTTATTTGGTAGAAGGCTTCTTTGTATTTGGATTTTTTGTGGGTTTGCTTGGATCTTGTTATGCCTCTACAGATATAAAATCTGATTTTCCGTACATGTTTTGAGGTCTTAAAAAAATTGTGCCCAACCACTCATCCTTTTTCCGAAGCTTTATTTCAACCCGTACTCCGGTCTTTAGAATTCCACTCTACCAAAAAAGAAACTCACATAGCTTTCTGACATCCTATCTGAGTTGAGCTAAGTGCATAGTGCGTGAGTACAAATTAATTCCTTATTCCAGAGTTGTAACCAGAATGAAGAGACCAGGTTAGAAACTAAGAGTTAAACACTATACATTGTCATGTTGAACATAAAGAATTAAGTCATAGACCCGAAGCTTCTAAGATCCTATTTCTCGGTGATGTTCCTCTGAAAATTAGGTGGATTAAGGTCAAATCCAAATCACTCTTGATTTCTACTCATAACTCTATTCAGAACCCAAGGACTTTTCACATATGCAAATGAATGTAATGCTGACTTTTTTCTTTTTTTAAGAAAAAAATTTATGCAAGGATTTTTTTGAATTTTTTTATGCAAAGATGAATAAGAAGCCCTTTTTTTCAAAATTTTTGGTTGGACACAATCAGTGTTACTAGCAAAACTCTTTTTCTTTTTGTTTTGTTTATTTGTTTATTCATTTTTTTTTACTTCTATTTTTTTGAATTTTGATTATTTTATAAGTTAGTTACCCACCCTGTAAATACATATAAACTTACGCGAAAGTACGAGATATGGGTAAAATATATACACAGTATATATACACATCCCCTATACTTAACGAATCATGTGTCCTTAGAGCACAAGAAGCTTAAAGAAGACATAGCTCGGGCTAAGCGTAGGAGAGTGAAAGAAAAAGAAATAGATATATCGGTCCACCCCCCTACTTAGGCAGTGAACAGTCTAAGTATAGGAGCGAAAATGAGGTGGTTGGGATATGTGAATGAGGAGAGTATATACAGATGAGCATCGGTTCCCCCTATACTTAGGCTCTGGTCAGCCAAAGTACGAAAGAAGGGTGGAAATGAGGCGATCGTGAGATGGGGAGAATGGTATGTATAGATGGCATCGGTCCCCCCCTATACTTAGGCCTTGACCTAATTAGAGGAAGAAGATGTACAAGGAAACCTATGTTGTCGGGAGGGAGGGTGGGTAGCCGATGATTAAGGCGGTTTTCGTCCGATCTTTTTGTGTGCCTGTGGTGGGAGATCGTAGTAATAAGAAGGAGAAAAAGGATATGATTCCAAACTATTATCAGTGTTATCCTCTGATAAATCATGCTGGATAGTAGATGATGCGTATGAGTCAGATGAAAGATAACCATCATCGGAGTTATCCTTAGAGGAATAGTATTTGAAAGTGGACGCACTGCAGATATTCTTGTCTTTTAGTTTCTTCAGTTGTTTTCTCAGAATTTGTTCCTTTTTGGGATCAAGCGATTTGTCCTAGGATGAATACTTAGAAGCACCAATCTCAGTCAGCTCATAAGAAATTATTCCAGTATATTTTATGAGACCAGGAGAATCGGCTTTGGATAAATAATAGTTAGGAATGGGAGTCGTCCAACGGGAATCGAAGTTTGGATCCTTGCGAAGATATGGTTTTAGAACTGCTGAACAGACCTTACTCATAAAGACTACCTCTTCCGGAAGGTCAAAGATGACTTTCTTTTTCGATGAAGGAGTAATCATTTTGTTTCGTGAAGGTGTTGGTCCTTCGAGTAAGGTGTTGACACCTAAGTCTCCAGATTAAAACCATTGAAAATTTTCTCCTTGGTCGGTATTCGTCCTGTGTGTTTGTTCTTAGTCTTCTTAATGTCAGTCCACTCCTGAGTTGGAATGATTTGGTCAAGGTAGTTAGAGTAGGTTGACTCAGGGTGAGCCCATGAATATGTCTCTGTATCATATAAGAAACACTTTTCTATGGTGAGATCCGCAGGAAATGAAACAGTGGGGAGAGTCTATGCATGTTCATTCTCAATTGATTTGATGTTGGAGCATTCTTGTGTCGAATTGATTTGATCAAGGTAGTCAGAATAGGTTGACTTAGGGTGTGCCCATGCATAAGTCTCAGGACCATATGAGTCATATATTCGATTTTCCATGGTGAGAGCAGCTGGAAATGGAATAGAGGGAAGAGTCACTAAACCAATAGTCTCATCAACAACCGCTATTTCAGGTGTAGCAACGGGGTAAGGCTCATCTACCGCTTGATGGTTACAGTTGTCGTGGGCTTCGTAGGTTGCCTTAGAAAACCGTGGTTCCTCAAAGATTGTTGAGATTGAAGTGCTCCCAATGCTGTAAAATTGATTTCCTGAGTCTCACACTCAATAATTGCCTTAGCCAATGCCAAGAATGGCTTTCCGAGAATGATTGGAGACTGGTTGAATTCTCCTTGATACACAATATCGATGATCGTGAAGTCCACTTTGAGCGGACCACCTTGGAATGTAATGATGACAGAAATGGTTCCTCTCGGCCGCTTTATCGATCGATCAACCAGTTGAATGATCTCTCGTATCTTCCTGATAGGTCTGAGTTTGAGATCGTTAAATACAAAGGTCGAGAGGATATTGATTGGTGAATCGTCATCAATTCGAGCATGGGTAAATATCATGTCTTTGATTCCACAACCAAATCTGGGCAACCGCTTCACTATGCGGCTCTTGGTTTTTCTCCTCAACACCAAGGAGGTAGCCATTGACAAGATATGTCTTTCGGTCTTTGTTCTTATCCTGCCCGACTTTTTCATCATTAATTTGTTCATTACAAATCCTTTCAGGTCGGGGAAGTGTTCAATGGCCTGTATAAAGGGATGTTAAAAAATCAGTCTTGTCTCTAGTGCTTCCCTTAGAGTAGGATCCAATTTTTTTCAGTTCTTCATCAGTCTCAATTTTTATGAATTTTTCTGGTTTTTTGATTTCTTTGGTGTTTTCGGTGTGGTGTGGTGATGTGGTGTGTTCCTTAGAAGAGAAGGGGTTTTGATTAGCTGAGTAATAATCAGAATCCAAGTTATTCTTGGGGGAATAGTATGCAGAAGTGTTGCTTTCAGAGTCATCCCAAGGGTGAATGTTGTCTATGGGTTTCTAAATATCCTCGGTGTTCTCAATATTAGATTCAATTATTTCATCCTCCACTTTCGTACCTGAGCTTCCATAAAATAAACTGAGTCGATCAGTAAAATTTCTGAATTTTTCCTCCATTAATTCATATCTCTTAGTGATCCTCGAAATTTCATCCTCCAAAGAGTTTTCGGGAGCAGTTTGTATACTTTCACGAGTATTCTTTTGTTTTCCATCTTGAGATCCAATAATTTCATCTTCCATTTTCTTGTATGAGCTGGGAGAAGATCCTCTCAAAACATGTCTTGATTTGTTGTCATTTGAAAATTTCTCCTCTAAAATCATGGAAGGAGTCTGCTCAACAGGATAGAAACCATATGTTTTAAGGTGTGATTCAGGCATGTGGAGTTGGTCTGAGTAGAGTTCATTCCTTTGATCATGATTGGTCGGACCCTTATATTATGCAGTCAACATACAAGGTTTATGTGTTTCGATGTCATCAGTACATTCCTCTGTATGAGTGTCATGTCTGAAGATGGGGTTGTCGTGGTCAATCCAGGATAATAGTTGCACATTCGTGTTCAAGGGTGGGGAAGGTGGAAAATGCGAAGAAGTGTTAAATTCGATAATGTGGTTAGAATCTCCCATGAATGATGGATTGACATTTACAGAATATGAAGGATGGATTGTACGATAAGAATATAGAGGTTTGACATACGAAGAAGTGGAGACCTCAATCAGTTGTTTGTTTGTATGGTCCGAATACAAAGGATTGTCATTCATGAAGTAGATCGAATTTGTTGGATGGATTTGTGGATGAGAGTCTCCTATGGAAGTTGGATGATGTCTAATTGGAGGAGATTTTGAAACTTCGGGTCTAATTGAGACCAATTCATTTTCATAGTATATCTCTGACGGATACTTGGATAAATGTTCCATCATTTTTGAAAAAGCTGAAATGAATGATGATTTGGGTTTGACCGAGATAAATTGGTTTTCATAATATAGATCAGATGGATCAAGGACAAATGTTCCATAATTTTCAAAGGAGATTTATCGATTGTCATCGTAGATCTTGATCAACAATGTTCAAGTGCTTAGGATATTCAACAGAAGAAACCGTAACTATTTCAGATCAAGAAACAAGAGTGATGACACAAGGTTGCGGTTTTTGGATATTTGAGATCGGTTTACGCACACCGATACAAACACAAATCAAACCCCAGGTTCACCAACTCATACAATGAGGCCGTAAGAGTTCGGCAATTATCTTTTCAATTTTAGTTGGTGATAAATCAATCTTGGAAAATAATTAGCGAGCTGTTAGGTACTGAAAATTTTCTTAATGACTAGCACGAATTCTTATGACTAGTTGCACCTACTTTCAGCCAGTACGGGTGTAAGTACAGACTGTAAAATGACTACCCGTGTTACTTAAGGATGGAGCCTTTCGCATTGTCCTTTAAACCACCCACTCTGCTAAGGAAATCCGGACCGTGTATCGGCTCCCTTTAGATCCTCTTTGAGAAGTAGCTAATCGTTCTTATATAATCAGTAGTCAATATGAAAATTTGGATTTGGGATCTAGCCTTAAGTGTCGTCTCTCGCTCACTCAGACAAATAAAAGAATCAAAGGTCGGGGTTGATCTCCCGAAAAAAATCTTGATTTTATGGTTTATTTAAAATCAGCTATATTTAGCAGTCCCAATTTTAATTAGGAGATCATTGAAAATTTAAGGTGAGCACAAATGCACGTCTACCGTCCAATCCCAATTTCCTTTTAATATTATGTGACAAAACGTGAGGGAGAAATTCGAGAAAAGCCGATCCACATGAAAAACAGTGATTTATGCTCATATAGAAGACTTACAATGATTCCTCTCAATCTCCATGTGGGATACAATACAGGAATTGAAAATTTAGTCTATATGAATTCAAGCCAATAAAAAACAGCACCTAGCAGAATGTTCTATTGGCTGGGAATAAATGAGTTACAATTAACTAAGTTGAACGATCTATTATGAGTCTCGATTAACATGTAGTGTGGTCCTAGGTTCTACAAGCACAATCAAAAATTTAAAAGCTCTAATAGCCGTATGTGCAGGTCTATCCTAAGCACCACTCAAGTCAGGCCCCACCCTCACTGGAGAGTGAAACATGCCATGACACACCACAAAAATAGTTTGAGGTCTTGTTACAAACGCGAGAGTCCAAACGGACACCTCTATAAATGAACAATTAATTACAGAATTTGAAATTGCAGAAAATTAAATCCTAGAGTCTACGCTCTCTCACGACTCGACTCGATCTTAATTTGAATGCGGCTTTTTTTCGTAAGTCAGTGAAGATGCTTCGGTTTCTAAAAACCGCTCCACATACATCGGGTACCTCGCATGAAAAATAAGAGAGAGGGTATAAAAAGAGTGACACAAAATTAATAAAAATAAATAAGAGAATAAATGTTGAAAATAAAATAAGACAAATGCAGAGAAAAAATGGAAAATTTACGGTGAAAAATTTGGGGGTCAGACTACCCGAATAAAGAAAACCGAAAAAAAATTAGACAAAATCTAAGTCGTTTACCACCCCGACAACGGTGCCATCTGACGTATCATAAATCTGCCCTACCTAATTTACGTGTATTATCATACATTTAATTAAGAATGTCGTTTCGTTGTAGGCGGGCAATCGGAATCGATCAAGAAATAACCACAATTAATTAATTCAATTTTCAATCGATGCGGTTTTATGTTTATTTTACTTGAGCAAGTCCCAAGGTCGAACTCAAGGAGGCGAAGGAATAACTTAGAAATTTGTCTATCGAAGTTCGAGCACGATTTTCAAGGCGGTCTTTTTTGTAATATTTAATGAAATTTTGGGATGTGAAATGCAAATTAGGCCAATTTTAAGGACTAGAAAATAGATATCAATCAAACAATATCTGGAAAATATGAAACTTGGCCAGGATGACAATTATGATGAAATGAATGCACTATAATTTTTTTTGGAATTTTTAGATGTAAAATAAATATTTTATGAATTTAAGAATGCAAACACAATGAATTTCAATTATTAATTATAATAAATATTAAACCTAATTATTTTTAATGGATAAAATTAACCAAGATCTATCACTAGATGGTGGATCTCAGAAAAAAAATCCTAAACCTTAAAAATACAAGATTTAATGCCTATTAAAAATTAAATATTGAAATATGCAAAATGATTTTTAGAGGCAAACAATGCGTGCAAATGCATTTTTTTGGGCATGATGTTAGATATAACTAAATCGACAATCCCTGATTTTTCGGCAATTTTCAGAGCAATGGTTAAGTAGTTATGAATTTTCAAGCACAGAATGGGAAAAATATGCAGTTTTCAACAAAACAATTAGTTATTAATTAACCACTAATCACAAAAATGTCGAACATATGCCATAATGTAGAGAGACAATTGACGAACATCATGTTATTTTTTTAATAATAAAAATAATGCATGTAGAGTTCTAATACAAAGGGGTACACAGGGGTAGAAATGCAATAATATAAAATAGGATAATGTAAAGAAAGAACTTAAACGTAATTACCAAAATTGTTGAGGTGGATTCTGCAAAATTGCCAGAGGGTTACGTGCGTAGCACGTGACCTCTAGCTGGTGGACTTCTGTGCAAATAGGTCAACTCCTTGGGGGTCTTTCGCAATTTACCCAGCGGTGACCCTGGGGATGGTTTACGTCCCCCCGACGCAGTGCCCCTGACTGCGTGGGGGTCTCAGGCGTCATGACTGGCAGTGAGGCAAAGGAGTGCGGAGGAGGGGCGGGTCGCTCCTGGATGGCCCCGGCCGAAGCTAGGCGCGGTTGAGTCGATGCTGCGACGGGTGGAGGTTTGGCCAAGGGCAGAGACGGGACCCCGCGAAGGCGGCGCTGCGGCTGTCGAAGAGGGGGAACTAGAGGTGAGGGCATTGATCAGAGGAGGTGTTGGAGTCAGAATGTGCAGCTCCGGTTGCTGAAGGCAGAGCGACGGCTTGATGACGAGGCGGATGTCGGTGACGGAGGTGATGCTTGCTGGAGTTGAAGCGCGGAGGAGGAGGACGTCGTTGATGAAGTGTCGTTGGCTCAACGGGGTTGAAATCGGAGCAAGGCAGTCGTGCTGAGGGATGGTTGCACGCTGCAATGAGGCACCAGGCCTCGGATCTTGCCGCGAGAAGCTGACGTCCGTGCTGTCACCACTGGAGCTCTCTCCTTTGATGTGCAATCGACAGATGGGTGGAGACGGGGGCGGTGCGATGGTTTTATAGGGGTTGTGAGTATGACCATGGAAGGCAGGTGACGATTTGATTCGTAGGGATGCAAGGAGATTGGAGATGCGACAATTGGAAGGATCGACGAGATTTGACGAGATCAGAGATGGCGACCGTGCGCGAGATCCACAGGGATGTGACGACACGACCAAAGAAGGAAGGTGGTCGTGAGAAGGGCAGCAGAGATAGCAAGATGGGCGGCAATATTTTGTGGCCGACGATGTTGGGTCTGGGGTCGTCTGATCGGTCGAGATCGGACGACCCAGATCGTGACACGTGGCATCAAATTGGGGGGCGGATGAAGCACGTGCAGGGCACGTGCGCAGAGGCACGTGCTCCGCACATGCTAGTCTTTTATTTTTTTTAATAAAAACGATTAATAAGAAGCCCAACAATGGGTGACATGTGGCGGCTCCAGGAGCTGCTACGTGTCATCCCCAAAAAAAGTGAAAAATAAAAACATTGATAAATATGTAAAAATAGTAAATGACCTCGGATCGAAAAATTTTCTTCACGAAAGTTGCTCGTCTCAATGAGATCTACAGCTTTAATGAAAACACCATATTCAAAATCGATCATTTGTGTAAAGTGATATTTTGGGGGTATCCTATGTACATAGAATACCGTGATTTTTGGGTTTTATAATTTTTTTGTCATTTTTTAAACCAGATAAAAAATCTGAAAAATATAGGATAAAATCAAAGATAAATATTTACACATTAGGCTAATGTTTTTTGGATTTTTGTTGATTAAGAAAAACAATAAATAAAATAAAACCAGAAAATGACAATTTTTGTACAAACAATTAGTAAAGACTCAGACTCAGTTAGTTTCTTTGATTTCAAGATCATTATGGATTTAAATTTTTGCACATTTTAATAAAACTTTCATCAAAGAATACAAATGAAAAAGAAATAAAATATAATGAGTTAATTATGTACACAAAATAATAGGTCAAAAACCGCTAAAATACAAAAAGTACAAAAGAGGCCCAAAACCCAACTTTCACATATGAGCTCTGATTCACTTGAACTTGGTCTTGTTTTGAGGGATATTGAATGTACATTAGTTCAAAAATGAGTAAGATCAAAATGGACACTGGATGGGGAAAATATGAAGGTTTTAGTCCGGAAATCCTAGAACTAGGGATTGGGTTTTTGGTCCACTTATTTAGGTTAGTGATTTTTTTGTATTTTTTATTTATTCTTATTAGTGATATGTACACAGTAGAGGTGGTTTTGGGTCAGTTGGAGTTAGCATGAATTAATTAAAAACAAGGTTAGTTGGGTTATTTACAAGTCAATTTGGCTGGGATTTTTGGCTTCTTATTTTACGCGAAAATAAGTAATAAAATGCAATTCTTATCAAAACATGCATGAATGCTAATTATGCATAATAACTGAAGAAATCCAATGATTTTTAGGGATTAGAGCTTAATAAATGACTTTTAGAGTGATGAATATGACATTCATCACTCGTTCTAAGAGCAGGAGCGCCAAAATAACAAAAAGTATAGAAGTCGATCTGCTCTCCTATACTTAGGCTCTGGTCAGCCTAAGTGTAGAAGAAGATCAAAAGGGGGCGGATGAGGTCAAGAGGAGAAACATATGAGTATATACATATGGCGGGCATCAGTCCCCTTTATATTTACACTCTGGTAAACCTAAGTCTAACATGAGTAACTGTGAGAACCGATGAGATCAAGAGAATATACAGAGAATGGTGAAGAAGAGAAGAAGAAACTCGGGTCACTCTCCCCCTATATTTTGGATCTGGTCATCCTATGTATAGCCATAACAGGAAACGATATGGAGCGAGGGTGAATGATATGAATCACTAGGGAGGGAGGGAAATAAAAGAAAGAAAATCTATACAAAGAGTGGTGAGAATATACAAGGATCAAGAAGGTTTGTGACGAACCTTCTTGCTGGAGCGAGGAGGTGGGTAATATACATATGTGTCGGTGTTAGAATCATCCTCAGATGAATAAGAATCATCCTCAGATGAATAATAATAGGGTGAAGGGATCTTCCAATGAGGGTCGACACATGGCTACTTTCTCAGATATGGATTTAGAACAATCGAACTGAGCTCACTCATATAAATCACCTCATCCGGACCTGATGACGACTCCTTAGAAAATTCCTTCTACAGTATGTTGAAGGAAACTTTCTTAGTTGGTTTTCTAGAACCTTAAGCTTCGAGAGGGAGAGGAGAGTGACACGTCTTGAGTGGTTCGGGGGAACACCTCAATGAATCAATTCTCAGCATCCTCTCACTGGATAATCGACTAGAGGAAGGAGAAACCGTGGTTTTGGGTGGGGTCAATTTATTCCTAGTTGTTTGCTTTGAAGGCTCGAGATGCAGTGCGTTGCTGACCATGGGTTCCTCATCAGACGAGTCACCATATAGTTTGTAAAATTCTTGAAGGGTCGCACACGTCTCTAGTATGGCATAGTGTTCTTAGTTGGCTTGGCATTGGTCAGCTCACGTATCGGATTATCTAATTGGTCAAGGAAAACAGAAATGAACATTTTCGACTTAGGTACAGCTTCTGGTTGTGAGTCTTCTTTAGAAGCTATAACGGTGGTGGTGATGCAAGCAGTTGGTGAAGTGGAGGTGAGAGAATCTCTAAACCAATGGTCGTCTAGACAGTCGGTATCTCAGGTGTAGTAGAGAGATGGGACTCATCTGTCTCTCAGAGGTCATGGTTGTCTGCGACATTATGGGTTAGCTTAGAATATCACGTGTCCTCATAGATCGGGTGAGGTCGGAGTTCTCCAATGCAGTGAAATTGATCTCCCGAGTCTCGCAATCTATAGTTTCCCTAGCCAAGGATAAGAGCGGCTTCCTGAGAATGATTGGAGATTGGATAAACTCTCCTTGGTGTTCAATGTCAATGATCATGATGTCTACCTATAGTAGAGCTCCATGGAAAGTCATGATGGCTGAAATGATTCCTCTCGACCGTTTTATAGACTGATCAGCCAAATGAATGATCTCTTTTGACTTCCTGACTGACTCGAGTTTGATCATGGCAAACATAGAGGTCAAGAGGATATTTACTAGCGAGTCACTATCGATTCTGGCATGGGTGAAGGTAGTGCCTTTAATTTCACAATCAATCCTAGGCAACTGCTTTACTCCGTGGCTCTTGGTCTTCCTCCCCATCACCAAGGAGGTGGCCATAAACACTATGTGTCTCTCAGTCCTTGTCCTCATATTGCTCGACCTCTTAGGCATCAATTTACTTCTCATAAATTGTTTGAGGATGGGGAATTGATCTATGACCTCTATTAAGGGAATCTAAAAATCAGTTCCTCATCAAGTGCCTCCCTTAGGGTAGTGTTGAGTCGATTTTTGAGGGACTTTTGAATTTTCTTTTTTTCTCCCGGCAATGGCATAATTTTGTTGTGCCGGAAACTGTTGGTTGGAAAATTAATGATAATCGGTCGTTGCTTTTATCCCTAAAACCCGCGTCAACAAAATATTATTTTTTTATTTTTGGTACTTATTAACCTGTATAGCGGACAGGGTCGAACTCAGGGAGGCTACAATTCCCGAGGGTTATTCAATTAATCAGAAACTAATTAAAAGAAAACAGGAATCTCAAAGGACAACTATCCTTGGTTTTTGTGATTTTTATCTTTTTAGTTTTTTTATTTTATTTTTTTTATTTCTAATATTTTTTATATTTTCTGATTTTTAAATTTTTATGATTTTGATTTTGCAAATTTTTTATTTTCAAAAATAATACGACGCAATATAAACAAGGTAAAGAATATACATACACCAACTCTTTTTGCAATTTTCAATTATGCTAAAAATGATCAGAAAAATTCAAAGAAAATATTTTTGTGTTTTCAAAGTTTTGAAATGTTTTTGAGAATTTTTGTAGACTTTTCAGATATTTTTGTATTTTTTAAAAATCAAATAGTGAGGAAATTAGAAAATGTCGACAACCTGGAGTAATTTGCAATTTAAAACTCTTTTAAATGCCCAAAACTCCTGGCTACTATTTTTAAGGCAAACTAGAAGAAAATATCTACAAACAGGAACTGAAATCACAATTTTTGGATTTTGTACAATTTTTTATGATTTTTATAAGATTTTTGATATTTTTCAATTTTTTAGGATTTTATAAATAATGCGTGAAGATTGATCAGAAATTAAAAGACAATGAAATACAATTACTCTAATTTTTTGGAATTTTTAGAGGTATTTTCGAATTTTTATGAATTTTAGAATGTCAAGAAGACAAAAAGGCACTGTTTTTGATTTTTTAATAATACCAAATGAAGACAAAATGTAATGAAAAATTTATGCTAATAAAATAATCACATTAAGAACATAGCACAATTTTCTCAAAATTTTTGGATCACAAATAGCCTTTATTTCAATCAAAGATCATGCACATTCAATGTTCTGCAATTCAGGGGCTAAACTATAAATAAGCAAATGTTTTGGACTGAAATCTGAAGAGTCAATGTTTTTGTCCCAAATAAATAATCAAAATAAATCACAGGGGAGAAAGTGCAAAGTTACCAAAATACCATGTGCATATCAAGTGCCTTGGAGCTCCGGAGATGATCCTGCAAATCTGAATTCCTCCGGGGGTGAAGATGCAAATATCCCCTTTTTTATTTTTAATTGAATTCAAACCCTAAAGGGGGTTTCGTTTCTTGCAAAGGGGGGCCAACAAGGGGGTGCAGCCGACCCCTTTCTTCTTCAATAGTGGAGGGCGGCGGGCGGCGCCGCTTAAAGGCGCGGCTCAGTACTGCCTTAGACGACGGAGGCTCGCGCGGAAGGAGGCTTCAGATGCGAGGAGGCTGGATCTGCTGAAGACGAAGGGCGGGCTGCGTCGGTTGAGTTGGCAGTGGTCAGGCGAGGAGCGGATGGGATGCGCGCGTGGTCGCGTTGCTCGATGGAGGGGAGGGGCGCCGCCCTTGACGGAGGGGCAGCTTTGCGCGGCCGGGCAACTTCAGGGAAGCGGGGCAGCGCCGCTGGGTGTTGATGGCTGAAGGGAGGTGCGCGGCGGCGCGTGGAGGGCGGCGGGGCCGCGCGCCGGCGTCACGGCGATAGGAGCTCGCGTGCGGGCGGCTGCTGGAGGTCGGCCTGGTGGTTGGCTTCGAGCGGCCGAGGGTCGAACTGGAGCTGGGGTCGCGCGGGGCCCTGCGGCTTGCGGCAGTAATGGAGGGGCGGCGGCGCCTGGGAGCTGTCGTCCCTTCTGTTGTTTTTTTTTTGTTTGTTTTGTTTTTTTTTAATTTTTTTATTCTTATGTATGTGATATAAACAACAGATAAAGGAAAACTTTTTTTATTTTTTTTATTTTTTTTAAATCCGAAAAAACAGGAGATGAAAAGATAAAAAATTTCTTCTTTTTTTGTAATCTTTTTAATGTTTCCCTGCAAAACAAATGTTAGGGCATAATAAGAAACAAAAATTTTATTCTTTTTATTTATTTACAAATCAGAAAATGAACGGGGATTCGACGAAAATGGAAGATTGAATCCGATTCTCCGACCACCGTGCGTGGTCAGAGTTGATAGATCATGGGAGATAGAAGTCGAAGGCGGAGTGATCGAGAAGATGAGATGAAAATCGAGTCGGTGGCGGATAAAATCGAGATGGAGATTTTTAAGATCTAGAGAAAAAAATGACGAAGGAAAAAAATTGCGATAAACTATACTACGATTAAACTAAGGTAAAATGCGAAGAAAAATTGGATCTCACCTTAGGAGTGGAAAATGGACCATGATCGCCTCGACAAGGTCGACTCGCTGTCACCGGACGGCTTGGAGGCTAGGCAACTTCCTCGACGAAATTTCTCTCGGAGATCGGGCTCCTCACTCTAAAGATTGATCAAGTTGGAATGAAGGAGAAGGAGCCATATAAATAGAAGAGATGAAATTTGAATTTTTGAATTTTTTTTGGATAAAGGGAGATAAAAATTGAAGTGAAATTTTGAAAGAGGGAATTAAAAATTAAAATTGAATTTTTGAAAAAGAGAGATGAAAAATGAATTTTTTTGAATTTTTTGGTGGAAGGGAGATGAAATTTGAAATGAAGATAAAAGAGACAATAAAACAATTATCTAATTTTTTTTTGGAATTTTTGTCACTTTATTTATTGGAATTAAAAAATGTTATTTTTTTATTTTTTTTAAGATGGTTAATCAAAAATAGCAACTATATACATATACTATATACATATGTGACACTATATACAAGGGTAAATGACAAAATTAGCCTTTTTAGTGTTTTTAGGATTTTATTATTTTTTATTTTTATTTTTATTAAAGAAAAATCAGTGGGATTAATTTACATTATATAGAAATACAATATGCACTAAATACATGGGAAAATTGCACAGACCACCCCAGAAAATCGACTTTTCAACCGTAACTCCAAAAATTATGAAAATACATCCATTTTAAAGATAATTTAATTTCGAGTTCAATGGAACTGAGATTGATTCAATTTGAGCTCATATGGAGCCAGAATTGGTCTTTCAATTAGTGCTTAGTGGCTTTTTCCAAGTGTGGCTACTTTTATTATGTACAAGATTTAATTGTGCAATCAATTTTACTAATTAGAACATATTTTAATGTACAACTTTGATTTTGAATGTTATTTTATTTGAAGTCAATTAAGGTATACATAAATTAGTGTCAGTTTTATACAGATATACACAAAATAAGTGAGAAACACATCTTTTTGGATTTTCTAGTTGAGGACCCTATCTCCCCCTACTTTATTCCTGGTCGATCAGGTCACGTCTTGACCTTCTCTCGGGGTTTGGGTCAGCCTGTACACAGTCTTCCTTTTTTTATTTTCTTGTCTTTATTTATTTTTTTTATTTTCTTTTCTTTATTTTTCCTTTCTTTCTTTATTTATTTATTTTAGGTTAAAATTAGTCAGAAATGTACAATATTTACACAGATGCAAGTTAGTAAGAATATGGAGTTAGCGTTATATGCTGGTGTTTTAATAAGGGATTTTAAGCTAAAAAAATGAATAAAGATGACGAATCGCAGATTCATCATCCCCCTATGCTTACCTTTGCTAGTCCCTTAGCAAACACTTATTTGGAAGAATAAGTGAAGAAAAAGAAAAAGAAAAAGAAAGGGAAAATAAAGAAAGTAGGACAACATTGAGTATTAAACTTATCTTCATAAAATTGTAGTTTGGAGCTCTGTCGGACCTTTGGATTATTTGTGCGTCGGAACTTCTGTGAGACTTAGAATTTTGAAACAACAGCCTTCAAGTTCTACACATCATTGTCATAGTTTCGGCTCAGAAGTCATCTTAGATCAATCCTCTTCCTAAAGCACACCCTATGAACATTGAACAATCGACTCATGTGTGTGAAAGGTTTTAGCTCTTCCCATCCAGAATGCCGGACTACCATGCAAATCTCCTCTCCAATAACTCGTCCTCGGGGAGTCAGGTATTTCCTTCTAAGGTCTGTCGCGTTGTGTTCACAATCGAATAGGGGGAGAAGTTAGAAGAAAGAGAAAAGAACTGGAGGGTGGCCAGTGTAGTCACCTCTCCTTGTGGAGATGGCCAGTGTAGACGAGTCTCCACCAAGATCTGTAGGTTTCTTGAAGCTTGGACCTTTTTGGTCAGATATTTATTTGGTAGTGGCTTCTTTGTATTTGTATTTTTGGTGGTTCTGCTTGGATCTCGTTTGCCCCTACGGATATAGAATCTTTTGTTTCCGTACATTTTTTGGGGTCTTAGAAAAAATTGTGCCCAGCCGTCCATCCCTTTTCCGAAGCTTTATTTCAACCCGTACTCCGGTCTTTAGATTTCCACGCTACCAGAAAAGAAACTCACACAGTCTTCCAACATCCCATCTGAGTTGAGCTAAGTGCATAGTGCGAGAGTACAAATTGATTCCCTATTCCAGAGTTATACCCAGAATGAAGAGACCAGGTTAGACACTAAGGGCCTGTTTGGTTACTGGGTTGGGCAGGGTTGGGTTGGGCAGGGTTGGGATGGGTGAATAGTAATCTGTGAGGAGGAAGTACCCTTATGAATAGTAACTAGGGTTGGGCCAACCTTGCCCAACCCTGTAACCAAACAGGCCCTAAGAGTCAAACGCTGCACATTGTCATGTGGAACTCAAAGAATTAAGTCAAAGACCTGAAGCTTCTAAAATCCTATTTCTCGTTGAAGTTCCTCTAAGAATTAGGTGGATTAAGGTCCAACTAAGCTCCATTCTTCAATTTTATTCCAGACATAGTTTAAATGTCAATAGTATCCTGAAAAATGCACATGCAAATGCAACATATGAACAATGCAAGGGGTTTTTTTTTGAAAAAGGAATGATGCACATGTGAAAAGAATGCACTTCTCTTTTTTTTTAACAATTTTCTAGTTTTGGACTTTTTATGGCTCTTTTTTTTTTTGAAGGAAAAATGCAAATGTGAAAGAAAGTTTTTTTTAAGGAATGATGCACATGTGAAAAGAACACACTTTTTTTTTTGAATAATTTTCTAGTTTTGGATTTTTTATGGTTTTTTTAAGGAAAAATGCAAATGTGAAAAAAAAGGTTTTTTTTTGAAATTTGCAAATTTTTAAAGATTTTTGGTTTTGCGATTTTTTTGTTTTGTATTTGTTTTTGTTTTTGTTTTTTGTTTTTTTTTGAGAAGGGTTAGTAAAATATAAAAGTATATACAATGTTTTTTTTGTGTTTTGATATATTTTTTTTGTTTTATTTTGTTCATTTCTTTTTATTTTATTTGTTTTTTTATGCACGTGGATTTTACAAACTATACACACATAACCCCCCAAATAAACGTATTTAAAAGTACGAGTTATGTCTAAAGTATATATACAATATATACGACACCCCCCTATACTTAGCTCGAACTATGTCCTCATAGTGATCAGAGGGCGAAAAGGAAGACATAACTCGTGCTAAGTATAGAAAAGTGAAAAGAAAAGATAAAAAGAAGAGAAGATGGTGATCCCCCCCTATACTTAGGATCAAGTAATCCTAAGTATAGTAGAGTGTACAAAAGGGGAAAACCGATGACGAGAATGTACAGACTCAAAATTAAAAAGACACGATATGAACAACATCACCCCCTATACTTAGGGTAGAGTATCCCTAAGTATAGGCAACAACAAGAGTAATGAACAGGACGAAAATGAACAACACAAATCGTTCACCCCCCCTATACTTAGGATAAAGCACATCCTCAGTGTAACATATACACACACACGGAAAAGGGGTGAATGATAAAATGGGAGAAGACAGAGTAAAAAGAAAGGATTATACAAGAGGAGTGGATGTACAAAGGTCAAGAAGGTCGAAAGCGAACCTTCTTGCGGGACCGCTGAGGTATGGATTTGACAAGGTGTAGGTCGATATTGGGATCATCATTAGATATAAACTGAGTAGAATCGACCAAGAATATATCCTCAGCGGTTTCAGATTGTGCAGGCCTAAACCAGTTATTGGAAGTAGTGTGGTCATGTGTTGGCCTGGGAAGTCTCGCAAACATCAAAGTAAAATGGTTCGAAATCATTATCTGAAAAAGTAGGATCAATATCAGACAGGCGAGCCTCTACTGGATCATCATCTCTATCAAAAGGCCCAAATTCTTTTATAAAAGCAATCAAATCAAATTGGGCATGATCGGTCTCATCTGAATCATGGTGAATAGGAACGGACTCATCAGTGGAAGTAATCAAATCATGTCCGTCCCTGTCTAGTTTCAGACTCTGCCTTCCGCTCTAGGGTGTCTATCGTGTAAAATTCCACGGATGTCATCAATGCATCTCCACATTCCAGAAGGGGAACTCCAAGGTCTATGCTTTTCGAGTCTTCCCTCCTTCAAGAGAATTCTTGGGTTTCATTATCATCCAACATATAACAAGAATCTCTGATATTATCATCGATGTCAAATTCCTTGGGTTGGCTAACACTACCGGGTTCTCATGAGATGCAGTTTCTGGGCAATGATGGGTGTAGTGATCAACACCATCGCTCCTACATCAAAACGGAAGCGAATCTCTCCTGAACCATAGTCAATAACAGCTCTCGCAGAGGCAAGGAAAGGCCGTCCCAGGATGATTGGAGGGTGCTCCACAGGGGTGGAGGTCTCCATGGCATTACAAATAAAATCCGAAGTAAAATTCAGTTCCTGAATAGAAATGACAGCATTTTCTAGAATACCCTTCGGCCTCTTGATAGATCCATCACCAAATTGAACTATCATCCTGGTTTTCTTAAGAGGCCCAAGATGAAGATACTGTACCATAGAGAAGGGTATTACATTGATTGATGAACCGCCATCAAGGAGAGTGTTATCATAGGAATAGTTCAGATATGGAGCAACTCACAAGAGGTGTGGCAGTGTTCCCTTTCTTAAAAATATGGACGTTGAGAGATGGCGATAGGCAGTGGCCATGGTCAAGATGTGACGCTCAGATCTTCTCCTTCGCTTTCTCTTCTTGTTTGAGGAGTAGATAAATCTGTCATGGCCTGTTGAAGTGGAGTTTTAATGATCTCTTGAAGGATGGCTACCACTTCGGGTTCAGTCAACATTTTTTGAATTTTTGGACCTCATCCATACAAGAGAGGAGGTCAGAATCATCAGTTACATGAGGAGTGCCAAGAGCAGTCTGTACAGTGGAATCCTCGGGGTCAAGATTGGGATATGTGGTGGATGATTGTGTGGGTAAATGATTGGGCATTTGGGTCTCTCCTCACAAAATGAATGGATAATGTGTCTCCCAGAATCTTTTTGGATTTTTAAAATTTTCTCATTTTTTGTATTTTGGGTGATTGCAAGCTCTCATGATTATCCTCGAATGAATCCAGATCCTCAAAAAGTGGAGCAGCGTTCTGGCTCATATTATGTTAAAGAGATTGTTAATCCTCGAATTCATATGCTCCACCATCTGGTTCAGTGTCTCAAGTGTGGAAATCATGAAAGGTGACTCCAAAAATCTCAAGACCGTGTAGGGCTGAATGAGGGTGGGTGAAAATCAAAGTCCTCCGCTTCCTGAAATAATGGGTTAGGCGGATATGCACAAAAATCAGGAGGAAAGTCCTCCTAGAAAAAGGAAGGTGGATCACATGGAGAGTACGAGGTATCTTCGAAGATCGGATTAAAATAACTCCAGTCGGCCATCTTCGAAACAAAGATTGAGAGAGCACGAGGGTCAAGCCAAAAGATATGGAGAAGAAGGCGCAAATGCCCAGAAGGATCTTGCTAGCACACAAACAATCAAACACAATACAAACCCCCAGTTCACCAACTCAACTCAAAGTGAAGACCGTAAAGGTTCGGTCAATTAATCTTGTCTGTTTAGAGTTAGGTGATAATCACATAAGTTGTACAAACACTTAGGCTGAATTATGGGATTTGGGCACTAACTTAGTGTGTACGGCGAGCACGTTAAAACGAATACAATGAGGGGGTTACTCTCCCCAAAACAATGATTTTTCCTTATGTTATTTTAGGGTCGGGTTTTCTTTAGCAGTCCCAATTTAGGCAGTTATCACTTGGTTAAAATGTTTTCAAGAATCGCCTACCGAGTGTCCAATTTCCTTTTAATTTATGTGAGTGAAAACAAGGAAGGAGATCGGAAATGCCAATGCGCGATTAAAATGATGATGCATGCAGAGGTTAGAGATGCGTACCTTGTCGCCAGCACACTACACGCTAGTGATCCGCACAGAATTTAAATACAGAAAATAAACTAACCTATATGATGCAAGTGAACCGTCCTGGATGATAACTTCTATTAACAGGCAAGAACGAGTTAATTTGACTAAGTCCAAATTACGCTTTACTCTATAGGCACAAAAAAGTCTTGTTTATGGTGTTTGGACCTAATTAATTACCTGGCTCAAGCAAATTATTAAAGCAATCAAGAGGTAGCTTTCGAAATCCGCAGAAAACAAAGAAAAATAAAGGCGATGAAAACAAAACCGGTGAGGTCCCCCAAGCGCACCGGCACTTGGCGAAACAGACCCCGCAACAAATGAATGTCCTTTTACAGTATTTAAATGGAAAAGAAAAATCTCTCTCTCTCTCTCTCTTTTCGTCTCTTTCACTCTTCTTCTCTTTTTTTCTCACGCTATTCTGCGGCTTGGTGAAGAATCAAGCCGCCTCCACGTCGCTTGGGGTGCTTCGGCTCTCCTAGATTGCCTCCTTCGCTCTGCGGGCCCTCGCAAGAAAAATAGAAAAAAATGTGTAAGAAAAACAATTATCAAATATGAGAAAAGAAGAGAAAAAATGAAACAGATGCAGTGGATATAAACAATTAAGTGAATGGCAAGAAATGTAAACAGATATTTACAACCAAGAATAGCAGGTCAAAAGAGAAACCTAACTACCTCGCCGTGCCTCCCTCGGCAACGGCGCCATTTTGTTGAGTCGAATTTTCGAGGGACTTTTGAATTTTCGTTTTTCTCCCGGCAACGCAAATTTTGTTGTGCCGGAAACTGTTGGGTTGGAAAATTAATGATAATCGGTCGTTGCTTTTATCCCTAAAACCCGCGTCAACAAAAGATTATTTTTTTTATTTTTGCTACTTATTAACCTGTATAGCGGACAGGATCGAACTCAGGAGGCTACAATTCCCGAGGGTTATTCAATTAATCAGAAACTAATTAAAAGAAACAGGAATCTCAAAGGACAACTATCCTTGGTTTTGTGATTTTTATCTTTTAGTTTTTACTTTTTTTACATTTTTTTTTTTATATTTCTGATATTTTAAATTTTTATGATTTTGATTTGCAAATTTTTATTTTCAAAATAATACGACGCAATATAAACAAGGTAAAGAATATACACACACCAAGTCTTTTTGCAATTTCAATTATGCTAAAAATGATCAGAAAATTCAAAGAAAAATTTTTTGTGTTTGAAAGTTTTGAAATGTTTTGAGAATTTTGTAGACTTTTACAGATATTTTTGTATTTTTTAAAAATCAAACAGTGAGGAAACTGGAAAATGTGGACAGCTCTGGAGTAATTTGCAATTTAACGCTTTTAAATGCCAAAACTCCTGGCTACTATTTTTAAGGCAAACTAGAAGAAAAATCTACAAACAGGAACCTGAAATCACAATTTTTGGATTTTTGTACAATTTTTATGAGTTTTATAAGATTTTTTATATTTTTTCATTTTTTTAGGATTTTATAAATAATTAATACGTGAAAATTGATCAGAAATTAAAAAATAATGAAATACAACTACTCTAATTTTTTGGAATTTTTAGAGGTATTTTCGAATTTTTATGAATTTTAGATTTCAAGAAGACAAAAAGGCACTGTTTTTGATTTTTTAATAATACCAAATGAAGACAAAATGTAATGAAAATTTATGCTAATAAATTAATCACATTAAGAACATATCACAGTTTTCTCAAAATTTTTGGATCACAATAGCCTTTATTTCAATCAAAGATCATGCACATTCA
Organism: Ottelia alismoides; assembly: GCA_037367405.1. Classification (NCBI taxonomy): domain Eukaryota; kingdom Viridiplantae; phylum Streptophyta; class Magnoliopsida; order Alismatales; family Hydrocharitaceae; genus Ottelia; species Ottelia alismoides. The sequence goes on along the minus strand of JAZKJV010004359.1, from coordinate 207,268 downwards.
ATGTCGCAATTCAGGTCTAAAATGTAAATAAGCAAAAGTTTTGGACTGAAATCTGAAGAGTCAATGTTTTTGTCCCAAATAAATAATCAAAATAAATCACATGGGAGAAAGTGCAAAGTTACCAAAATACCATGTGCATATCAGTGCCTTGGAGCTCTGGAGATGATCCTGCAAATCTGAATTCCTCAGGGGGTGAAGATGCAAATATCCCCTTTTTTTATTTTTAATTGAATTCAAACCCTAAAGGGGGTTTCGTTCTTGCAAAGGGGGGCCAACATGGGGGGTGCAGCCGACCCCTTTCTTCTTCAATAGTGGAGGGCGGCGCGCCGCGCTCAAGCGCGGCTCAGTACTGCCTTAGACGACGGAGGCTCGCGCGGAAGGAGGCTTCAGATGCGAGGAGGCTGGATCTGCTGAAGATGAAGGGCGGGCGACGTCGGTTGAGTTGAGCAGTGGTCAGGCGAGGAGCGCATGGGATGCGCTCGTGGCCGCGCTGCTCGATGGAGGGAAGGGGCGCCGCCCTTGACGGAGGGGCAGCTTCACGCGGGCCGGGCGACTTCAGGGTAGCGGGGCAACGCCGCTGGGCGTTGATGGCTGAAGGGAGGTGCGCGGCGGTGCGTGGAGGGCGGCGGGGCCGTGCGCCGGTGTCCACGGCGACAGGAGCTCGCGTGCGGGCGACTGCTGGAGGTCGGCCTGGAGGTTGGCTTCGAGCGGCCGAGGGTCGACTGGAGCTGGGGTCGCGCAGGGCCCTGCGGCTTGCGCAGTGAAGGAGGGCGGCGGCGCCTGGGGGTTGCCGTCCCTTCTGTTTTTTTTTGTTTGTTTTGTTTTTTTTAATTTTTTTTATTCTTATGTATATGATGTAAACAGCAGATAAAGGAAAACTTTTTTTATTATTATTATTTTTTAAATCCGAAAAACAGGAGATGAAAAGATAAAAAATTTCTTCTTTTTTGTAATCTTTTAATTTTTCCCTGCAAACAAATGTTAGGGCATAAACAAGAAACAAAAATTTTATTCTTTTTATTTATTTACAAATCGGAAAATGAACGGGGATTCGACAAAAATGGAAGATTGAACTCCGATTCTCCGACCACCTTGCGTGGTCAGAGTTGATAGATCGTGGGAGATAGAAATCGAAGGCGGAGTGATCGAGAAGATGAGATGAAAATCGAGTCGGTGGCGGATAAAATTGAGATGGAGATTTTTAAGATCTAGAGAAAAAAAATGACGAAGGAAAAAAAATTGCGATAAACTATACTACGATTAAATAAGGTAAAATGCAGAAAAATTGGATCTCACCTTAGGAGTGGAAATGGACCATGATCGCCTCGACAAGCTGACTCAGCTGTCACCGGACGGCTTGGAGGCTAGGCAACTTCCTCGACGAAATTTCTCTCGGAGATCGGGCTCCTCTCTCTAAAGATTGATCAAGTTGGAATGAAGAGAAGGAGCCATATAAATAGAAGAGATGAAATTTCAATTTTGAATTTTTTTGGATAAAGGGAGATAAAATTGAAGTGAAATTTTGAAAGAGGTAATTAAAAATTTAAATTGAATTTTTGAAAAAGAGAGATGAAAAATGAATTTTGTTTGAATTTTTAGTGGAAGGGAGATGAAAATTTGAAATGAAGATAAAAGAGACATAAACAATTATCTAATTTTTTTTTGAATTTTCGTCACTTTATTTATTGGAATTAAAAATGTTATTTTTTTATTTTTTTAAGATGGTTAATCAAAAATAGCAACATATACATATATATATACATATGTGACACTATATACAAGGGTAAATGACAAAATTAGCCTTTTTTTGGTGTTTTTAGGAATTTATTATTTATTATTTTTATTTTTATTAAAGAAAATCAGTGGGATTAATTTACAAATATATAGAATACAATATGCACAAAATACATGGGAATTGCACAAACCACCCCAGAAAATCGACTTTTCAACCGTAAAATGGGAAAATTGCACAAACCACCCCAGAAAATCGACTTTTCAACCGTAACTCCAAAAATTATGAAAATACAGCCATTTTAAAGATAATTTAATTTCGAGTTCAATGGAACTGAGATTGATTCAATTTGAGCTCATATGGAGACGGAATTGGTCTTTCAATTAGTGCTTAGTGGCTTTTTCCAAGTGTGGCTACTTTTATTCTGTACAAGATTTAATTGTGCAATCAATTTTAGTAATTAGAACACATTTTAATTTACAACTTTGATTTTGAATGTTATTTGATTTGAAGTAAATTAAGGTACACATAAATTAGTGTCAGTTTTATACAGATATACACAAAATAAGTGAGAAACACATCTTTTTGGATTTTCTAGTTGAGGACCCTATCTCCCCCTACTTTATTCCTGGTCGATCAGGTCACCTCTTGACCTTCTCTCGGGGTTTGGGTCAGCCTGTACACAGTCTTCCTTTTTTTTATTTTCTTGTCTTTATTTATTTTTTTATTTTCTTTTCTTTATTTTTCCTTTCTTTCTTTATTTATTTATTTTAGGTTAAAATTAGTCAGAAATGTACAATATTTACACAGATGCAAGTTAGTAAGAATATGGAGTTAGCATTATATGCAGGTGTTTTATAAGGGATTTTAAGCTAAAAAAATGAATAAAGATGACAGAATCGCAGATTCATCAGGTAGGATCTAGTTTTTTTTAGATCCTTTTCATTTTATATTTTTTATAAAGATTTTCTGGTTTTTCAAGTTACTTTTTGGGATTTTTATTTTTTTTTAATAGGAGGAGGAGTGGGAGGATGTACAGACTGTAGATTGGAAGGCAAGTGGTCAGTAGAAGAGGGAGGTAGAATGGACTCCAGCTGTACAGACTGTATGTGTTTCCTTGTGTCCTCTAAGTTTTCAACATTGAATCTGCTTATTTTATTCTCCACTTCCATACCTAAGCTGGAATAAATTGAAATCAGTTGGTCGATGACATTTCTATATTTATCCTCAATTAATTCATATCTATTAATAATACGTGAAATGTTATCCTTCAAAGATTCCTCATACCAAATCATGGAAGCAGTATGTTCCCTCGGAGGATACTATTGTGATCTTGAAGTCTCATACCCAACATACCTAGACTCTGGCATGTAATGATGGGTCGAGTATGGGCCATCCGAATGGCAGATATGGATGGAGCCTCATGTGGTGGAATCAATAGACACGTGGTTTGATTGTTGAGCTCATGGGTCCAGTCTCCTATATGTGAAGGCTCTTCGAGTGGATGGTATGAAGGTTGATTAATGTGGGATTGATCACTAAGGTCAATCAAGTCCGGAAGATCACGTGGTGCAGGCTCTCCATTCGGTTTGTTCGGTCGACCATATTGTACCCTAATGACAAGTTGGGATGTGTATAAGTCAATTGTTGTCTATTCCCAACTTGAGGTGAGAATGAGGTATGTGGGGTTACATAATTCTACCAATCATTGGTCTGAACATTGGCTTACTCTTTGAATGGTTCTTTGATTCCAGCAACCGCCTGACTATAAGGTGAACCAACCCAAGATGGAAGTGGATCCGTTGTGTAAGAACGTGGGGTAGGTGAGAAATGTGAAGAAGCAGGGAAGTCAGTCGAAGGTCTGACTTCATACTCAAGATGGGGTGCGGAGATGGAAGAGAGAAATGCTGAAGATGTTCGGTAATTAGTAAAAGAGAAAGGATGTGAAGAATTCAAATATGGATATCAATATGCTTACATCTTGGTCAAGAAGTGAAAGCGGATTGAAGTGAAAACCTGTAGATACGAAGAGGGAAAACACACACGGACAGACACAAAAAACAAACACTAGAGCAAACCCCAGATTCACTAACTGAACGTTGTCAAGGCATAAAGGTTTTACCAAATTATCTTGTCTATTTTAATTGGTGATAAATGCAATTTTTGAAAGATTTAACGAATGTTAGGTGCCTGCATTTCCCTAAAGATTGGCCCGACTCTTACGACTGGTTGCACCTACTGTAAACCAGTATGGATGTAAGTATGAACCGTAAAAATACGGTTACCCGTTACTTGAGGACGTAGCCTTAGAAAATGTCCTCTTAACCACCAACTCTACTAAGTAAATACGGACCGTTTACCGGCTACCCGCATTTCCTCACTGAGAAGTAGCTAATCATTTTTGTAGAATCAACAGTCAATAGGAAAATCCTGCATGGTTCTATCCTAGTGTTCGTATCTCTCTCACTTGGAAGTAAATTCAAACAATGATGGGGACACTCTCTCGTAAACATGGGATAATTTTAGTCAATTTTTTGGTCAAGTCTGATGAGAAATCTTGATTTTAAGTTTTATTTTTACTGAATTAATACACCAAACACGCACGTCTAACGACCAGTCCCAATTTCTGTTTAATCCTAAGTTGTAAAACTAAGGGAAAGAGAGTTAAATAAAAATCGATGCAATCAGAAAATCAATGATACATGCCCAGTTCAGAAGACTTAAAGTTATCCTTGCGCTCTACAGGTGGGATGCAAAACAGAATTGAATTTTTACACTATATGAAATGCAAACAAGAAAATCTGTTCCTAGACAGGCAGTTCTATTATCGAGTAATGAACAATTTAATTTGGACTAATAGATCTATGGTTTAAGTGTGTCTTGTTAAGTGTGATGTGTGGTCCTATAGAGTACGAGCACAAGCAATAAAATAGTCTAAAAAATTCTCTAAGAGCTGCAAGTGCAAGTCCTAGTCTATGTCAATTAACCACATGACCACGAAGGGTCCAATGTCCTATCCTGATACAAGTAAGAGATTCCAAACTGAATCAGCTAGAAATCAAGGAATTCTTAAAAATTAATTTTTTTCTTCAAAAATGAAATCTAGAATCTCTCTTCTCAAATAAAATTTTCTTATTGGCGCCTTAGTAGCCGACTCGCTCCACCAATCGTCAGCCTCCGGTGCACTTCGAGATGCGTCGACTTCAAGAATGACGCTCCAAGTCCACTGGGCCCTCGCACAAAAAAGATAAAATTTATGAAAGAGAGATATATCAAAATATATACAAAAATAAATAGAGAAATAATTGAAGAAAAAGAGAGGAAAAATTTGAAATAATTACAAGGTGGTTCGGGGGTCAGACTATCTGAGTGAATGGAAAACCTAAGTCTAATTTTCTAAATTGATCCTATGTTGTTTCCCTCCCCGACAACGGCGCCATTTGATGGATCTCAAATCTCCCTATTTAATAATGTGTCATGTTGTTCTATTCGGGAAATAGAGATCGATCAAAAATTAACCACACAAATTGATAATCAATGAATTAATTAAAGTGCGATTTTATTTATTTTTAACCTGGGCAAGCCCCAGGGTCAACTCAAGGAGGCAAAGGAACAACATCGGATCAAATTAGAACACTTAGAATACTCTGAAGAGAGACCAAGCGACTCGGGTTAAGTATCAAAATAAAATAATGGTCGTTATGACCCAAATCACTCGGCTCGGTCAACGAGAAAAGAAAACCACTCAAGAAAATCATGAAATCAATGTCAGCGGTCTACTATTTTGATGTACCTGGTATAGCTACCAGGATCGAATATAAGGAGCACGATTGAAAATCTAAGTAGTCAAATTTCGAAAATAAAATGTTTTTTAGTGGTTTTTATTTGCAAAATTTTAATTTTTAATAAAACAAAATCAAGCGCAAAAATAACAGAAAACAAACGGAACACTCTTTTTTGGATTTTTTTTAAAAGGACAAAAAATACTCAGAAAATCAAAATAAAAATATTTTTGGATTTCACGACTTTTGAAGTGTTTTTTATAGTTTTTAGAGGGTTTTCAAACGTTTTGTTAATTTTTAAAAATCAAATAGTGCCAAAAATGTAAAATAGTGCACAATCAAGACAAAATTGCAAATTAAAAATATTTCAAGTGCCCCAAGGTCTAATTGATAAATTTATGGTAAAGTAGAAATAAAAAGCTACAAATAGGAACTGAAAAACATAATTTTTATATTTTTCTTTGATTCTATATGATTTTTATAAAATTTTGCTTATTTTGTGATTTTTAGGGTTTTATGATGATTTTTCAAACAAATTTATGAGGATAAAACACAACAAAAGGCAAACATAAGAATTTTGGTGGAATTTTTAACACATTTTTTGAATTTTTATTCTAACTTAGAAAGGATACTTTTTAGGGGTTCTCAATTTTTAAAAATATTAAAGACACGTAAATCAAGGCACCAAAATTACCATAAATAATACACGTTGACATGAGCTAGATGTAATTTTATGTAATTTTTAGAATTAATTTACTATTTATTAAGCCCAACAAGAGACATGCAATTAAACATAGCTCACAGGGTCCCAAACACAATTAATTTAAGTATCTGGACTAAACAAACAACAAGCTATAAAAGCATATGGTCGAATATGCAATTATCCCGAACAACGCATGCGTCACACGTGATCCAGGCTCACAGGGGTATAAATGCAATTTTTAAAACTTCAACATTCAATCAACAACAACATAATAGTCCAGGAAACAAAATGCAAATATCCCAAAGAACACATAGGAACACATGTAATTCAGACTTGGAGGGACTGAAATGCAAATAAAAAAGTGTGAGGTCCAAACTGTAAATGTTTTTAACTACAACTTTTATTTTCTAGATTAAGGCAAAATAGGGAAACATGCAGAGATGAAAGTAAAATATACCCAAGGGGGCATGTGACGTGCGTGGGGGCAGGCGCCGACGTACGGCTCTGATCGAAGCCCAGGAGGATCTGACGACCTGGAGAGAATGTCGTGGACGTGCATGTCAGATGCATCAAGGCTCTGATCTAACGACCCAAAATCTGCTACGGTCGGGTGGCTCTGATCAGATCTGGTAGAGGTGTGCTCATCCGATGGTGGAGAGAAGGTCTGCAAGAACATGCCCCAGGCGGACTTCACCCAAGCGAAGGAGGCGATCCACTACTCCGATGAGGTCGCCAAAGGGTCCGGCTGTGTCGTGAGGATTCTCTACATTGAATGGGAAGTTCAGATGGCCGGGAGGGCAATCGTATGAACATGGCGATGAAGGCCCTCCTGTAGCTGTTCCGTCTGAGCAGATGAGGGTGCAAAGTATGCTCCTCATGCGCGTTAGTACCTGCAAAGGGTAAGGTGACTCGGGGGCATAGCTCCGATTGTATTTATTGCATAGGAAAATAGGAGAAGTGGCAGGGGGAAGTGTCTTGGGCTTCCGGTGAAGGTGAAGGAGGAAGCCCGACCTAATCTCGATTTGATGGTCGAGACTCAAGGTGATCAGGTTGCGAAGGAAGGGGCAGGGTGATTCGAGGAGTATATCTGAGTAAATGGAAATGGGTAGCGGAGTTCCGACTAGCTGGTCGGAGCTAACAAACGGTGGCTTTGGCAAAATGGAAATATGAATCTAGCAGGGAAATGTAGTTGGTAGGAGTGATACCTGAAGGTTTAGATGAACTAAGAAGCTCCAAGCGAAGGTGGCTAAGGGGTCTTGGCCTCAACCGAGCATCACTGACTGGGAGGCTACATGCGGTGGAGCTCCGACCGCGTCTTGAGCTACAAGCCTCCATGTGTCTCCACGGGGTCCTAAGCTACTCATCCGATGGCTGTCACTCTAAGGAAGGTAACTAGTGTTCTTGGGTTGCACAAGGGACAAGCTGAGGTACACAGGAGGCAGAGGAGCGTATTTATAAGAGCTCCAGGGTCTAAGAAGATCGGAGCTTAATGGGGAACCCTAGGCAGATCCGGCTATGCCTAGGTATCCGTGAGGATCGAGGATGGTAGAGCTTTAATCGGGGGCAGGGATCAAAACAATCGGAGGTCTGGGTCGAGCGCTAAAAAGTGGAGAAAACACTCCGGTGAGGCACACGCTTACCCGACCCGGTTGGAAGAGACCATTGACCGAGGTCAACATTCTAGGTGGAACAATGAGGATTCAAAATGTACAAAAGAAAAAGAAATTCAATTAAAAATAGTGAATGATTTTAAATTAAAAAATGTATAAAATAAAGAATGTTTATTATTTTATAACTGATTTTTTGTGATTTTTAAGTATTTTTAGGAAAAATAAAATAAGGTATATACAATATATAGTATTATATACAAGTATAATTTACCTATGTATTATGTACAAGTATTGTTATTTTATTTTTTTACAAAAAATAATTTTATTTTATATTTTCTTTATTTACATAATAATTTAAGGGATACAAAAAGTTTTTTTCTAAACATATTTAAAGGTGCAAATTAAATGGGTATTGTATTAAATACATGTGTATTTTGTACAAGGGATTGATGATTTTATTTTTATTTTTATTTTCGTGTTTGTGATTTTTATTTTATTTTTTATTATTTCTAAGTCTATATACAGTTGTGTAAAAGAATGAAATATTTTTATTTTGTCAAATTAATAAATATATAATTTGTACAAGTATAGGTGATATGTACAATACTTGGTGAACCCCTATCTCTCCCTACTTATTTTCTTTGCGATCAGGTCAAAGGTTGACCTTCTCTTGGGGTTTGGGTCACTCTGTATTTATTCGAAATACATCTTTCTTTTTCTTTTCTCTTTATTTATTTATTTTTACAAAATAGGTGTTAATTATGCATTATTTATAATGGCATACCAAATGCTAAGTTATTATATTTACAAGAATTTACAGGTGGTTTTGCTAAAAAGAAGAGCTAAAATAAAAGAATAAAGAATGAGAATCGTAGATTCATCATCTCCCTATACTTTATCTTTGCTAGTCCCTTAGCAAACACTTATTTGAAAAAGAAGTGAAAAATAAAAGAAAAGAAAAAGGGGGAATCAAAGCTGATTATTAAAGTTGTCTTCATTAAATTGGAATATAGATCTCAGTCAGACCATTGGATTATTAATTTAGCAGAACCTTATTGGGAAATAATCTTAAAACTCAACAACCTCTAATTTCCACAGTTCTATGGTCAAGACTCCTTAATACCTAGGTCAGAACAAGTCTACAAACGCAAACTCTAATGACTATGCATCTTTCCTTGTACTGTGTAAGTAATATGTAGCTCCCCACCTCAGAAATGACAAAGAAACAAACTCCCTCAACAAGGTAACTCTAATCCCCCAGTCTAGCACCTCTTTCCTCGAGTAACGAGGTATTCCCTTCTAAGTTTAAGTACAACCAGCTCAAGAAGAGGGGAAAGAAGAGAATGGATCGTGACCAGTGTAGCCACATATCCCTTGGAGCTTAACCAGTGTAGCTAAGTCTCCAACTGCAAGCTTCCATGATATGAGAAGTTGGAATACATAAGCTTTGCTTATTCACTATATACACTCCGACATGCATTTTATTTTCAATCAGGCCTGTCCCCTTTTTGGAGTTTTTCATGTTTTTGCACATTTTTTTATGTGCATATATACAACATATTGCCATGGTGCAACATGTACATAAGTAGTTTTCCCTCTTCAGCCAGTAGACTATCCCTCTTTAAAGCATTTTTTTAACCCACGGGTTCCTATCTTTACACCGCAATGCTACTAGACCAGGTTGAGATGCACATCCCTCCCTAGGTACTACTATGCTACTCCAAGTCAAAGAATTCTGCCTCCTCACTACCTCATCCGTGTTGAGCTATGTGTAAGGTGTGTGTCCAAGTCAAGACATTGTCTCTGAGAGTCATGCGTGTGTTGTTAAGGGTTCTACATAGGCTCATCAAGATGACATGTGAACATAGCCTAGTGGACTCAAAGAATTAAGTCTCCATGGACCTGAAAAGTCTTAACCCCAAATCCTATAAGGTTCCTCAGAAGTTAAGTGGATTAAGGTCTTAACCAAACTCCATTTCTCAATTTAATTTCAGACCAGTTTAAATGTCAACTATGATTCAAAAGAATGTACATGCAAATATTTACAAAAACTCTTTTTTTGGAAAATATTCCAAAATATGCATTTTTTATGAAAATTTTTGAATGCAAGAAAGACATAAAAGTATTGCAAAATATTTACAAACATTTGCAAACAAATTTTTGCAACATTTATTTTTCAAACATTTTCATTTTTTTGTACTATATACATAATTTTGATACAAAATTATTTACAAAGATTTTACAATCAAAATTGTTTTTACAAAAGTTTGTACACAAATAATTTTTACAAAAGGGAATTTACAAATATTTATGTACACGAATTTTTTTTTTAAAAAAATGTGATTTTTAGTCTTGTGATTTTTAGCCATTTTATTTAACACACTCACACAAAGTGCGAGTTATGGGTAATATATATAATATATACGACACCTCCCCATACTTAGCTCGAACGATTTCCTCAGAGCGATCAAAGAGCGGTGAATGGAAGACATAACTCGTGTTAAGTATTGGGAAGTGAAAAGAACGATATACTATAATGACGAATGAAAGAATGAAATGAATAGAGGTCTATGATCCCCCTATACTTAGGATCAAATAATCCTAAGTATAGAAATCTGTACACAAGGGGAAGACCGAGGAATAGGATGTACATGTATTACCTCCCATATAGTTAGGGTAAAATATCCCTAAGTATAGGGAACAAAATAGAGGTAATGAAATAAAATGGATAATCACAAGTCTGATACCCCCATACTTAGGGTAAAGTACACCCTAAGTATAGCACAATCATAAGATGCAGATGGGGTATTAGACAAAAAATGAATGATATGGACAACTGGATCTATACAGCTACGAAAGAGAGTAAAAATCAGGCATGAGATGCAAATGATGCGAGTCAAAGACCATATCTCATGCAAAATGAATAGAGGCAACATCAATGATCAGCGGATCATGATCAAGATATGGCTTCAGGGCAGACTATTAACTTGAAAGGTTGAATCAGTTGACAACTCAGATATGACGATGCTTTCGTTGTCGTGCACCTTTCTGACCACGTAAGGTCCCTCCCATTTACTTTGCAATTTCTCTGGAAATAATCTCAACCTAGCATCAAATAGCCATACTCTTTGATTCGGCTCAAACTGTTTATGGATGATGTGAGAATCATGTCATATCTTCACTTTGTCCTTATACTATAGACTACTCGAAAAGGTTGTATATCTTAACTCCTCGAGAGCTACCAACTCTGCTTTCCTCTGCTCTCCTACACTCTTGGGATCCAATAATAACTCTATAACTTCCCAAAGTGACATGCTTGATTTCTACAGGTACATGGCATGGCTTGCCATAAACGAGACGAAAGGGAGATGTGCCCAAAGGTGTCTTGAAGGATGTCCTATAGGCCCACAAGATAGAGTCCAAAAGCTGTGACCAATCACTTCGGTCTGGGCAGACAACCTTATGCAATATCGTCTTGATCTCCATGTTCGATACTTCAGCAAGACCATTAGTCTGAGGGTGATATGGAGTGGCAACTCGATGGTCAATGCTGAACTCGTTAGCAAGGGCCCTTACCTTGTCGTTGATAATGTGTGTCCCCATGTTAGATATCAAAACTCTAGTTACCCCAAATCGTGAAATGATATTTTTCCTCAAGAATGTGCACATGGTCTTAGCATCTGCGGCTCGGGCAGGGATGGCCTCAACCAAATGACTCACATAATCTACAGCAAGCAGAATGTACTTAAACCCCTAACTCTTAGGGAATGGACCCATGAAACCGATGCCCCGTGCATCAAAAACCTCACAGAAGTGAATGGGATGCATCTGCATCATATCACATTGTCCACAAGTGTCCATCATCTGACAGTCAGTGCACCTCTTCACGAATTCATCTGAATTCTTGAAGAGGTAGGCCACCAAATGCCGGATTAGAGATCTTTCTGTGATGTCCGTATCCTTGAATGATGTCCTCCTTCCTCAAGCTTGTGGCAGTAAGTGAGGACGCTCTGGTGCTCCTCCCGAGGAATGCACCGACACCAAACACTATACCCCCCTTCATAATAAAGGATGGGATCCTTCCAATAGTACGACTTGTCCCTCGCAAGGATGGTCTCAAGTCGCTGCCTGGGCCAACCTTGTGGAACTTTCTTAGCAACAAGATAGTTCACAATGTCAACATATAATGGAAGCGAGGTGATATAAAGATTCACCTCATCTGGTAAGGTCTCTGTAATAGGCGTGATCTGATCAGAATCCTCAAGGTTCTCTAAGCGGGAGAGGTGATCCACCACTACATTCTTGACTCCAAGTTTATCCTTAATCTCAATATCAAACTCCTGGAGTAGAAGGATCCATCTGGTCAATCTAGCTTTGGAATCCTTCTTAGCCATGAGGTATTGGATGATAGTGTGATCTGTGTATATGGTCACTCTAGATCCAAGAATGTAACATATGAACTTATCCAAAGCAAAGACTACGGCTAGCATCTCCTTCTCAGTGATGGTGTAGTTCTGCTGAGCAGCATCCAAAGTTCGGCTAGCGTAGTTAATGGTAAAAGGTAATCCATTTCTCATCTATCTTAGCACAACCCCTATGGCAAAATCAGAAGTGTCCGTCATGATCTTGAATGGGAGAGACCAATCGGGTGGTTGAAGGATAGAATCCTGAATAACTAGTCCCTTGAGAGTCTCGAATGATGCAAGACACTTATCATCTACAATGAACTCTGCGTCTTTCATCAGCAAATCAGCGAGTGGTCGGGCAATACGTCTGATGTCCTAAATAAATCGTCGGTAGAAACCGACATGCCCAGAAAAGACCACAATTGACGTAAATTAGGCAGTGGATTGAGTTTCTTGATGATATCCACCTTGGTCGGATCGATCTACATGCCCCTGTTGGAGATGATATGGCCAAGTACTGTCCCTAGAGTCATCATAAAATGACTCTTCTCCCAAGATAGTACAAGGTTGACCTCTGTGTAGTGCTGAAGTACTCTACTTAGGCAGTCAAGACAAGCATAGAACCCATCGCCATAGGTCGAAAAGTCATCCAAGATGACCTCTAAACAGTCACCCACCATGTCCGAAAATATGGAAAGCATGCACCTTTGGAATGTAGCCGTGGCATTACATAAACAAAAGGGCATCCATCTAAAAGCATACATCCCAAACGGACAGGTGAATGTCGTTTTCTCCTGGTCTTCGGGCGCAATGGTCACATGATTGTATCCCTAGTACCCGTCAAGGAAACAACAATGACTCTTCCTTGCTTGCCTCTCGATAATCTGGTTAATGAATGGCAACGGGAAATGATCCTTCTTGGTGGGGCCTGATTCAATCGTCTGTAGTCCACACACACCCTCCAAGAAGTGGGTACTCGGGCAGCTATCTCCTCTCCAGACTTGCTCATAACTGTGGTGATACCTGTCTTCTTAGGTACCACATGCAATGGACTAACCCACTTAGAAGAGATGGGGTTGATAAAATTGGCGCTCAACCACTTCGATATTTCCTTCATGACCACATCTCGAAGATTTGGGTTCAGCACTCGTTGGAACTCACACGATGGCTTAGTGTCCTCTTCAAGATAGACGTAGTGGGAGCACATGACCAGACTTATCCCCTAGAGATCATCTACACTCCATCCAATCACCTTACGGTTTCTTTTAAGACCTCCTATCAAACAAGATTCTTGGTCTTTAGTCAAATCCGCTGAGATAATGACTAGGAACATATATGGCTCACCCGTAAGGAATCTATACTTCATGCTCTGCTATAAGTTCTTCAATTCTGGACATGTGGGAGCTTGCAAATCTGTCTTCTGAAATGTTTGTGTGAAGGATACCAGATCTATATGTGAGAACTCTCGCTGTTGTGGTAAATCTGACGAAGACGTCCCTGATGGTTTATCTATCATCTAACCTGGCTTTCTCTCCACCCTAGCTGTCGGCTCTATGGAGACAAGACACGGTAAATAATCATCGAACTGATGCTAATCAAAATCAGTGGCTGTTTGAGGGATCTGAATCAGAATCATAGGAAATAAAATCTGCCTCACTATCAAGGTCACGGTCATCAACCTCTAAGGTGTCCTATGCCATGTGTGTTCTCTCCTAACTCTCATCAACTGTCGTTTGAAACTCTGTAGTGAAGTTGTGACGAGAGCTCGTACTGCTGGGTCTGCCCAAACAACTTCATCATCTATAATCACAAAGTCACACTCCTTGTAGATGTCTCGCTCTACGAATGTCATCTACTCTGAGTCACTCGTCTGCTCTGAGCAAGATGAATCTCTCGCTCTGGTCTCCTCGGTCGTTTCTATTTGTACACTTTCACCCTCGACACGAAAGTATACCTTCCCGTTATCATGATCGGACATTGCCTTGGTTGTGGCCAAGAAAGGTCGTCCTAGGATGATGGGGGTATTGGTCACAAACTCAGGGATCTCCATGTCCAATACAAAAAAGTACACAGGGAATTTCATGCCCTAGATTTGCCGATAATGTCCTTGAGTAACCCATCGAACTCTTGACAGATCTATCGGCAAACTGAAGGATTGTCCTACTCTGTCTAAGAGGGTTGAACTCGAATCGGTCGAGTAAGGCTACCGGGAGGAGGTTAATCGAAGAGCCGCTGTCTAATAAAGTAGGATCAAACCACTGCTCGTGAATGTAGCAATTGACATATGGAGCTCCTGCATCTGTTATTTTGGCTGGCAACCGGTTCTGAATAGCGAAGCATGTGCCATGAGTAAGCACATGGATCTCTGCATTGTGGTTCCTCTTCTTCCTGTGGATTGTGGTCTTCTCTCTCAAATTCTCCCGGAAAAGAGGAATGTGCTCTAGTGCCTCCTATAGAGTCAGTTGTATCTGGAATCTATCAATTATCTGCTCGATGAACTATAATTGATGTCTCTTTTTGGGATTTTCTATTTTGTTCCCCTCTCCTAAGCGGAGTGCTTGAGGGAAGGGGATGGAGGGACCCTCTCTAGAGAGATGAGGGTCAGGAATAAGTTCCTGTGCATGTAGACTAGAATCCATATCGAGATCATCTTGTAAAACATATGGAATCACAAGAGATACAAAAACCTTTCCTTTATTCATATTTTTGATATTTTTTGTATTTGTTTTTTTTTGTGATTTTCTATGAGTGTCCTCGCGTACAAAACAAGGTAGCACAACAGAAGGAAAATTGGTGGCATCAGCACCACCTACAACATCTGAACCAGTGGCATCAACACCACTCTCTGGCCTCGCATCTGGGGTAATGGTGGCATCAGCACCACCATCAACTGGAATCCCGACGACCACATTACCGTCGGCTGGATAAACATCCATGGAGGCATCAGCACCACCGTCATCATCATCATCACAAGTGGCATCAGTGCCGCTTCAATCCTAATCTGGTGCTCTGCTCTGTCATCTCAGGTAAAGAAGAAGGGTGGTCGAGGGGGAACAAGGTGGTAGCGAACTTGGGTTCAGAGAGAGGGCCTGAGCTCTTCGAAGCTACCCTAGATGAATGGAGAGGAGTGCTCGAAAGAGGTGCTATCAAAGGCAACCTAAGGGACGTCCTTCCCATCATCGTGATGTGGGGATTTATGCAGATCGGATCTGGAATGCAAACAAGATGAGAAATCCAACCCCTTGTACACCTACACAATGCGAGCTGATGGCCATGGAAGATCGGTCGTTAATCTTGTCCAATTTTATCAAGGTGACAAATCAATCTATCGGAACGATTAAGAGAGCTGTTGGGAACCCAATCCTCCCAGGAGACTATCCCGAATCTCGCAGCTACTTTTTCTCAGCCAGTATGGATGCAGACTGTTTACCGGCAACCCGATCTACCCAATCTGATAAGGAAGTCCCAGACCTATTACTGGCTACCCAGTGAAATCCTCACTGGAACAACTTACTACAAGACTAGTAGTCTGAAGAGAAATCGAGTGTGGCTCTATCCTTGTGTATGGGAGGCTCTCTCCCTGCAGATAAATCAAACAAGGAGGGGGTGACTCTCCCAAAAAAAAAGAATTTTAAATGAGATCGATTTTAGGTCAAGTTTGCACTAGCAGTCCCAATTTTATTTGGTTTCCACTTTTTATGCATTTTTCTGAATAAAACAATGCCCAACAAATTTTCCAATTTCCTTGATTATATTGAGTCCAATAAAACACGGGGAGGAAGTCGGAAAAGCAAATGCGCAATCAAACACAATGATGCATGCAGAGATAGAAATGTATACCTCGCTCTAGCACTCTACATGCAGGGTGATCCGTGCATAAAATAAAAGACAAGAAATAAACTATCTATATGATGCACGGGGAAATCATCCCTAGATGAACAACTTATATTATGTGAAGAACAAGTAGCTAACTATCGGGAAGAGAGACCAGAGTTCGATCTTCGATGCTGATCGGTGCCCATTACAATGGGTCCTACCAGCACTATATACGGCCTCTCTCGACACGTGGTCTCTAATCCCAATAAGTTAACTTTTTATGATTTATTTTAGCTAAGTCCAATTATGTTCTATAGGAACAAACAAGCAATTAAGTGTGGAGACCTTAGCTAATTAGACACAATCGGATAGAAGTCCTAAGTCTACAAGTTAAAACCTCAGGAATGAAATAGAAATAAAATCGAAAAATCAGCAAAAAAGCAAGGGAAAACTACGGTGAGGTCCCCTGAGTACACCAATACTCAGCGAAACAGACCCTGAAATGTCTAAGTGTCCAACAGTCTCAGAATCTAATAATTACAATAAATGGAAGTTTGCAAAAGTAAATAAATTATCTATCCGCTATAACTACTCTCTCACTCCTCTACTCCTCCTCGGATGCGGGCTCCTACAAAAGAAAAGCATCCCTCGGGCGGTTCCTCGCACAAAAAGTGAAATAGAGAGATGTCAGAAAACAATTATATAAGATAGATAATGAAAATGAATAAAAAGAAATTTGACTACTATGTCATGCTCCCTGGCAACGGTGCCATTCTGATGAGCGACCAAGCGACTCAGGTTAAGTATCAAAAAAAAACAATGGTCGTTGTGACTCCAAATCACTCAGCTCGGTCAATGAGAAAAGAAAACCACTCAGAAAAATAAAGAAATCAATTTCAATGGTCTGCTATTTTGATGTACCGGGTATAGCTACAAGGTCGAAAAAAAAGGAGCACGATTAAAAAACTAAGTAGTCAAATTTCGAAAATAAAATGTTTTTAGTGGTTTTTTATTTTGTAAATTTTTAATTTTTAATAAAACAAAAGCAATCACAAAAATAAAAGAAAACAAACAGAACACTCTTTTTGGATTTTTCAAAAGGACCAAATTCTCAGAAAATTAAAGTGAAAATATTTTTGGGTTTTAAGCTTTTGAGGAATTTTTGGTAATTTTTAGAGGATGTAAAATGTTTTTCTGAATTTTTAAAAATCAAACAGTGCCAAAAATGTAAAACGGTGCACAACCAGGATCAAATTGCAAATTAAAAATATTTAAAGTGCCCAAGGTCCTGGTTGATAATTTTATGGTAAAGTAGAAATAAAAAGCTATAAACAGTAACTGAAAACACAATTTTTAGATTTTTCTTTGATTTTATATGACTTTTATAAGATTTTGGTTATTTTGTGATTTTTAGGGTTTTATGAAAAATTTTCAAATAAAATTTTTAATGAAGATAAAACACATCAAAAGATAAATACAAGAATTTTTGTGGAATTTTTAACACATTTCTAGAATTTTTATAATTTTTCTAACTTAGACATGACACTTTTTAGGGGTTTTCAATTTCAAAAATATAAAGACATGTAAATCAAGGCTCCAAAATTACGATAAATAATACATGCTAACAAGAGCTGGATGTAATTTTTAGGTAATTTTTAGAATTATTTTACTATTTATTAAGTCCAATAAAAACATACAATTAAACAAAACTTAAAGGGACCCCAACGCAATTTATTTAATTTTACAGACCAAATAAACAACAAGCTATAAAAGCACATGGTCGAATATGCAATTATCCCAAACAACGCTTGTGTCACACTTGATCCAGGCCACAGGAGTATAAATGCAATTTTTAAAACTTCAACATTCAATCAATAACAACATAATAGTCCGGGAAACAAAATGCAAATATCCCACAAAACACATGGGAACACATGTGACTCAAACTCTAAGGGACTGAAACGCAAAACCAAAAAGTGCGAGGTCCAAACTGTAAATATTTTTAACTACAACTTTTATTTTCTAGACTAAGGCAAAATAGAGAAACATGTAGGGATGAAAATGAAATATAACTAAGGGGACACGTGGCGTGTGTGGGGGCACGTGCTGGCGTACGGCTCTGATCGAAGCGGAGGTGGATTTGACGGCCTGGAGAGAATGTCGCAGATGTGCGTGTCAGATGCGTCAGGGCTTTGATCTAATAGCCCAAAAGCTGCTACGATCGGGCAACTCTAATCAGATCTGGCAGAGGCGTATTCATCCGACGGTGGAGAAAAAGGTATGCAAGAACACAACCGAGTCAGACTTCACCCGAGAGAAGGAGGCGATCCGCTACTCCGATGAGGTCGCCAAAGGATCCGATAGTGTCGTGAAGATGCTTTGTGTGGAATGGACGACTCTGATGGTTGGGAAAGCAGTTAGATGAACGTGGCGATGAAGGCCCTCCTAGAGCTGATCCGCTTGAGTAGACGGGGTCCAAAGTGTGGTCCTCACACAAGTTAGTACTTGCAAAGGGTTGGCGTCTCGGGGGCGTAGCTCCGGTCGGATTTATTGCATAGGAAAATGGGAGAAGCGGCGGGGGGCGGTGTCTTGGGCTTCCAGCAATGGTGAAGGAGGAAGCCCGATCTAATCTCGACATGATGGTCGAGCCTCATGGTGATCAGGTTGCGAAGGAAGGTGCGGGGTGATTCAAGTTTTAGATCTGAATATATGGAAATGGGTAGCGGAGTTCCGACCAGCTGGTCGGAGCTAACGAACGGTGGCGGTGGTGAAATGGAAAATTAAATATAGCATGGAAATGCAGGGGGTAGGAGTGATACCTGAAGATTCAGATGGACTAAGAAGCTCCAGGCAAAGGTGTCTAATGAAGACTTCGCCTCAATCGAGTTGTGGCTGGCTGGGAGGCTACATGCGGCGGTGATGCGGCAGTGTCTTGAGCTACAAGCCTCCAAGCATCTATAATGGGTCCTAAGCTACTCCTCCGATGGATGTCACTCTAAGGAAGGTAACTATGGGTCTTGGGTGGCATGAGGAACGAGCCGAGGAATACAGGAGGCGGAGGAGTGTATTTATAGGAAGCTCCAGGGTCCAAGAAGATTGGAACCTTATGCGAAACCCTAGGCAGACATGGCTATGCCTAGGGATCCACGAGGATCGAGGATGGTAGGGCTTTAATCAAGAGCATGGATGGAAGCAATCGAAGGTCTGGGTCAGGCGATAAAAAGTGGAGAAAACACTCCGCCGAGGCACGTGCGAACTCGACCCGGTTGGAAGAGATAGTTGACCGAGGTCAACAATCCAGGTGGACCAAAGAGAAATCCGAATGTACAAAATAAAGAAAATTCAATAGAAAAATAGTAAATGATTTTAAATGAAAAAGTGTATGTAAAAAATCTTTATTATTTTACAACCTATTTTCTGTGATTTTTAATTATTTTTAGGAAAAATAAAATAAGGTATATACGGTTATATATTGGTATAATATACCTATGTATTATGTATATGTATTTTTATCTTATTATTTTTAGAAAAAAAATTATATTTATATTTTTATTTACACAATAATTTAAGGGATACAAATAGATTTTTATTTTATTTTTACAAATTATTTAAAGGTGTAAATAAAATGGGTATTGTATTATATACATGTGTATATTGTACAAGGGATTTATGATTTTAATTTTATTTTTATTTTTTTTATATAATTTTTATTTTATTTTTGTATTATTTCTAAGGCTATATACAAGTGTGTAAAAGAATGCAATACTTTTATTTTATCAAATAAATAAATTTATAATTTGTACAAGTATAAGTGATATGTATAATACATGGTGAACCCCTATCTCTCTCTACTTATTTTCTTTGCGATCATGTCAAGGCTTTACCTTCTGTTGGGGTTTCGGTCACTCTGTATTTATTCAAAATTCATCCTTCTTTTTCTTTTCTTTTTATTCTTTTTACAAAATAGGAGTTAATTATGCATTATTAACAATGACATGCCAAATGCTAAGTTATTATATATACAAGAATTTACAGGTGGTTTTGCTAAAAAGAAGAGCTAAAAATAAAAGAATAAAGAATAATAATCGTAGATTCGTTAACGATTTCCAAGCAGATTTTTTTGTATTTTCTCATGCAATATAAATGCAAATGCAAATATGAAGATGAATTAGGTTATTAAGAAAACAAGTAACTTAGCCAAATTAATTTTAATGTGAAATTAATCCAATTCAACCAAATTTTATTTTTTTGAAAACATAATCCAACGATGAATGCAAAATGTATTTTTTGGAATTTTTGGGTTTAAAATGCAATAATGAAAATACAGACTTTTGTGGGTTTTTATGCAATTTTTCAGACAAACAGAATGTAAAAATTATGATTTTTTACTAGTAGTGAAATATGATGAAATGAAGCAATAGTAATTTTTTGGATTTTTTCAAGAATATGTATTTTTTATGTTTTGTTTACTGAAAATAAAGTGACAGTGAGTATTTAATTTCTAATAAATCCAAGAAATCTTATTATCTAGAAACCAATTTATATCAAAAAGTTACCTTAATGGCAATAAAGAAGATTTGAAATTTCGTAAAAATAATATTTGTGGATTTAATTATAAATCAATTATAGCAATCACTCATTGATTTGATTTATATACAAGACACATCCAATATTTATGAAATTTCGATAATAATTAAAGCAAGACAAGTGGTATCTTCTATGATTTTTGCACAATTTTTGGAGCAAACATTAATTAAATATGAATTTAAGACCATAAATTGGGTAAACTAAGCAAATTTTCACCAAAACAATTGTAATTAGTTACCCTGTGATCACAAAATTCTAATTAAATAACCAAAATGTATAGAATTTTTTTCTCAACAAAATGCTATTTTTGAATTAAAGAAATGATATCAAATTTATGTCCATAATAATGCGTAAATGCAGGGGTGTCCTTGCAACACAAAAATAAAACTGAATGAACTGAAATGTGCACATGGGCACTTTTGTAATTAAAGAAACAAGAATAAAAGAAACTGGAATTTTCACAAATAAAAAATTAAAAAATAAAATAAATGGACCTTGAACGTGGGTTCAAAAAATGTAACCCACTTCTCACGCTTAGGGCACGATCTATAGGGCAGCTTGGAGGGCGCAGCGGTCGCGAGGAGTGCGGTCGTGGGCGGTGGTGGAGGTCGGCGAGGGCTATGCGCATTGGGGCGCGGCTGGAGGTGGTGTGTTGCGGGGATGCGGTGGCTAAGGGAGTCGACGGTGGAGCTCGGCAGGAGATCTGCGAGCTGGAAGGGGAAGGGAAGCTGGGCCGTGCGGGTGCGGTGGCCTGGAGTGTGGTGGAGTCGCACGCTGGAGGCTCCAATGGAGTTCACGCATACGGCTGTGGTGGAGAGCTAAAACGACAGGGACGGCTGTTGTGCAACAGCAGGTGGAGGTGCACGTGGGCGGCGTGGCAGGAGGCGGAAGCAGTGACGTGGGTGCGGTGGAGGTCGGTGGCGAACGCCGCTGGCTTCTACTGTGACCCCTTTTTTTACTTTTTGAATTTTTTCAAGATTTATATTTTTTTGTTTTTTTCAAATAGGAGAAAAAGGAATGTGATGATTGTGTTGGTGTTGTGAGCGATTGTGAAGGGGAGGCAACAAGAAAAAATGTTTAGATAAAATAAAAAATAAGGAAAAAGAGAGGGAATACTTACCTGAGATTTTGCCGAGGGTGCAGAGCAGCTATGTTGGACTCTTGTCATCACCTCAAGAAGGATGGTGGAATGCTTCGAAGCTAAGCGAGCCTGATTGGAAGCTCGCAACATGGTAACAATGGTGCTGCTGATCTCGCCTTTGAGGTTGTCGTTGCTCAACTCGTCTCCTAGAGTTGTCACCTGAAGGTTAAAGGGGCTCGACCTCTCTTCTTTCGAAACAACAGATGGGGAAGAATGAAGGAGGAGAAGGGAATAAAAAGGAGGAGGAAGTTAGAAAAGAGGTGGAGATGGTGTCTTGGGTAGGTAGTTGGAGTAGAGAATAAGTAAAAGGAGAAGAGAAAAAAATAAAATAAGTTGTCTACCAAAATAATGAAGAAAAGAATATAAAAAATAGAAGAAAATATAAAGATTAAATTAAAAAATAATAAATGAATAATAAATAATAAAATTAAATATAATAATTAATAAATATAAATAAATCAATAATAAGTAAATAAATTAAAATAAATTAAATTACTAAAAATAATATAAAATGGGGTGACACATGGCGCCTCCAAGAGCTGCCACGTATCGCTCCCAGAAAAATGAAAAAAATAATGTAAATAAAAAATAGAAAAGAAATAACAAAAGATGTCAAATAAAAAAGTGGTCAACACGAAAAAGAGGTCAAAATAAACTATATATACAAAAAATATTTTTGGGTGGTATCCTATAGATATAAAATACCAAATTTTTATTTTTTTGTAGATTTTTTGTCATTTTAAAAATAAGTTAAAATCAAATAAAATCGAAGAAAATACTAGATAAATATTTACAACTTAATCTTTTTTTGGATTTTTTTAAATTAGGAAAATAAAATGATAAAAATAAATAAATGGGACATATGTACAATATACCGAGGGGGGTGGCAAAACCCAAGGTTCGCATACAGATTCCAATTCTTTTGAATTTGGTCTTGTCTTGAAGGTAGTTGAACATGCACTAATTCAAAAGTGAGTAGGGGTCCATAGGAGACTAGACGTATTCATGTTTTAAGGTTCTTAGTCTCAAATTAGGGTTTGGGTTTTATTGGTCAATTTTACAACTTAGTATTTATTGATATTTATCCTTTATTAGTTTTACTAATATATACACTATAGAGTTGATTTTATTTAATTTAGAGTTAGTGAAAAATAGATAAAAATAGGATAAATATGGTAATATACATGTGATATTTACAAGGGAAGTTTCGCTTCTTATTTAATGCAAATATGCATGCTAAAATGCAGACATTAATCCAACATGTATGAATGAGAATAATGCAAAATAAATGGAAATATGCAGCTAATTACTTGGGAACGAAGCTCTATTTTCAACTTTTAGAGTGATGAATCACAGATTCATCACTCCTCTTATTAGAGAAGTGATCTGATCTTAGTCCAAGTGTTGGAAATTGATTTGAATTTGATTCAAATGCAATGAGACGATGCGATCTACAATCTTGATTTAATCAAGCATCTATAGAGATCCTCGAGATTTGGATTTGAGATGTGATCTCAATATCCAAGTCACTATACGTGGAACGTACAATCACCCTGTCCTTATCTCCAAGTATCCGCGGAGAAAGCGCATTTTTATTGAAAGAGTTCAAGAATAATTCCATTGTTAAATTATATCTAAGCATTGAGATATTGATAATTAAATGTGGTTTAATTATCATGAATAATGTGAATATGATTCATAATGATGATCCAGGATAATTAAATGTGATTTAATTAGCAAGGATGTAAATAATGTGGATAGTGTTATCCATATTATATATATATATTATAATTATGATTTATAATATATTAGAGAGAGCTAATTGTAAATGGTATCTTGGAATTAATTGTTGATGTGGATTAGATTCACATTGGAAATTAATTGGATATACCATTTATATTTTATTTTGGGTTGTGAATATGATTGACATTTATATAAATGTCATGATTGCTATATTCACAAAATTAATTTGGAATTATTTTTGTGAATTAATTTACAACAATTTGTTGTTGTAATCAATTAAGGGATTATGTGAGATAAATTGATCTCACATAATTGGAAGGGAAACCACCTTCCATATATGGATGATGGACGACCACTTTGACTTGTTCAAGTGACCATCCTTAACATATGTGGAAGTTGGGTTGCCACCTTCCTTATCCCTTGATTAATTATTGATTTAATCAAATTAAATTACATTGATAATATCTCTATATTTAATTTGATTTAAATTAATTATTTGTTGGTGTGTTTTTACAACAAAATCATGACCATTGAATGGAACTCAAATCAATCTCAACCATTGATTTTGTGTTTCACATGGATTGATCCATGGCTCCCAAAATATTATAAAAGAAGAGGAGACCCTAGCTCTTTTACATACAACTTCTCTGACAAGTCTCTCTATATTTCTCATTCTCTTCACATGCCACATCTCTCTCTCTCTCTCCAGTATGGCAATCCATACTATGTGCTAGAGAGAGTCATAGCCATCGTGATGCCATTGTGCTACCGGATTAACTACTTGCGTATCTCCATCTTATTCGATGCTTCTTGTTTATGAAGAAGATGTTTGATTCCGTGTGACGAAATCAGGAGTTTTGGTGATTGGATCATCACCTTGGATTGTGAGAAACCCACATCTCATTAACGCACTCGCAAGTGTCTCCTCCGTCGGGTCAGACTTGAGATAGGAGGTCTCTTCGCTTAGAGACTATGATCGCAACCACGCTTCAAGAGGTAATCCTACATCTTTCTTGTGGTTGGATGAAATGATCTGATAAATGTTCTTGGATCTTGTACTTTCATCATTTAAATTTTTTTAAATTCTGATGCACATAGCAACTAGTGTGACTAGTCGCTCCGATCGCATATGATGCGATCATCTTGCTTTTGTGACGCGCTTAAGGATCTTTCCATATCCTTCACATTCCTCAGGAGGAATACACCAGTGTTCTTGAGCATTGTCACAAACTAGAGGATGGTGGTCATCATTCATAGAAGCACACACCAACTAAAGTTTTACAATGTGGCCTATGGTGGACAACTCTATTTAAGGATGCTACAGATTATGTTCAAGGTTGTACCGACTGCCAGAAAATGGGAGGAACCGTCGACTTCAAAGATACCATGCCCTTGATATATTCATATGTTTTTGATTCTTGGGGCATAGACTTCATGGGCCCATTTCTTTTCAGTCCGGGATTTCAGTACATCCTGCTTGCCTTGGATTATGTTAGTTATTGGGTGGAGGTGATCCCCATCCAAGCCATTGATAGCTGTACTATTTGTTCCTTCCTCGAGGACAACATTATTGTGTGGTTTGGGATATCCAAGATACTCATTTCAGATGAGGTCGCCATTTTAGAAATCATGAGGTAAGGAAGATTGTGAATGAGTATGCCATTGAGCATAAAGTTGTGTCTCCTTACCACCCACAAACTAACGTCTTGGCTGAGATTTCAAATAGGGACATCAAGACAATACCTCAGAAACTTGTACATCTAGATAGGAAGAACTGGTCCCAAATGCTTGATTCAGTTCTATGAGTTTATCAGACGACGTACAAGTCTCCATTGGGCAAGTCTCCCTATAGATTGGTTTATGGAAAGCCTTGCCACTTTTCAATTGAGTTAATTCTTAAATCTGCATGGGCACTCCGTGTATGCAATTTGGACTATGAGAAAGTAAGCACGAATAGGAAAGTGGACTTGAACATATTGCTGGAGTTCTGAGATTTCGTCTCTGACAATTCAGTCATGTATAAGGAGAAAGTCAAGCGTTGGAATGATAGACACATTAGAAGGAAGATTTTCTCTCATGATCAGAAAGTATGGTTGTTTGAAGTGAAATCAAAGTTGTTCCCTGGCAAACCTAAAACCAAATGGTAAGGACCATTCATTATAAGAGTTGTGCATAATAATGGTAGTATTGTCATATTTGGGTTGTCATCTGATGCACAACCATTTGTTGTGAATGGAATATTGATGATGCCATATCTATATCATGACACATTCCTGTACGTGGTTGATTCCATCTATGTGGTATCAAATGATGATTCTTTGACATTTTCTGCATGTAATACATGAGCTGATATTCTCTTGCATATATTCCTTTCATTTCATTCTTTCTTCTTCTGTTTCTACCGTTCACCGCTTTTCCATGTGTGCGCTATACTTAGGATGTACTCTATCCTAAGTATCGAGGAGATGAATGATTTGAGTTTTTCCATTTTCATTTATTTCATCACTCCTATTATTTCTAATACTTAGGGATCCTTTACCCTAAGTATAGGGGGAGTGATGTCATTCATTTTATGCTCTTTCACATTTTTATTTCTTCTATTCTTTCACTTGTTCTTCAACTTGTTGATATTCTTTTACTATACATAGGGATCTCTTACCCTAAGTAATAGGGGAGGACAAGTCGAGTCATTGAGTTGTTCATTCTTTTCCTTGTTTTCCCTGTTTGTACAATCTTCTATACTTAGTATTATTTGATCCTAAGTATGGGGGACCTGGGACTTATCCTCTTTTCATTTCATTCTTTGAGCCATTGTTGTATAGAATATTTTCACTTTTCTATACTTAGCATGAGCTATGTCTTCCTTTGTCTCTTCTTTATCACAATGAGGACATAATTCGAGCTAAGTATAGTGGGTGTCATATTTATTGTATATATATAATTTAGCCATAAATTATACTTTATTGTTAATAATATTGTTATTATTATTATTATTAAAAAATGTTTCAAAAATAATTTGTAAAATGATTTGCAAAAATAAGTTATAAAATTATTTGTAAAAATTACTTTGTAAAATATTTTGTAAAAGCTTTCATAAAACTGCTTGCAAAATATTTGTAAAAATTAATGTAACATTATTTTTGTACAAATTTTGTAAAATTGTTTGTAAAATTGTTTTGATTGTAAAATAATTTTGTAAATTATTTTTGTATCAAAATTCTGTATATTATAAAAAATGTTTGTAAAATCTTTGAAAATAAAATGTTTGCAAAAATCGTGTGTAAATTTGTTTGTAAAATGATTGCAAAATATTTGTAAAATAGTTTGAAAATGATTTGTAAAACTTTTGTAAATATTTGTAAAATATTTGGTAAATGTTTTAAAAAATCTTTTATGAAATGATTTGAAAAGGTTTATAAAATTTATGTAAAGTTATTTTGTCACGTGGGATATAAATTATGGAACGTATCTGTTCGTTGTAAAATCCACGTGTGTATAATGTATGTAATTGCTTCTATTTATGTAAATAAAATTCGTTGTTGTATATAAATCCTCCTATGAAATTCTTTGTAAAAGTTGTAGATAAAATCCTCTTGTAAAATGGAAACTTGTATAATCCTTACTTTTATACTTGTATAAAATCCTTGTAAATATGTACATAATACTTACTAATCTGTGTAAATGCATTCAAGCCACTAACCGATCCTTCTTGTTAAAAAAATTCAAAAGGTTTTAAATCCATAAAAAATTGCAAAATTGTTTGAAAAATCTTTTAAAAAGCTTGTTCTTTTATTTTCTTTTTTGTTAAAAAAATAAAAAATTAAATGATTTGTATATATTTCTTGCATTTGCATCTGCATTTTTCAGAATACTATTTACATTTAAACTGGTATGGAATAAACTCAAAGAATGGAGCTTAGGCAAGACTTTCAGTGGAACCTTATAGGAACTGGAGTTAGGAATTTTTTGGTAAAGCTACTAAAATTCTTTGAATTCATAAGGCTATGTTCACATGTCATCTTGATTGGTCTAAGCAGAATATTTAACAACACACACATGACCCTTTTAGTGGCTTAACTTGGACAAGCACTTTACACGTAGCTCAACACAGATGAGGTGGCGAGGAGGCATGATCCTTTATCGTAGGAAAATGCACGAGCGGAAACATTCACAATTGCAATAAGTGGCCATTGTGCATAAACATCTAACAACGGGATGCCATGGGTTGCAATAACGCTTCAAAAGAGGGATAGTCTACTGGATCAAGAAGAAAAACTCCTTATGTACATGTTGCACCTTTGTATATATTCGAAAAAAAAAGAAAAAAAGGAAAGAAAGAGAAAAAATGACTCATAAGCAAGGCATATATCTCAAAGTCTTATATCAAGGATGCCTGCAGCTGGAGACTTGGCTACACTAGTCAAGATCCAAGGATATGTGGCTACACTAGCCACACTCCATTCTCTTCTTTACCCACTTTTCCTGAGCTTGTTGTACTTGAACTTAGAAGGGAATACCGCGCTCCTCGAGGAGAGAGTAGCAAGATCGGATAATTAGAGTTACCTTGATAGAGGAGGTTGTTCCTTTGTCAATTCTGAATTAGGGAGTTATATTTCACTTACACAGTACAAGTAAAGATTCATAGTCGTAAGAGTTTGCATATGTAGACTTATTCTGACTTGACTATTGAGGCTTCGTGAACATGGAATTGTGGAACTTGAAGGCGGTTGAGTCTTAAATCCTATTCCAAATAAGGTTACACCAAACTAATAATCCAAAGGTCTGACCGAGCTCCATACTTTGATTTTATGAAGAAAAGTTTAATAATAAAAATTATTCTAAGTTCCTTACTTTTCCTTTATTCTTTTTCTTTTTCTTTTAGTAACTTATTCTTCAAATAAGTATTTTCTAAGGGACTAGCAAAGGTAAAGCATAGGAGGAGGATGAATCTGCATTTCATCATCTTTATTTATTTATTTTATCTGAAAATCCCTTATAAAATACATGTAAATATAAATAAATCTCTTCTTTTACTAACCCTCGTTCTTGTGTAAATATTGTATATTTATCACTATTTTAACCTAAAATAAATAAATAAAGAAATAAAGGAAAAATAAATAAAACTAAAGATTTTATATATGTAGTAGATACATGTTGACTCTGACACGAGAGTAGGTTAAGACTTGGCCTAATAGACCATCAATAAAGTAGGGGGAGATAAGGCCTAAATACCAGAAAATCAAGAAAACTAACCCTCACTTGTGTATATTCATCACTCGTATATCACTATATAATATATATTTATACAATATTTTATTTATCACCAAACTCACTCAAAATAAAAATATTTTCTTCTTGAAACTTCTACATAAAAATAAATTGAAATTATTAAAAATAATTGAAAGAAGAATCATTGTAAATTTTGTAATAACAACACTTTGAAAAAGCCACAAAGCTCAGATTGTCAATTTAATATCTTCTCCACAAAAAACTCAAAATTAACAAAACCCACTTTTATTGTACTCTAAATTAAATAATCTTTAAAATAGTAGTGGTCTAAAACAAATCAGAGTTAAGACGTGAAATGTTGGTTTTTTGGGGTGTTTTTATATATTATACCAATGTATGTTATTCGTGTATTTGTATTTTTCTTGTATTTTTGTATAGATTGTATTTTTAACTATTTGTATGTATTGTATTTGGCTTATATGAATTACTAATAATAATCACAAAATAAAAAATAAACCAAAATAAAATATTGTACATATACCACTATGTATATTATAAATATCCATATTTATTTGACCTAATAAAATATTTTGTAAAAATTAAACAAAAATACTCCTAAAATCCTTGTAAAATTTTGTAGATAAATAAATTATATAATTATATGTTGTTTATATAGGTATATATACCTATAAATATAAGATTTTATTTATTTTTACCCTTGTATGTAAATTATTTAAATCATTAAAAATCACGAAAATAAGTTAATTTAATTACTAACTATTTTAATTTTTCAATACTTTTTATTTGAATTTATTGTTGATTTTATTTTGAGTTATTTCTCATTTTTTTCTTTTTTGTCGTGTAGTGGCCTGTCATGTAGCTAGCGCTCTCTGATTGGTTGAACCCGAGTCTATTGACCTGGGTCAACTCCCCAATCAACGTCTTCTCCCGCAATTTAAGCTTCCTTGTGATACTTCTCCAATTTTCCCATGTGCTCTGGTCATTAACGCCCTCCACGTTCTTCTCCTAACTTTCAGCCCAATTGACGACCTCCACTGCTAGGTCATCATCTCTGTCGATCAAACCTCAGTTCACTCACATTTTGAATTCAAAAACCCATCGGACTCCTACCTATTTATACATATATATCTCATGTAGTCGCGGGTTGATCCATTTTTGACTCAGTTTTGCACCTGAGATCGATCTATGTAGAGCGCCTAGGTGACAGCACGGTGCTCTACACGATCGAGAGTGCATGAGACTTGCTTAGAGGCGAGATACAAGAACGCTACCGAAGACCACCGGAGACGTCAAGCTTCTTTGTTCTACGCCACAGATCGAGGCCATAACCATCTTATGACCGCCCATAGGTACTTCAGCTAGATTTTCCCTTATATTTGCATTTGAATTCGTGTTTGATTGCAGTCCTTAGCTCATCTCCGATCCTCCATATATTCCTCTGATATGTCTAATCGGAGGTGCTCCAACCACCCATTTTATCATCCAAACCTCGTTGAAACATCACCCAGCTTTCTCCACCCCTTTTCATACCTTGATCACCTCCGGATCACCAGGACCTAGAGATCGACTCTCTTTCTGATCGCCCTCTGTCGGAGTCTTTATTCATTCCCATTTTTGCCTGTATTTTGTGCCAATAAGATCACATGAGCTACACATCTAAATGAAGAGTCTTTTGCAGAGTCCAGGAGCGGATTTGGAAGCAAGGAGCTAGATCTAGGGGTCCACCTAGTGCTGCAGACCTCCTGAATCATCGGATCCTTCATCGGTCATTGTCGAGCTTCATCACCGCATATAATTGATAGAGGAGAGTCGCAGGAACGTGCATCATCCTTCAGGCAGTGAATTGAGTGGTGGTTGGCCGAGCTTTAGCCATTTGAAACTTGATGGAGAAACCCTTCTTCTTGTTCTTCCAGCACCTCCCAACAACATACGATCAAGAACTTCCATGCCGCGACCATTGATAAAGCCCCAAACCTTCGCCATTAATCGAGATTCCCAGATCTGATCCCATCCATCTATGTATGCCCAATTCTCAACCATCAGATCATAAGCCAAGGCGCATCTCCACCGTCTATTTTGCCTT
Organism: Ottelia alismoides; assembly: GCA_037367405.1. Lineage (NCBI taxonomy): Eukaryota > Viridiplantae > Streptophyta > Magnoliopsida > Alismatales > Hydrocharitaceae > Ottelia > Ottelia alismoides. The sequence goes on along the minus strand of JAZKJV010004359.1, from coordinate 176,415 downwards.
GTGGAATGGTAGAAAATTGCATTTCGGCCCTACCTTTTATTTTATTTACAAAAAAGTCCCTCTAGGGACACGTGTCATACTGTATCATTGGTCATTTACATATTTTACCTTGATATTTATTTTATTTTAATTTTAGTCTTATTTGAACTGAAAACGTGCAATACACGAGTTGTGTAGACATTTTACAATAAACATCTTGCATTTATTTGTTATTATCTACCCCTAAAATAAATTAGTTGCATTAAAGTCCGTTCTAGCGTAACTCACATGCGTTGGTACGAGCTTTTTTGGGTAACTTGCACATCTTACCTTGCACTTCTTATTTTTATTATTAACTTAGTATTCTAAATAAACTTAATTGCATATTTGTCCTTCTGAAGCAGACTTTTATTTTGCTTATCAATTTGAATTAATAAATAGCAAACCATCATTAAAAAATCCATAAAAATACATGTTAACACTTGCAATCCCTTTTATCCCCACTAATTTCTATGTCACATTTTAATTATTTTAATTATTTTAAATAATTCAAAAACCATAAAAATAGTTCATATTTGATTTATAAAATCAATAAAATTCGAAAAACATTTTGAAAAATTTTGAAAAAATAGCGTGTCTGTGTTTTTACTTGTTTTATTAAAGTCTAAATTTCATGCTAATTCCTCATAAAAACCAAAAAAATATCAAAACTCTAAACACACTTGAAAATTCATAAAAAAATCATTGAAAATCCCAAAAAAATCATAAAAATGCTTTATGAAGAGTTTAAAAATTCGTCTTTATGTTGCTTATTTCCCTAATTTTTGATTTCATTTATTATTTTAAACCCAAAACATTCAGTTTCTTTTATATTATTTAGTTTTCCTATTTTAATTTATTTGAAAACCTAAAAATTCTAAACATCCCAAAAAATTTACAAAAATAGTACAAAATTATTAAAATCCAAAGAGATTTTTATTTGAAGTTTTTGTACATTTTTGCTTGATTTTAAAAAATACAAAAAGTTGTTTTCTTTTCATTTGTTTATTTTTTCTCTCATTTGTTTTGCTCTCTTTTATTTTTCAAAATATGCAAAATTTAAAAATCATTAAAAATTGTAAAATCAAAAAAGCAAAAAAAATAAAAAAATTAAAATTCATAAACAATTAAAAGACTAAAATTCCACAAAAATCAAGAGTAGCGTGCGTAGAATTCCATTTTTTTCATTGATGTTTCATTGATTTAATAACCCTCGGGATTTTTGTGGCCTCCCTGAGTTCGATCCTGTACGCTGTATAGGTAAATAAATAGCAAAACTCTTTTATTTAATTTTTTTCATTTTATTTAATCTTGAGAGTTCATCAATAATTTTTGCTAAATGCTTCTTTAGGTTCTGACCACAATTTCATATTGTGATTAATTCAATTAAATAAAACCCCAAAAAGTTGTGTTCGACAACGAATAGCCACCTAACAGTCCGTATTTATACTTGTACTAGCTGAAAGTATATGCAAGTAGTCATATGAGTTGAAGCCAGTCATTATCTCTCTAAAGAACCTAAAAGAATCACATAGTTTTGCAAAAAAAATCACAAGAACATTAACTATTGAGTTGTTGTATCCCTAACACAATCACTATCACTAAAGGCTTGTGGAATTGGGAACACTCGGTTTATGAGATCTTACACATCCGAGTTAACCGTCCTTAGTCATTAGGGGTTAAGACTAAACAATCCACACTTCCCTATTTTGAAAGATATGGGTGCTACATTGTACACTTCACCTCTATCTTAAAGACTATGATCAACACATCACCTGCACAGCTGCATGAATGATGAGATGAGTTGAGGTTTCACTTGAGGGTCGGGAATTTGAGATTTTAGTTTTGACCTGATTTTATGATGCTCGAGGATGGGATAAAGTTGATGAAAGCTTCATGAAACTTGAGTGTCAACAACCCTAGCCACTATGAGAACAAGTTCTTATGCTATCTCTTAATATTGACCTATGTACAAGGGTGTGATAAACATAAACATTTGTTGAGCAGTGTGTGCCAACATGGTAAAAACAGTAGGGCTAGCCAAAAGAAAAATAAAAAAATAAATGTTGAAAGAAAATCTCTCTCAATACAACGTCAAATACAAAAGAGCTTACACCAAAGGTGTGTTCTCCTAGCCATTTCAATGTGTCCATTAGGACCATAGCTAATTAGGCTAAAGGAGTTAGGCTAGTACCTCAAAAAGGGCTCTGCATCGTAAGTGATACAAGTTTGAGTGTAAGTATATTAGGTACTTAAAGAAGACACCCTGATGTACTCCCATGAAAATAAGTACATGCGACTTAACAATTCTTGATGGACACACTGATGAACACCAAAAATATATGTGTTGAGTAATATGGCTCTCGAGAGGACCCCTGTCCCTATGTGAGGGAAAGAAGAAATTACACAAACCTATGCCATCCATCAACTGACCTTCCATCTACACTTTCAAATCTGACAAACTACTGATATGGTGGATTGAGTGTAAGAACTGATTTATTCCCTAGTGTTGAGGATTGGATCTCGAGGAGACTCTTTTGAACTGGGACTTTAGGTGACATTTTGACTCGACTCTCGTGAATGCAACGTACACTAAATGTCATATCTCTATGCTATATGTACATATAGAGAGTCTGATAATTAGAGAAGTTGGATTCCTTTTGACTTGAGCTTGGTTTAGCCAAGAATTTTACGATCACTAAAATCAAGGGTTCTTGATGATTCAGTCTTGAAATTGCAAATGCACAGTCAGGGATTAATTCGACTCAATCATTCTTTAGGTGCTCGAGGACGAGCATAGTTTAAGTATAGATAAACCTGAGATTAATCATATTATTTGTTATTTGTTTTTCTCCCAACTAATACAATTCATTTAAATCTAGCGTTAATAAACTAATATTAACTACTAACCTATTATACATAACTAACCCTAATTACTATATATGTATTTAACCCTAATTTTATTCTTTATTTTCTATGTTTCCTTATTTATTAAAAAATTCCAAAAATTAGATAATTATTTTAGATATTTGTTTTAGCATTAAACCTAAATTAAACTTATAAAAAATCTCAAAAGAATTATAAAAAAAAAGTATTTTTGATGACTTAAAAATGCTTGCAAAAATTGTCATTTTTATAAATGACTTATTTTGGCTTTTTGTTCAACATGAAACTTGTAGTTCTCATTGAGATCTATAACTTTCATGTTTTGCATTTTTTCCATTTCATCTTTCATTTATTTCTTCTTGAATTTTCTTTATTTTTCTTTTTTTAAGGCCACGTGGTGCCCCCTGGGCCGCCCACATGGCCCACCTCTTCCCTTGACACCCACCCACCCTTCCCACTATCCGATCTCACCTTGATCGATTTCATTTTGACTGCACACCCCCACCTCGCTCTCAGCCCTTCGATCATATCTCTAGATCGCGTCAGGAGCACCTGCACCTTCCTCCATCTAGGTCATTGTATTGCATGATCCAACAACCCTTGCATCATCTTCGAGCTCTAGTAACTGCCAAGCCCAAGCTTTACATGTTGCCACACATCATCCTTTACCCAATTCTCCCCATCCTCCCACATCACTCTCCACTCACCAACACCTCCCCAACATAGACTCTCCACCTTTCTCGCGCACACCTTAATGCTCCACCTCCTACTCCCTAGGGTCTCGTTCAGTGGTTACGAGGTCCATGACCCATCACTTATAATCGATGTGCTCCACCTTCAAGTACCTCCCCCTCCAATAACATTATGGGTCGTCCACTATTCAAGGGCAAAGGACCGAGTCTCGCTCCTCCCTTTTATGAGAGAGGGCGGGGAATTGATGGGGGGAGACCACTGTTTCACCTGGGTGTAGACCGATGGTCTTCTCTAACCATGTCACGACACTTCAGCTACCGCCCGAGCTCCCTGAATTGGCTGACCATGTTGAGCATGATCGGAGTCTTGAGTCGAGCCTCAACCCAAGCCATTTCCTCTGCTATGTTCATCTTTAACATCCACGTAAGATTTCCTTTCTTGTTTTTCTCGTTATTCTCTTATTTAACTAGGAGCCTCTAAGATCTCTTCCCTTCGGTTGAGAATCTGTTAGACATGAGAGCCCACAACGAGCCATTATGTAGTAAATGTTATTGCAAATCATTCCCTGATCTGAAGTAAAGAATAACTAATTTGCATAATAGGTTCCTTAGTACAATTAGGGCTATTTACCCTTTCCATCTTAATGATTTAAAACTATTATTCAAATGTTGAATCATAGAGGCTAGTGCTTGGATAATATTTAAAGAGTTAGATTGAGTACTCATCAAGCACCATCAAGTGATTTATTAAGAGAGGATATCCAACGTGAGAAGAAGATGGAAATTCTTCTCTAAAGGCTGATATTTAACCGACCTTTTAATGCAGGTCCTTTATACAGGAATAGAGATTCAGAGGTGTTAGATAAGTCAGGTCAAAGAGCTGATTTAACAAGATCGAGATAACCAAGACCTATGTCATACATTGTCATGATATAGGCACGCATCCTCTAACTAAAGACAGATGTATTACTATATGTTTGAGTATGTACATTTGACCGACTGATAAGTTGATGATCTAATCAAGGTCTATACACCGACGAGCAGGTGGGAATACAAGGGCATATGAGTAATATGATCTCTCAAAGGAATCATACATGTTCATTACTAAACCGGAAGACATGACATCACTCAAGAGATGTTGGGATCAAATTCTGTGCACGGTCGTCTTCCTTTGGAAGCTTGACTAAATTTGTCGGTTTGATATATGCTTTTGGAAAGTATATGATCAATACCTAGGTATGATATATGCTTTTGGAAAGTATATGATCGACACCAACTCCCAAAGATCAAATGAGAATCTTAAGAAAAAAACCATGAAGACGACATCCTAAATAAGATCCAAAACTTCAGATTTATTCTATGTATTCTAGTATGTAGGATATACGGGTATTAAGAATACTCGAGGGTGATGTGATCATAAATGATTGTATAATAATGATTCTTCCATTACTAGGGAGTGATGAAGCAGGTTTGGATTTTAGTGACCCCTCTCAATAGAGAGAAGTAATCTGGTCTTAGTCCAAATGTTGGACATTAATCTTAAAATGATTCAGATGTAATGAGAAGATTAGATTTACGACTTTGATTTCATCAAACATCCTTAAGAGGTCTCCAAGATCTATATTTGAGATATGATCTCAATATCCAAGCTGCTATACATGGACTGTACAATCGCCCTGTCTTTATCTCCAAGTATCCGTAGAGAAAGCACATTATTTTTGAAAGAGTTCAAGAATGATTCCACTGATAGAATGTGTATCCAAGCATTGAGAAATGGATAACTAATGAGATTTAATTATCATGAATAATGTGAATTTATTTCATATCAATTTGATGCATGAGAATGATGATCCAATATAATCAAATGTGATTCAATTATTATGGATATGAATAATATGGATAGTATTATCCATATTAAGCACATATATTATAAATGTGATTTATAATATATAAGAGAGAGCTATTTGTAAATAACATTTACAATTTAAATATTGACATGAAGTGGAATCACATTTGATAAGTACTTGAAAATGTAATTTACATTTTATTTTGGGTTGTGAATGTGATTCACAAATTTCCAATGGCATGATTGAAGTTGTCATAAACTAATTTGGAATTATTTGTGTGAAAAATTTTACAACAAAAGTATTTGTAAATAATTAAAGGATAATGTGAGATACATAATCTCACATTATTTGAAAAGAGGAACCCCTTCCATATGGAGGGTGGATGGCGACCCTTGAGTCTTAATTAAAGGTGGCAATCCGACCTTCATATTAGGAAGGAGCTTGTCTCCTTTCCTAATCCTTTAATGTACATTAATTTGATTGAAATAATTTATATTGATATTTATTTAATATATTTAATTTAATTTGATTAATTATTGTTGTATTTTTATAATAAAATCATGGCCATTGAAAGAAACACAAATCAATATCAACCATTGGATTTATTTGTCCATGGATTAAGATCCATGGATTCCCAAAATATTATAAAAGGAGAAGCAAACCTAGCTCTTCTTTTACAACATAGAATTCACAATCTATGTCTCTTTCTCATCATCATACACCCCTCTCTCTAAAGTGGCCATCCACTTTATGACCTAGAGAGGATCGCCGTCGTCGCTACACCGTCGTGTTGCCGCTTTGACTGCTTGTTGATCTTCGTCTTCCTTGGTGCTTCTGGTACACAAATAAGACCTAGAATTTTGGATGAAATTAGGAGATCTGTCGCTTAGATCAACATCTTGGATTGTGAGAAGATGTGTTTCGTAAACGTGCTCTCATGCATCTCCTCCGTCTAGTCGGACTTGAGACATGTGGTCTCTTCATTTAGACACTCAGTCGAAACTAGGCTTCAAGAGTTATTTTGATATATACTTTGGGGTTTATATGAAATTATTCAATGAGTGTTCTCAGATCATGTGCTTTCATCGATTTAAATTTGTTAAATTATGTTGCCCCGAGAAATGTTACTAGTCTCTCTCGGTTGCATATGATGGGATCTTCATGCTTCCATGATGCACTCAAGGTTCTTTCCATAACCTTCAGTATCCTCGCATATTCGCCACACATCAGGTACTCATGCGCTGCCCCCACTCATCTACTCCCTCTTCTAGAACCTCCTTAGGCATTGACCCATTCCTCTTCTAGTCTTGGAAGAGGAACCGACTAGGTCCTCCGCTTCTTCACATCCTCAGGACCTCATTTTCACCTCACACATGCACCATTCCAGCACGCCTCGTCTATCCCCTAAATTTGCAGGTGATGAATCACAAATCGGCTAAGATAACATACACTCGTTGTAGCACGAACTAATTCACATTCAACATAACCAAGTCAAATATCTCCGCAAAGAGGACTCGATTTTTAATCTATAACCAAGAAAGTCCATGTTTGAACACAAGGATGCAAAAAACTGTTTAATTAAACTTAAGTGCTAATTAATTATTTTACTAATTTAAAGGTCCTAAGTTAAGACAATGCAAGTACACACAAAGATCAATGCAATTTTCAATTTTTTTTGCTTTTATTTAAAAATGACGAACAATCATTCAATAAACAAAAAAAGACATATAACACAAAGATATGCTCATGATTATGTAATAAAATAATTGTGCCTTTTATTTAATAGATTAGTGATTAAATAGTGTCAGTCATAACCAATTCAACATATGAGTAGTTCAGATTAATCAACTATTAAGGCTGAATAGTTAAAAAAATCCTCAAAAATTAAGTACATGAAAGATAGGTAGTACTATTTTCTAAATACATTAAATTATAGAGGGTGAAACAAGCTTTCCAACGACACCAATTTTATTGAAAACAGAGATATGAATAACAATATATTGCTAATACAATACAAGGGCATAAATGCAAGGAAACTACATAGTAATATGATAAATAAGTCCAAAATAGGACTAAAATGCAATTACAGAAAAGCCACCAGACTAAATAATAAATAATTTAAAATGTGGAGGGGCTTATCTATAATATGAAAAGTTAGTTATATACGCTTGCAAAACTTCCAAACCTACATGCTTCAGGCACGTGCCAATCTAGACCAAAGTACAATTAGTGAGACAAGCGAGGGCCTTTGTGCAAACTTTCCTCTGTCACGTGTGAGAGGTATGTGATAGGTTGAGGTTCGGATTGTATTGGCTCGGGACACTTGGCATTCTACTGTGATTTGAGGTTGGCTCAATTGTCCTCAGGTACGAACCACTGCTATGGTCATAGGCTCGAGGGAGACGTGGCACGTTCTGAATCCTAGGATCCCGCCCAAATCAAGCAGATCCAAGGGTATTTGCTACTCAAGAGCTACTCCATCTTCCTCCATGTGCGACGGAGAAGCCTACACTCTGGCGAAGCCACTTCTCCTTTCTTCAAGTCTTCCGCGATGCCTAAAGGTGTAAAACCTTCCTGAGAGCCTTGCGAAGAGGTTGGTGAAGGAACAGAGCCTTGAAAGAGTCTGGGTCCTCTGTATGGTGAATGCTTGTCGGAGGCGAGTTGTAAGATCAAAGTTCACAACGGATCTGTGATCAATGAACCATTGGCTTCCCTGCTAGGGTTAGTAACCAAACAGGACACTGTCGACTCTCTTATAATTCAAACGAGGTGAAATGAAGGGTTGGTTGGGGATGACAGAGTAAATCCTAATGGTTCTTGTTCTTCTTCTTCATACACAAGAGGAAGAGGAATGATATGATCACAATGATGAAGCAACGTGGAGATTAAATTGGAGATCACACAAGAGTGTGTGATTACTGGTAGAGTTTTTGATAAACTCGAACTGTGCATTGAGTGTGAGAGTGATAATGAAGAAAAAAGTGGATTAGAATAAAAGTTAAAATCAAAATTCCTGCCCGAGGTCGATTAAGGATTGGATTGATGAATCAGAGCCTAATTGGAGCTCTAAAAATCCAGGTCTTCGCGTCAGAATCCTGGCTGAGGAGATTGAGCAACCTGTGATGGTGGCTGCATCACGACTGGATTACTGTGGATCTCACCTGAAAATTTATGCCGTCGTTACTCACGGATGAATATGCATTTCCTCATCTTTATTCATTTATGTTAGATTAAAATTGCTGATAAAACATCTGTATATATTAATAAATCCATATTCTTACTAATCTGCATGTTTGTGTAAATATTGTACGTTTATTATTATTTTAACCTAAAATAAATAAATAAGAGAAAATTAAATAAAAGACTATATATGTAATAGATACATGCTGAATCAAACCCCAATGATATGAATTAAGTAGGTGAGATAAGGCCAAAAACACCAATAATATACTTGATACCTGTATATATTCCTCACTTGTTTATATTACACACTATTATTCATTCCCAAATCTTTTGCAAATAGGATTAAATTCCTCCTTGAAAATTCGGTATAAAACCCTCTTGTAAATAATAAAATATTGTGTATATTGTAAAATACATCACTCTCCAAAAGCCACAAAAGTACAAACTTCCCATATCAACATCTTCTCCACATGAACTCCAAATTCATCAAACTCACTTTCATTGTACTCCAAATTAAATTATCTTAAAAACGGAGGTGATTTCATAAAATTCAGAGTTAAAGCGTGAAATGTGGCCAATTGGGGTATTATTGTATATTATACCTATAGATACACAATACATTATTTTTCTTGTGCATATTTGTGAATATTATAAATTTAATTACTTGTAGATATTGTATTTAACTCATGCAAAATACAACTAAAAATTACAAAATAAAGAATCCCAAAGATAAAATCATGTATTTATTGTATATGTATCACCATGTATATACTGTACATATACCTATTTAATTAACTTAATAAATTAACTCATAAAAATTAAATAAAATTATCATTAAATTCTTGTAAATTATTGTGTGTATATAAAATACTAAACTATATATATTTAAATAATTAACTAAAAATCAAAATACTCAGTATATAGGTATACCTGTAAATGACATCTTGTATTATTTTAACCCTTGTAATTATATTATTTAATTAAATGAAAATTACCAAAATTTAATTTAAATTATTTCTAACATATGTCATTCACATTATTTAATTTAATTAATTCATTTTCAATTTTTTATTGCATTATTTAATATTTTAGTGTATTTTTTGTCATGTAGCCTATTTTAACTTTATTCCAGGCACGTGCTGATTGACAAACGGGTATGTTGACCCTCGTTAGCTCCTCAGTTGTGCCTCTTCTCTCCGCTAAACTCGCTCCCACCGTTAGTTCTCAAATTTTCCCCTCATCTCTCACATAGTAATCGTTCACGATTCCTTCTCCATTATTGTCGCTCGATCAATCATCTTCACGACCAACACCTCATCTCTGCTCATCACTCCTTGAGTCGCGCTCCTTTTGAATTTAAAAACTTGTCGTAGTCTGCCTATAAATGGACATCCAATCCCTCTGCCTCGAGTTTAATCTGTTCTCTAGCTCGTTTCTTGGCCCGCGGTCGATCCCTAAAGTTAGCATCTGTGAGAAGCTCACTGCTCTACGATTTGAAGTGCTAAATTTCGAGTGAGGGATGTGATTCACCTACGTCACTGGTGAGCTCCACCACATGTCTCCACCTCTCCACCTAGCTACAGATCAAGGTGCTTTCTTTCTCATTCCTTATCCGTACGTATATTATATAGTTTAGTTTTCATTTAGAGTTCATTTAATGCTTTGATTTCATCGGATTAAATCAAATCAATAAATCACTTTCAACTTCTTATCTGAACGATCGGAGGATCTCTAATCATCAAAACCAAATTCCAACCATGCCATCACCTTCACCCGGCCATTCTCCACCTCTTTCATCCTCTATTCACCTCTAGATCCCCATCTAGAGTTTGGTCTCCATTCTGACCAACTTCGCTGAAGACCCCCGATCATCCCCATTCCATGCTTTTCTGACCTAATCTACCGAGAAAGAGTACGCCTCCGAGCATGAGCTATACCTTGCAGGTCTAAGAAGCTCCAGGGAATGCGTGAATCGTAACGAGCAGATCAAGGGCGGGTTCCTAGAGTGCGTTATACTTCATCACCTCCCAGATCCTTAGTCTGGAGCTTTCTTGCCAATCCAAGGTGTTCATCAGACACAGAACGACTTGGGCCATCTTTTGAGGTTAATTTGAAGCATATCCATCAATGGACGAGGGAGATCCACAACTTTCAAATTCAACAAAGAGTCGTTGCTTCCCAGTTCATCTAGACCCTTTCAACACCCTCTGATCAAGAACAACTCCCCCAGTTTCCATCTCAGCCGTTGATTTTGCCCCAAATCCGCCGTTGATTGAAGATCCAGATCTGATTCATGCCATTCAAGCAAGATTTAATCGCAATCGTTCGATTAGCTCTGTAGCACATTAGGACCATCCATATTGCCATGTCAATAAAAGGGTATATTTGCAACCAACCCCCTATCTTTATTTTATTTTCAAATAAGTCCCCATTGGATACATGTATGTATTTAATAATTTGAACATTTGCATTGCAACCCTTATTATTTATTTTAATTTCATTTAAGTCATGTTTGAACTGTAGTGCATGTTTGGCACGTGACTTTGGTGAAAATTGTAATAAAAGTATTTTGTTTTTGTGTTATTATTTGGCCACTGAAACTAATTTATTTACAACCAAGACCAATCCAACAAAGCAAACGTGCCTTGGCGTGTGAGATTTTGGAACTTTTGCATATTTCGCTCACTATTTTATTATTTGTTAATACTTAGTCTTCTTATTTAAAATAATTGCATATTAGTCTCTATGAGTTTGTTTTTATTTTTTCTTACTAAAAATTAAAAAAATATCAAAAATCCTTGAAAAACTCCACAAAAATTTTCTTTGCTTTCTGTTTCATGCATCGTTGCATTCATATTTTTTTATTACGCATTCCCTTATTTTTATTATTAATTAAAATTTAAAAATATCATAAAAACACCCTATTTTTCATTCAAAAATAAAAAAAAATACAAAAAATATTCCAAAACTTTTTAAAAAAGTCATGTTTGCATTTTTTTTGTGTTTCATTTTTGACCAATTTTTATGTCTATTATTTATAAAAACTATAAAAAATACAATTTAATAAGAAATCTTAAAAATTTATATAATTTTAGTTAAAAATACCAAAAAAATATAAAATTTCTTTCTGGAAAATATAAAATTTGATCTTTCATTCTGTATATTTTTTCATCAATTTTTGACATTATTGATATTTTAAAAATCCAAAAATACTCACATTACGATCTATTTACACCATTTTCTATTTTTCTATTATTTAAAAATTTAAAAAACTCGAAAATTTGAGAAAAATCATCAAAACATTAGAAAAAAATTAAAAGCCCAAAAAAATCATCGTCTTAATTTTCTGTACATATTTGGTATATTTGAAAAGTAAAAATGGCATTGTTTTACTGGTTTAGTTCATCTATTTGATATTCCATTACCTTAAAAAAAATAAAAAATTCCTTTGCAGAATTAAAAAATATAAAATAGGATTCTAAATAAACAAATTATAAAATAAAATATTCAAAACACAAAAACAAAGTCTAATGTACAAAGAATTTCCTTTATTCTTTCCTTGAATTTTCTTTGCATAAAATAACCCTCGGGATATTTGTAGCATCCCTGAGTTCAATCTTGTTTGCTATACATGTAAATTAAATAGCAATTTCTCTTGCTGAAATTTTGTATTTATTTTTGCTTGAGAATATCTACTTTTTATTTACTCTTAATTGTGTTGAGACAACACTTATGCATAACACATATGAATAAAAACCCAGATTTTAGCACTCAACAATCATGTATTACCTCTCCAACTGTTACTTAGAAGAGTTACACTAGGGGAATCTCTTAGAAGTAGCGGATGCTGTTATTGGAGTATGGGAGTAGAGTTTTGATTAGGGGGAAGTTGCATGGGTGAGAACAACGAGTCCCTTGGAGAAGCGCCTGGAGGTTGAAGGAGGCGTGGCATCCATTGGATCAAATAATCCAATGGCTATGATCGAGGTGCGCATGAACGGTGATGATAGCTTGATCAAGATGATCAAACGACTATTACTAGGTTGAAAGAGATTGAAGAACGTCCGTCTGATCAAAATGATCAGACAGTTCAGAATGCAAGTGAACTGGAGTAAATAAGCGGCCACGTAGAGGAAAAGGATTGGACCACGTGGCCCAATCACAAAATTCTAGAAAATAAGAATGAAGTAAATAGAAAAGAATTAGGTAGGTGATGAATTTGAAAAAATGATCAACATGAAAGTTTTAGATCTCAATGACATCTACTACTTTAATGTAGAAGCTAAAGAGAAATAATGTTAACTGTATATACTAAATAAATAAACAAGTATTAAAAAAATGAAACCAATTTATTTTTATTTTATTTTGTCATTTTTATTTTTTAATTTATGTTCAATTTTAAATTAATTATCTATTTTTATTTGATTTTTAATGAGAAAAAAATACATAAAATAATAGCACAATAATAAAGTATAACAAGGGTTAATAATTCACAGCATATACAAAGGTAATTATTGTTAATTGTTGGATTAATTCACTGAATTTCTTAAACAAGAGAGACAATTTAATTAATTTATTTATACAGATATGGGATTTATCACCCCCTATACTTAAGCTAAGCTCGTCCTCGAGGTTTTAAATAAAGAATTGATTAGAGTTAATGACTTCAATGAATTCCCTTGACATGTGCATATGTAAGAATAAAGCTTAAGAAATCCAGAACACTTGGTTTGCATAATTCCTAAGAGTTTATGCTGAACTTATCCTAATCAAAAGGAAATAAACTCCTATAATTGTCAGATTCTTAATGTGTGTGTGTGTATAAGAGGTATGACTTAATGTGTTGATTGCATTCACAAGAGTAGAGTCTAGATGTCACCAAAGCACTACACAAGATTCTCCCAAGGACCCAACCCTCAACACTAGGGATTAAATCTAGTCTTTCTTTAATCCACCGTTTCTTTAGTTTGTTAGACTTCAAAGTGTAGATGACATGCCATATTATGGAGCTATTAGGATTGTATCATTTCTTTTCTTTTCCTCTCATTGGAACAAGGTTTCTCTCAAGTGACAATAGTCAACAAATTTGTATATTTTCATTGTCACTCAGTGTGTTCATCAAAAAAGATTAAGTTGTATGTACTTGTGTTACTGGGAGTACACTAGGGTGTGTCTTTTTAAAGTATCTAATATACTTGCACCTAGACTTGTAGCGCTAACGATGCAAAGTCCTTTTTGAGGTAATATCTCGACTCATAAAAGCTTAAAGATTTGGTCCAAATGGACACTTAAAGTTTGGGAGCACTCGCCATATTTGTAATATCATATGATGTAACTTTGTAATGTTTTGAGCTTTTCTTTTCAGCAACATATATATTTTTTCCTTTTCTTTTGGCTAGCTACAATACTTCTACCAAGGATTGGCACATCTGATCAACAAATTAATTAGATGTCTTCACACCCTGGTGCTTAGGGATTGGTCAAGGGATTAATATGAGAATCAAGTCCCATACTGGACAAGATGCTGAGACTCAGGTTTCATGAAGCCTTCCTTAATCTTATCCCATCCTCGAGCATCATAAAATCAAGCCCAAACTTGAATCTCAAATCCTAGTTCCTCAAGTTAAACCTCAACCCATCTTAATCATGAATGCAATCGTTCAAGTGAGTGATAGTCATATTTTTTAAGGAGGAGATTAAGTATGCAAATAAAACTCACAAATCTTTCAAACTAGGGAAGTTTTAATTTTTAAGACCAAGACTCCAATGATTAAGACAAATTAACATTAAGTCTCTGGACCTCATAAACCAAGTGTTAAAGAACAACACCATCGTTGAGTGAAAAGTGTGAGTGTCAGGGAAAAGCACCAAATAAAAAAATAGTAAGTTAATAAGATAGAGATTAATTGAAGGATTTTTATTAACAAGAACATGTACCCTTAAGACATAAACAAGACTAACAACACAATGATACCCAAACAAAACACATCTCAACTTCAGTTCCCAATATCAAAAATCTAACTTGAATCGTCAGGGTTTGAAATCACAAGCTGCCTTATGCTTCAAATGCTTTTTTTCTCACAGAGTAAACCTCAGAATCTGAATAAATAAAATCTTCAACGAGTTGGACAATGAACCTCCTTGAATGATGCCATTCTTCCTCAAATTTAATATCCATGTCAACATGGAAAGACTTAAATTTCTCCAAAATTGCAGGATGACATATCCAATCCTTGGCTCATGCAACATACCTATGGGTTTTCCTTAAGAGAGTAAAACTAGACACAAGAGGACGACCTAACTTACAAGTAAGACTATAATCAACTGATTGAATATCCTCAAGGAATGGTGCACCTCCATATATAACTCCTCTAACATAATGTTATCTTCCTAAAGAGACATCTCTATTCTCAAAGAACTCTTTATCGACTTGATCTTCCAAAATACAGAGGTTAAATCCATACTCTCTTCCATGCCAGACTCTGTGAAAGACAAAAGAATAGACAACCTTATAAAGACTGAAAACCTGACGGTTCAGTGAACCATTACACCCTCTCAAACACTTAAGACAGAATGTAGAAACTGGAGAGACATAAGGATCAAGCTTTATTTACAAGTTAATTCCATTTACACCCTTAAAATTTGAAAATAATTTTAAAAACCTTTTACAAACCATATCACATAATTATAGGTTTTCCAAATATTTTACAAAGATTTTCAAAACTAGTCAAACCCTATTTTCACAAACACAAGTAAAATATTTAGAAAATCATGTCTAATAGGTATATATAAAAGTTTTAAATTATTAGTTTAAAATATTTGTACAAAACTCAGTTCAAAATAATATGATACCCTTAGCCCAAAAAGTTTGAAAAAAGATAAAACCATGAGCTATGTCTAAAGTATATATATAATATATATATATGGTACACCCCCTATACTTAGCTTTTTGCTATATCCTCATAGTACAAAGTGATATGAAGCCATAACTCATGCTAAATATAAAGAAATGTTCAACAACTGAATCCATAAGTAAGGTGTATGAAATAGTGAGAAGAATAAATCAACAACAAATAGAATGAGATGGCCTCTATGTACTTAGTCTGAAAATAGGCTAAGTATTAAGAATAAAGAAAAATAAAACAAAAAAGACCAATCGATAGGAACGTGAAAAATATACAAGATAGAGTCTGGTTCCCGCTATACATGGGTTGAAAATAGCATAAGTTAAGAGTAAGAATCTAGAGATAAGAGAAATTAAACCCTAAAAGAATACAGTCAGAAAAAATCAGAATCTGTGTGATGCTGAATATGGTTGATGTGAATCTTCAAGCTGCAACTTCATGATATATCTGAAATATCTACAAAGAACTCAATTGGCATGAAGTCAATAACTTCAACAGGAATCAACGATTTTTTGGATTCTACAAAGTGCTTCAGCACCTTCCCATTAACCAAGAAGGAAGGTGCACCATTTGCAAGATATGCAAACGCTGTCATTTCCATGCTTTTCCTTAACTATATAAGGACTCGTCCTTTTAGATTTTAATTTTCCGTGGAAAATTCATAACTTAGCACTAAACAACCATACCTTTTGTCCCAAGACAAAGTTATTGCATCTTATATGTGAATCATGTCACTTCTTAACTTAGTCCTTGTAGATTAAGCTATTGTCATATGCTCAATTACAAATCTCCATCAACTCGTTAAGGTTTAGGACTCTATAAAGTTTAGGTCTCTACAAAGTTTCTCAAGCCGTTCGATTGTGGGTGGTAAGGACTAGCAAATCTATGCTTAAATTTGTAGTCCTTAGATAAAGATCTCATCTCTCTGTTCGCAAAGTGTCTTCCCCCATCAGAAATCAAAACTTGTGGAGCTCTGAACCTTGAAATGATATGATCCTCGATGAATTTACAAACAATCCTATTGTCTACGGCTTTGTTGGGATAGCCTCCACCCAACGTGACAAATAACCACCTCTAATAAGATGTACTCGAATCCATGTCTATTGGGGATTGGACCCATGAAATCCTTGCCCCATGCATAAAAAATGTCACAGAAAATCACATGCTGCATGGGAATCTCATCTCTATAGCCAACTGTCCCTCCCATACTTTGACATACCGGGTAATACCATACAAAATCAGTGGCATCTCTAAATAAGGCCGGCCAAAAGAATCCATACTAAAGTACCTTGTGAGAGGTTATTTTTCTCGAATGGTGTCATCCAGCCTCAAGTGAATGATAATACGTGAGGACACTCTACTATTCCTATTGAGGAATACACATCCTCCAAACACAATCTAGTCTTTGGAGAAAAGGAAAGGATCCTCCCAACAATATCTCCTTGAATACGACTTCAGTCGATCAATGCTGCTCCTAGTCCAACCATGGAGAACCTTTTTGGAGAATAGATAGTTCACCATGTTGGCATACCAAGGGAGTGAATTGAAAACACATATCAACTCGTATGGGAAGGTCTCTCTAATATTCTCTAAGTTAGGGGAATCCTTTAATTCAAGTCTAGACATATGATCAACCACTGCATTCTTGACTCTAGATTTATCCTCAATCTCCAGATCAAACTCTTGGAGTAACAAAATCCACCCAAGAAGACACACCTTCACGTCCTACTTTTCTATGAGATACCTAATGGCTGAGTGATATGTATACATAGTCACCTTAGATCCCATGATGTAAGATCTAAACTTCTCTAAAGCCCAAACTACAACGAGCATTTCATTTTCAATCACTATATAATTTTTCTATGCTAAATCCAAAACCTTACTCGCGTAGTGAATCACAAATGGGTTCCGATCTCGTCGCTGCCTTGAGATAACTCCTATAGAAAAATTTGATGCATCGGTCATTATCTCAAAGGGAAGAGACCAATCAGGAGCCTGCAGATCAATGAGTCACAAATGTTCCTTTTAAGGAGATAAATGGCCTCTAGACACTTGTGATCTACAATAACCTCAGTTTCTTTTTGTAAGAGCTCAGTCAGTGGTCGGGCGATCTTAGAAAAATCCTAAATGAATCGTCTATAAAATCCCACATGCCCTAGAAATGACCTTGCTGACTTGATGTTGGTTGGTGGATCAAGTTTCTTGATCACATCAACCTTGGCAGGGTCAACCTCCATTCCCTTTATGTAGATGACATGCCCCAACATGATACCCTCCTTAACCATAAAATGATTGTTTTCCTCCCTACACCTCTAAAGAACTCAGTCTAAGTGCGCTAAACATGAATCAAAAGAATGACAATGGATCAAGAAATCATCCATCAAGACCTCTATGGTATCCCCGACCATCTTGACGAACATAACAATTATGCATCGTTGAAAAGTACCTGGGGCATTGCATAGCCCAAAATGCATGCACCTGAATGGGTATGTGCTTAAAGGACAAGTAAAAGTGTTTTTTCTGGTCTTCAAGGGTAATGGCTACTTGGTTGTGGCTTGAGTACCCATCAAGAAAAAAGAAGAACTCCTTCTCCACTATCTCTCCAAAATCTGATAAATAAAAGGTGGGGAAAAGTGATCTTTCTTGGTCATGGCATTCAGACGTCTGTAATCTAGATAGACGCGCCACAACACAGGTATTCATGTCGCAATCTCAACTCCCTCCTCATTGGTGACCATCTGAATTCTTGACTTCTTCGGGACAACGTGTAGGGGGCCACCCACTTGGAGTCATAAATTGGGTAAATAAATCCCGCCCTACCACTTCTTGATCTCTTTCTTAACTACTTCCCAAATATTTGGATTAAGTCTCCTCTAGAACTTACGAGAAGATTTATCATTATCCTCAACATAAATGTAGTATGAATAGAGTGCGCGGTTTATACCCACGAGATCCGACATAGTCCAACCTATCATCATGCGGTTATTCTCCAACACGTAAAGCAACCTAGACTCATGTTCTACAATCAACCTAGAACTAATGATGACAAGAAATCTAATCTTGGGTCCCACAAGAAAAGAATACTTCAGTGTAGGAGGTAATGGCTTCAGTTCTGGCAAAGTTGTACAATCAATCAAGTTTGGCTAAACTGATGTTGAATCTGGTTCCATGTTGCATGAAGGTGGTGCTAACTCTGTAGTGCTAGCCACCGACTGAATTGAAGAAGGAGGAGTTAGAACGCTAAAGATATGCAGTAATTCGGCCAAAGTTGCGTTCGACTCTGAATCTAATTCCTTTTATTGTTCCATAATGATAGGAACTAACAGATCTAAAGAAATCTCTGAGTCATCAAAGCATTAGATAGATTATCAATAGCCCAAGAAACATGTCAACTCCTTGCAAACTGCATTGGATACACTGTCCTCTTCAATGAGAGGGTCTCGCTGAGTCCTGTTGGGTTCTGTTTCCATACCCCAATGGTGCTAACAAATATCCAATCTACCCCATATGATCAGAAGAATTTTGTGCTTGATTCTGAATTAGGTCACTGCCATTTCATCTACTTCACATGTAGCTCCACTTCTTTACCAGGAGAGCGGAACATCATTATCCCCATGTGAGAGTCAAAAGAAGCACCAACGGTTCTAAGGAAAGGCCACCCAAGGATCATCTGTGAGTCTCTCCAATAAATGGGTATATCCATATCAAGGACAATGAAGTCCATTATGTAGTCTTGTCCCTCAATCGAAATGATAACATTCTTGATCTCAACTTTAGCCTTCTTTATTGATTTGTCTGCAAACTAGAGTATGGCACACGATTTCCGAAGGGGACCCAACTTCAGTTTCTCATACAATGCATAAGGTAAAAGATTGATCGAAGAGACATTATTAAGGAGAATGCATACAAACATGATGTCATCGATATCACTCACCACATAGTTTGCATCCAAGTCTCTCTTCTTTCTCAATGATTGTTGGTTCTTAAGACAAAAAGTAGTGGATACTGATAAAACATGTGCTTTGTGTAACTATTCATTTTCATCCTACTAACTCTGGTAGATGTACATCTCACCTTCAAATATTTTGGAATGCAGAATTAATGCCACATACTCATCAAATGAAACCTTAATAATAATATAATCTTTGCAAAATCGTGTGATTTCAGGAACATCTTTTGAATCTTTTTCATGTTGTGCTTTCCTTCCGTAAGAGCATGTGCGAAAGGGATAGCATAAGTAGAAGAGGAATGCAAACAATCCAAGTCATAAATAGAAACATGCTTTCTATTACAAAAAACTGAGTTCTTCACAACTAAATTTTTTACATCAAATTTGGAATTTAAAATTGAATCATCTACTAGAGGTCCGGGAATGCCTACTGAATGTGCATTCTCTCTCAACCAAAGGCGCAAGGTCCTCCATTGACTCTGAATCTTCCTCGTGATTTCGTGGTGATCTTGTACTCCAAATATTCCCTCTCTTATCTTGGACGTCTCCGCCTCATGATGAATATGGCGGTGAAGATGCCTAGACTTGTCATCTTTTGAAGTCTCCTCAAGATGAGCTTTAGAATCGATCCTCTCCATGTCCCTCGCCCGATCAGGTACAACCACGATCCTTCCGCTTAAAAGAAAATCCAAAAAACTCATTAGGAGTCTATTTTTGAAAAATACTAAAAAAATCTAAAAATTAAAACAGGAGGTCTGCTAACTAAACTTTGACCCTAATTTAAATTCATAACAAACATCACAAATCCCACATTGTATTCAGGTACACTCCAGACAGAGTGAGGCATGACCCTTACGGAATAGAGCCAAAAACTCGATCTGTGGCTGCCTTGATTATCATATGGGACCGATGAAGTATTGGCACTAGTATCGTACATAACTGAGTAGGGCCTTGTCGACGATGGAGTTCTCGCATTGTGTAGAACATCCCACTTGACCTGAAGTATTGAGTATAGGCCATGCCTTCATATGGGTGTCTGTCTCATCGTCTTGCGTCCGAGTACCTCATTTTTGATGGAAGTAGTGGTTTCGCTAATTTTCTTTTTCTCTTATTCATTGGCTGAGCAACCCCCTAGGCCCGATAACGAGGACCTATAATAGTGCAGATAGAAGGATACCAAGGAAGTATAAAGTACGAGATCCTTTTTGTGCAATACTCACTTTCTTATAAGACTAGCCATTAAGGACGTGTTACAAGATTACTCGAAACAACAATAAAATTGAATAGATAAAAATAACCGATCCTTTACGCCTTCACTTGTGTTGAGTTGGTGAACTCCTTGCTTTGTGTATGTTTGGAACTGGTTTGGATTCAAAGACCAGTCTCACACACTTGCTCCATTTTTTTCTTTTCTTCTATTTGCATTGCTTTTTGAGTTGCTCACGTTCATCCTTATTCATCTCTTCACTCATCATCTTGTTTTTCCCCATGATCATTTCTCCTCATTTATTTCTCTTTTGCTATCAAAGATGTTGTATCCTGGATGGTCATGTTCAGATTTTGTGAACACCTACATCGAATCCAGAATACTAACACAATGTGGGGAGATCTCCAAGAATTAACTACGGATCTTGCGGACTTCTCCCGTACTCCCCCATCTTCACTCGCTCTGGGGATGGAGAAGACTTCTGTCTCTATCTTCCCCCTTCCACCATCTCATACTTGCTTCTTATTTTTTGAGAATTGATCAGGTATTATTTCCCAATGTAGATCCTTCACCCAATCAGAAGCTTGAGCACGATTTAGACTTTGAGATGGCTCCCCAAGGCATAAGAAAGGGACCAATTCAATCGAATATTGATCACGATACAAAACATGACACTAATCAGAATGAAGTTAACAATATGCCCTTGGCATCTATCCAGACCATCCATCAATAATTGAATGAGCAAGCTCTAGCCCAAATTGTCTTTCAAGAGATGCTGAATGACCTGAAGAGATGGTCAGAGGAAAGAGAGACACAAGAAGAGGGAGAGGATGATTTATATGGAGATGATGATAATCACTTTGTAGATGGACCAAATGGAGACAAGCTAAAGGGAAGGAGAGGTCGTCTGAAATCGACACTCAAGCGAACTTACAATCCTAGGGTTGACCAAATCACTGGAACCAGATTCCTCCAATTCACGGACACTTCGAGCTGAATCTGTTGCTCCTCTCTCTTCTCCCCATCATCTTGGGGAATTCCAATGAAGAATTATACATCCATCTACAACATATCAAACACATCTGTAGGACCACACACTACCCCAACATCTTGTTGGGCATAGTCAAGATGACCGCTTTCCATTTCAGCCTTCAATTCAAGGCACTTTAGTGGATAAACCATTTGGTCAAAGTGGTGATGACGTGGGAAGAACTGAAATCTACTTTTCTGCACAAATATTACTCACTTATCTAATAACTCATACTTTTGCATATATACTTTAGCCAAAACTCGTACTTTTGTTTGTTATAAGATGTCAAATAAAATTGGAATAAACATGTTTTGTAAAAAGTTTGTAAAAAATTCTTGGAAAAATTCTTTTGTAAATAGCTTTGTAAAATATTTGTAAATTATTTTGTACAAATGATTTGTAAAATATTTGTAAAAGATTTTGAGCAGCAGGCTCATTTCCCTATTTATCATTGCATTCAAAGAGGTTTGATTTTGAGCAGAAGGCATTACCGCCAGCTTTTTCTCAAACTCGTAATAGAATTTCTCCTCGGTGGAGGAGCATTCTTATACCGACCTCTGGAGGGTGCTATGAGGGTATGATCAGGCATGTCAGTGAGGGAGTCGAGCTACTGTCTTTGTAAAAATTTTATAAAAATCCTTATAAAATTATTTTTGAAAAAATATTGTAAAATTGTTTTGTTTGTAAAATTTTTGTAAATTATTTTGTATCAAAATTATTTATATTGTAAAAAGGATTGTAAAATGTCTGTAGACAAAATCATTGTAAAATTGATTTGTAAAATTCTGTAAACTATGTTTGAAAAACTTTTGTAAAATGATTGAAAAATGATTAGTAAAATTTTGTAAATTATTATTTGTAAAATATTTTGTAATTTTTTGTAAATGGTTGTAAAAATTTTGTAAAATTCTTTGTAAATTATTTTGTCACCTTGTATATAAATAACTTATTTGTACATATTGTGTGTATATACTAGTTGTACAAATGCTTGTAAATAGAACTAGTAATCATCTTGTAAATATGTTAATAAAATTCTATTGTGATAAAATTCTTTTAATAGAATCCTTGTATAAAACTCATATAAAGTGAATATAAAATTCTTTATTAAAATATGTACATAAAATTCTTTTGTAGATAAAATCCTTGTTGTAAAATTTGTATATAATATTTGTTAATATTCTTTTTTAAAATGCTGTATAAATTTTGTATAACTCTTGTATATATGTTTGTATAAAATTCTTTATAAATTTGTATAAAAGTCTTGTAAATTCTTGTAAATATATATAATCTCTCTATTAAAAACTCTATAAAAATTGAAACAAATAAAAATCCATAAATATTTGCAAAACTCTCTGAAAAACTTTTCAAAAAGACTTGTCTTTTCTTTTCTTTTCTATCAAAAAATGCTTTGTATATATTTCTTGCATTTGAATTTGCATTTTTCAAAATGAAATTGATGCTTAAACTAGTCTCGAATAAAATCGAACAATGGAGCTTGATTAATATCTTAATCCATTTAATATCAGAGGAACCTTATAGGAACGGGTGTTGAGACTTCAAGTTTAGCGACTTTATTCTTTGAGTTCACAAGACTATATTTAAATGTCATCTTGATTGGTCTAAGTAGAATATTTCATACATGCATGATTCTTTTAGACAGTGACCTAACTTAGACAAATAGTTCACTCATATCTCTTCATTGATGTGGTGGTGAGGGTTAGATTCCTGTGGCAAGAGACGCAAGCGAATGGAAATATACACACTCACCTTGAGTGGCAAGTGCACCCCACCCTAGTCTAATTGCAAGGACGTCTAAAGACGAGAGTTGTGGGTTGAAATAAAGCTTCGAATGAGGGATGGTCTACTGGCACAATTTTTCTAAGACACCAGAACATGTGCGGAAAGAGAGATTCTATTTTTGTAGGGGTAGAATAAAGATCCATGCAGTGCAACAATTCTTTCCACCAAATAGAAGCAATATGTATCCAATAAAAAAATCAAGCATGTATATATTTGACCACATGGGTCCATCTTTAGAGAGTCTGCAGATCTTAGTAGAGACTTGGCTACACTGGACAACTTCACAAGGAGATGTGGCTACACTGGACACACTCCACTTCTCTTTTAATTCTTCTACTTCTCCCCCTTCGATTGTGGACACAACATGTATCTGAATTTAGAGGGAAATACCTCGCTCCTCGATGAAAGAGTAGCTATACTGGGAAATTAGGGTTACCTTGCTAAGAGAAGGCCAGTCTTTGTCATTTCTGATGTGAAGAGCTATATTTCACATATACAGTACTAGTAGATTCATAGTTATCAGAATTCGCATATGAGGACTTGTTCTGACCTGACTGTTGAGGTGACTTGAATAGGAGTCTTGTGGAACTTAGAGTCTATTAGGTTTTAGTTCCATTTCCCAATAAGGTTCTGCCAAACTAATAATCCAAAGGTCTGACCCAGCTCCATACTTCGATTTTGTGAAGATTATTAAAAATCATGTTCTAAGTTGTTTATTTTTCCTTTCTTTTTTGTAGACACTTATTCTTCTAATAAGTGTTTGATAAGGGACTAGCAAGTGTAAAGTATTGGGGGACGATGAATTCAGATTTCATCTACTTTTTTCATTTATTTTATCTTAAAATGCCTTTTTAAACATATGTAAAAAAATCATAATTCAATGTTTTTAGTAATATTTACTCATTTGTAAATATTGTATAAATAACATTGTTTTTAAACTAAAATAAATAAATAAATAAAGGAGGGATAAAGAAAAGAAAGACTATATATATGCAATAAATACATGTTGATTCTGGCCCTGAGAGAAGGTCAACACTTGACCTGATTAACAAGGAATAAAGTAGGGAGAGATAAGGTGTAGTTTAGATAAATTAAAGAAAATCAAGTTACATTCACTAATAATCATTGCACATGTATCATTATTTTGTATATAATTCCTTACTTTATTTTATTTATCACTCAATCCGTCTCAAATAAAAAATTTTTCTTCATGGAACTTGTACATAAAAATAAGTTATAAATAATATAAAAATAATTAAAAGAAAAATCATTATACATTGTGTAAATAACAACACTATGAAAAAGCCACAGAACTAAACCTGCCAGATCCTTATCTTCTCCATAAAAACTCAAAATAATGCAAACTCACTTTGTTGCAAGCTTCAAAATGAAAGTGGTTCCATTACAGAGTTAAGGTGTAAAAAGGGGCATTTTAGAGTGTATTGTATATTGTGTCTATAATATACATTTTGTGAATATATTATTTTATTTTATGTATATTTGTGTACATATTGTATTTTTAAATATTTGAAAATATTGTATTTGAGACAATAAAAATGCCAATAAAAAAATACAAAATCAAAGTTCACAAAAATAAACTATTGAATATATTGTACATGTACGACTACGTATATATATTATAAATTTACCTATTTATTTAACCTAATAAATTATTTTATAAAAATAAAACAAAAATATGAATAAAACCCTTGAAAAATGTTGTAAATAAAGAAAATATTAAATTATATAAATATTTGTAAAAACAATTATTAAAAATTAATGTGTTGTATATAAGTAAAAATACCTATGAATAAAGGTGAGTATTTATTTTAACCAATGTATATAATTTATTTAATTTATTAAAAATCATTAAAACTAAGATTATTTATTTATTAACATTTTCTATTTAAACTATTAATTTTTTTAAAATCATTTTGGTTTTTAATTTAATTTATTTAGCTTTTATTGGTAATTTATCCATATTCGTTTTTGTTATGTAATGTACCCGTGCTCTGATTGGTAGACCCGGGTATGTTAAATGGGCCAACCTTCCCATCTCTAGCTCAACCTGATTAAAAGTTGTTCATCGGACCTACTTTACCCATTCTTTCCAACGAATACGATTAAGTTTCCACCCGCTTTCTTCATGAAAGTTGTTATCTAAATAAACATCTCGCTCGACCGATTCATGACTATCTGGATTTTAATTTCACTCATCATCACCGTTTATAAATACCAACTCCCAATTCCATTTTTGATGAGATCTGTTTCCCTTAGGTTTTCTTGCCTGAGGTTGAGCCTGGGAGATTGAGCAGTGACTTGGCTTTGATTCCCCACGGTCGGGAGCGCGAGACATCCATCTGGGAGCATGATCCATGCACGTCGCCAGAAACCCGTCAGAGACATTGAGTCTCTTCATCTTTCACCATGAATCAAGGCAGTAACCATCACATCTCCATTCATAGGTAAATCTTAGGTAATTCCTTTCAATTTCATCTTTCTCTTTCCTTTTAATTCATGTTCTTAGCTTAGATAAGATCATCACCATTCATGCTACGATAAGTTCGATCGAAGTTCCCACTTCATCGATTTTCCAATCTGACACCGATCATCATCACCCGACCATTCTCCATCTTCTCCCCACTTTCGATCCTTCAGATCTATTGCAAATCTGAATCGTCGATCACCATTCCGGCCATCACCATCGGAGATCCCCATTCCTCCCTTTTTAATTTAATTTGAAGCTAATAAATTATTTGGAGTCATCACACTAAGAAAGGGAATTAATTGCAAGACACAGGACCTTTCTGGAGGAGTGATTGGTGCATCTAGATCTTGTGGTTCAAGTCAAACCAGCTAAACCCGAGATCCCTCGATCGGGGGAAATGAGACCTCATATCACATCTGGACAACACAAGAGTGCATCAGGAATCATCAACATGCTTTTGGCTTCGATTTGGGCTGAAATCGCCCAAGATATGACTGATCAAAGCTCCTCTGTGCCTTCATTCATCCTTGTTCTTGTTGCGCTCATCTTTGCCGTCTGATCAAGAACGACGAGTCCTAGATTGAACCTCAACCATCCAATAATGCCCAAAGCAGAGCCGTCGATAGATCCAATCAAAAGAAGCATAACCCTCCGATGCGCCCGAAACCAGCATACTCCACAGTGATAATTACATATAAGAACTGCATTTCTTTTAATGTGTAAATAAGTCCTTTCTAGGACATGTGTCATTATGTTGTTTATTGATTAATAGTAGTTGAACCCTCATTTGTTTAAATTATTGAACTTTTGTCCTGTATGAATTGCAACACGTGAGTTGCAAGTGCTTATTTAGTTATATTGCATGAAGTGCCCTTTACCTTTCCATTAATGTTTGATCCTCGAAACTTAAATAATCATAAAGGGGCTCAAGCTAGTGCTGCTCACATACGCCAACACACGCCCCCCTTTGGATAAATTGCATGTTTGTCCTTTTTTTATATATTTTGTTATTGACTTAGTCCAGTAAATAATTTCTCTTGCAATTCAGTCCTTGTCAAGTATTTTAATATTTGGCTTTTTAATCACGTTTGTTAATTATCTAATCACTGCTATTACATCCATAAAAATGCATAGTAGTTCCTACTCGTTACCTTTATTTTTTATAAATTTTATTTCACATATTATTTTGATTTAATATTTTTAATAAATCAAAACATCTAAATTTCTCCCTATTTGTAGTTTTAATTCAATAAAAATACCAAAATCTTTTGAAAAATTTTACAAAAATTTATGTTTGCCTCTTTTACTATATTTTAATTTCTATAAAAATTTCATCTTAAAATTCCTAATAAAAGCCAAAAAAAACACTAAAAACACTAAAACAATCATATATATTACCAAAAAATCCTAACAAACTCATAATATTACTTTCTAGAAAATAAAAAATCATCTTTGTTTCTGTATTTAATTTTTATATTTATGATTTTATTTTCTATTTTAAAATCACAAAAACATTTACATTGTTTTCTGTTTGATCTTTTTCCTATTTTAATTGTTTTAAAAATCTTAAAAAAATCTAAAAATTTTCAAAAACTAACAAAACAATATAAAATTAACAAAAATCCAAAAAATATTTTTACTTGATTTTTATGTACATCTTTACCTTATTTTTTAAAAATCCAAAATGATGTTTCTTCTTCTTTTTATATTCTTTATTTTTTGTTTGTTTTAAAAATTGAAAATATAAAAATTTGCAAAAACTAAAAATAATTAAAAAATCATAAAATAATGAAAAAAATTATAAAATAAAAAATTCTTTAAAAATTAAAAAGATAAAAATCCATCAAAAGACCAAGAATTTGTGTAAAAAGACTCTTTTTATTCATTGATTTTTCTTTGAATTAAATAACCCTTAGGATCTTATGGCCTTACTGAGTTCGATCTTGTATGCTATACGTGTAAATAAATAACAAATTTAGTTCTGTTGCTCACATTTCTTCTTTTATTTTCTTTGCTTGAGATCTTAAATAATTTTTTCGTCAAGGCCTTCTTTGGGTTACGACGACTGTTCACCTTGTGAATATTCCATTAAATAATTAAAACCATTAAAAAGTCTTGTTCAACAAATGGCACCGTTGCCGGGGAGGCATGACGAGGGCAGCTAGGTTCCTCTTCTTGCCTGCTATTCTTGGTTTGTGTATATATTTGTTTTTCTTTCTTTTTATTTTGTCGCTTATTTTCTGTCTCTTATTTTCTTTTTTATTTTTCTCTATATTTTTCGTTATTGTTATCTAACATATCTTTTATTTTCTCACTATTTTGCCAGGGCCTGATGAGCGAGTGTGACTTTCTAAGGAGTGTCGACACACTTGAGCAAAACGGATGCGACTCGTTTCTTCATCGAGCAATAAGAGAGCATAAGAGAGGAGAAATAGAAGATTTGGAGGATCTTGAAACATTTTATTTTTGCACATTTTTTTGTTTTATTTTAGTGTTTTATTTCACATTAATATTTTTGTTATAATTTGTAATAAATTTTTCGTGCTTGCCTCTTTCTCTGTTTTTATTTGGATAGTAGACTTTGTTGAATGCAGGGTCTATTTCATCAAGTGCTGGTACACTTGGGGAACATCATCGGTTTTTGTTTTCTCGATTTTATTTTTATTTATTTTCTGATGATTTTCTTATGCTCGGTCCCTAAAAAGTATGTTCTAATTTCTTGGTTGAGCCAGATAAGTGATTAAGTCCAATGCCCTAAATAAGAATACATGTTCCTATAGTGTAGAGCGTAGCATTGGACTTAGTCAAATAAACAAGTTCTTGCCTGTTAATAGAGACGTGATCCAAGCCTCGCCGGACTTGCTCAAGTAAGGTCTCCTGCTCCTTGGTTCCTAGTCTGAGCAACTCTTTTCTTTGCTCTTTTGATTCCTTGCAGAAGTAGTAGGATAGTGTAGCATTTTATTTAATTCTTCTTTTATTATGTAAAGTCGTAAATCGTAGTTCGCCGGAGCTTTGAGCTCCGACCTCCATTCACTGCCTTTCCAGTCCCTGTTTCGACTCGCCAACCATCCCATTTTCTTTCCCCTTCGCTTCTGAACCTCCAGCATCCCTCTGTTCCCCCTGATCTCGCACATATCAGGAGATCAAGCTCTCCTCCTCTACCGTTCGCTAGAGAGCTCCGCCCCACCACTTTGCCAGTGCATTTAATATTGAAATATTTGAGATTTTTGCATGTTTTCCCATGGACTTGTGTAGGGTGTTCTCAAATATATCGAAACTTTGTTTAAATTACATTTAGGTCCATACCAGCACATTCAATTTTATTTCTAGTATTTTCATTATTAAAAATAACACTTTGCATTTCAAATTATAGGAAATTTATCTTATGTGCCTGGAACCATTTTATACCACATATTTTGTTCTTGAAGTAACTAAATTATTTTACTATTTATAACAAAAACAAATATTGTATTTTTCTTTATTTTGCATTTAAAAATCCATAATTCATAAAAGTATCTTGAAAAATTCCAAAAAAATTATAGTATGCTTATTTATTAGCGTTTTGATTTTCTGACCTTTTATTTTTGCTAAATATTACCAAAAACTATTAAAAATTAAGAAACTCCAAAAACCTTATAAAAATCAATAAAAAAATATATAAAATCCCAAAAATATTTGTTTCGGTTTTAGAATTATGTCTGTATTATATTATTTAAAATATTTTTGGTAATTTTTGAGATATTTATCCATTTTTAAATCCCTAAAAATCTAGCCTGTTATTATAAGTCTCTGTTTTGACGTTTTTATTGAATTAAAAGCACATTCAAATTAGAGAAAATTACAAGAAAATAACAAACAAAGAAAAAATTATAAAAGCACAAAAACATCTTATTTTGAAAATTTTGAGTACCTATAGTTATATT
Source organism: Ottelia alismoides (assembly GCA_037367405.1). NCBI lineage: Eukaryota > Viridiplantae > Streptophyta > Magnoliopsida > Alismatales > Hydrocharitaceae > Ottelia > Ottelia alismoides. Next base: position 146,487 of record JAZKJV010004359.1, on the reverse strand, counting down.
TATGAATAGAAATCCTATATACTCTATATATATTTTTACTTATTATTACTTATATTTAATATTGTTATTATAAATATATTATATATACTTTTAAAATCCTAAAAATTGATTGTGTTTATTTGTATTTACTGATTTTTTATATATTTATTATTATATAATATTTATATTATACATATTATTACATCCATGTATATATATATACTTATTGTACAGCCTAAAAATAGAAATAAACTAAAAATTAGAAAAATATAAAAATAAAAAAAATATTAAAATCATAAATTATAAAATATTAAAAAAATCTAAAAAATATATAAAATTAAAACCCACAAAAATTAGAAATACTTTTAGAACATAAAAAACATTTGTTGTTTTTTATAGTCAATTTTTATAGCTACCCCATTGCTCCTCTATGATTCAAACCCAACACGTGCATATTATACGTAATTATTTGTATGGTTTAATAAATTTTAGCTCACTCGTGTCTATTGCATATTCATTGTTATGGGTTAATTTTTGATTGCCATGCTTTGATCGGGTGTTGAGTGCTATGAGAGCGACCGATACAATGATTGTTGTATCCAAATTATCGGGCACTACATGCCCTTCAAGACAAAATGTTATACACCTCATATCTCAATGCTCATCAAATAACATTGTTGCCGAGGAATAACACTTAGGATACATTTTGTGTGCATTTTTATCCATCATTTTCTTATTAATTTTCTTTTATTCTAATAATTGTTAACCTATACTGATGCATCTCTCTTGTTGACTTTGTTGCGAAGGACCGTGGAGCAAGGGCAATCCTCTAAGGAGGGTTGGTGCACCCAAGTCACGTAGATATTAGTTATTCTTCACGAGCCGACTAGAGAGACAGCTTTGCCGACTTTGGAGATCGAATTTAGCAAGGGAACATACTGGATTTTTCTTTTCTATTTTTGAGAGAGAGACTCTATTTATTATTATAATAAAACAAGTGGACACTCAGACTGTTGGGCCTATTCTACCAAGTGATTGTTCATTTGGGGGCTCACCAATTTTCTCACATTTTCATCGCCTTCTACATTTTTGTTCTCCCTATTTTCCTCTTATTTGCTTTTGTTTAACGAGGTTTCGTGTTCTTCACCTTTATTTTCATTTGTTTTCTGTGATTGAGTGCATATATTTTTACGATTGCTTGATGAACTAAACTATGTCCAAATCCCTAATATTTGCATGATCCTATAGTCTATGTTTGGGTCTAGCTCAAACTCAAATTATGTTTCATGATAATAGCAATTATTGCTTATGGCAATTTTACTGCTTTGCATACCACATATAGATTAGGTTTAAAGTTCTCGTCTCGCATCCCGCATGGATAGAGCTGGTAAGCATTGTAAATCTTCTATCTAAGCATTCATCATTTTGACACCTGATGAATCTGCGTTTCATCATCTTTATTCTATCATTTTGGCCTTAAAAACCCTAGTAAATGCGTGTAAATAGGCGTAATTCATGCATTTTAGCATCTATGTATATGTGTGTAAATATTGTATAAAATGCGGTTTTTAATGCCAAAATTATAGAATAAAGAAAAGAAAAGAAAAAGAATTAAATATTGTAAATATTTTATAACCCGAAACCTCGAGACCTAGGCATCTTGATGAATAGGTCGACAAGGAATAAAGTAGGGGGAGATAAGGTCAGAAATACAGATAAAATACGTATACTTTCTATTCATTCTTTATTCATTTTGGGACCTATTTTTGGTTCCACTTTTTATACATCAAATAAAGAAACTTTGTACATGAAAGTTGTAGCTAATTTAATAAAGAAAAATACAAAATTGATTTCACTGAAAAATAATGTACAGATAAAAAGTTTTGGTCTGAATAAAAATCCAGAATCCCAACTTCCTAGACCCGTATCTAACAAACGAAAACACCAAATGCAACAAACTCACCTTTAATTGTATACAGAATAAATAAGCTATTTATTGGCGGTGGTTTCGCATTTGGCGGAGCTACGGTTTGAAAGTTGAGTTTTGGTCCCCCATTGTATACTTGTACAGAATAAAATATTCAATTTATTATTTATTTATTATTGTTATAATTTTATATTTTTATAATGTTGTAAATATTGCTTATAATACTTATGTACATTAAAATCAAAATACAAACATAAATAAAACTCAAAATAAAATACATGTATGTATAATACATAGGTAATAATTCAATAGACATACATATATGATACATTCTTATATTTTATTAAATATACAAAACAATTCAGAAAAATAAAATAAAAAGATATTTATTTGTATAAAAGTATGTTATAATTTTATAAAATCATAAATAAAAATAATAAGATTAAAAATACCTAAATAAAAATCAAATAACCCAACATATAGATAATATACCTATATAGGGGTATAAAAGCAACTTGTAAAAATACACCCCATAAAAATAAATAAAAATCATAATAAAATAATTTATTAAATTATAAACACTTTTTATTTAATAACCTAAATCTAATAAAATAGTTTGCTATTTTTAAATGAATTTTTAATGTATTTTTTCAGGCTTTTTCCTGGTTGGTCCACGTGGACCAACCAGGGGGGCTGGAGAGTTGACCCGTGGTCAACTCTCTGACCCCAGCCTGTTCATTCCCAGACATGCGTTTTTGGCGTTTTTCTCCGATTTTTGGAGATCACGCCTTTCATCCTTTGATGTCGAGGTCTTCACGACTTTTGAAGCTCGACCATAAGGCATACTCGCCCGATCATTTTTTCGACCTTTGGGTCGTTGCTTCTCCCGATACACCTCGTTCAAAGAGCCCCCGTCACCATTCTTCAAAAACCCCCTTTTTTCACTCTTTTGAATTTCGAACTCTTTTAGCCCTAGCTTTGGACCCTCTGGACTGCTCAGGATCGAGGCCGGTGACAGGGGCCTCTCCAGCTGCTTCGAGCGTGCCGAGGCGAAGGCGGAGGAGCTTCCAATCATCTCCGGCGGTTAACGCCACCGTGAGGTTCCACCTTGGGCTTCTCAGCCCTCGAGGTCGTCTTTCTTCCTTGTTTTTCTTTGTTTAGTTAGCTGTAACTTGTAGGATTTATTTCATATCTTTAGATAATTGATTAGTCGCCTAAATCACCGCCATTTGCCCCCTCGCCGGAGCTGGCTCCGGCGAGTGCCTCTTCACGCCGACCACCACTCAATCACCACGTTTTATTTTTGTTTTTCCTTGGATCCTTCTGCTGGTGCTGTGCGTTCTTTTTCAGGGTCCAGGAGAAGAGACCCCCCCCTTGGGGTCGGTTTTTGTTGCTGGTGCAGGTACTTGGAGCACCTTCTATCCTCCCTCGACGCGATGGCTTACTGGCGTTGATCACGCCATTTTGAGGCCGCCGAACTCCAGCTGGTTGCCTAAGGATGCTCCCCAGCCCTTTTTGAAGTCCCGGCGGATGACGGAGGCGGCGTTCTTCGTGGGGGAAGCTCGCTCCGGCGAGAGCTCCCTCCTGTTCTTCCAGCCGAGCCCGCCACCGTCGGATTAGCCAGGGACCCCAGGTGATGCAGCGGCCGTCGGATCTCGACCATCCTTGACCGTCCGATCAAGCTTCCACATTTTAATCCAGGCCGTCCAGACTGAAGGGGCATCGCGGCTCTCTGTGCTGACACTTGGTTTAAGAAGCTCATCAACCGCCGTTCGATCAGCCCCCTTAAGTTGGGTATTTTGCATACTGCGCCCAGCTTATTTTGTTATTTAAGTCTGGTATTCAAAGATTTCGTATGTAGTCAATTAGTTTTGCAACATTTACAAATCGGCCCCCGCACTTTTGAGAATTGCGTAGACACCCTTCCCAGGTCCACGTGCCCTAGGCGCGTGATCTTGGAGTTTTTGCTAAGTAACCCTTGCGGGTTTTTGTATTCCGATTGAGTCCAAAAGTTTAATACCCCAGTTATAAGTTTGTGTAAAAATTGCACTTTCACCCTGGATATTTGAGAATTTGCATAAAGGTCCCTGCCAGGCTTTTCAACTGTGATGTCTTGCTCTATTTATTTAAGGGCTCATTTTAATCCCAAAAATTCTCAAGTTTTGAACTTAGGCTCCTGTGCATGTGTTCTTCCACGCCAACATTTTAGTTTTTGATTTTATTTTATTTGTATATTTATTAAAAATAAAAAACATGCTTTTTCTATACTGTCTAGATTAGAAAATACCAAAAAAATATTAAAAGGTCTTGAAAAAATACAAAAAAATTACCTAGTGTCTATTTTACTATATTTTAGTGTCAGTTTAAAAATCATTAAAAATTTCAAAAGAAAAACACTAAAAATTTAAAAACACTCTAAAACTTCAAAAAAATATATAAAATCAAAGAAAAATCCAAAAATCACAGACTCAGATTCTGTTTGTTCTATATTTTGTTCTCTTTATTTAAAAATTAGTGTGAAAAATTTAAGTTGTTGTTTGCTATTTTTTACTTCCATTTTATTCACAGCCAGCACTTTTTCCACTGTTTTGCTTTATTTTGACATTTAAAAATACCAAAAACATCTTGAAAAATCCCCAAAAATCACAAAACAGTAAAAAATCCTAAAAATATCAAAAACATTTTATTTCTGAATTTTTGGTTATTTTTGCACATTTTTATAAATATTTCATCTTGTCTTTTATTACATTGGTTTTAAATTCCAATATTGAAAAAGAAAATAAAAAAATATAAAATATAAAAAGAAAATATAAAATCAGAAAAGTAAAAATCAAAATACAAAAATATAAAATTAAAAATTAAATAAAAAAATATAAAAATTAAAAACCCACAAAAATTAGCATAATAGACACTTGATCACAATTCACACATTTTGAGCAATATTTACCTCGTTCTATCTGTCTGCTCCCTGTGTTCGACCTCTACACATACTTGCACTATACACATCTTGTTGTAGAGTTATAATAAATTTTAACTCCGCACATTTACTTTCATTGCTTGATATATTTGTCGTGGGTTAATTGTTGTTTGAATCGGGATTTTCGAGCGGTCACCGCATCGACTGCGGTTTCGCCTTGTGAAACCGTACGACCCTCGATCATCTCGGTTAAACAAATGGCGCCGTTGCCGGGGAGCAACAACGCGTAGTTCGGGTTTTTGTTTTGTGTTGTGACTATTAGTCTACTTTTGCGGCTTTTATTTCTGCTTATTTTATTTTGGCTCATTTTTGATAAATTGTTTGAATTGTCTAATCACCTTCGTGTTTGACTTTGTGTGAGGTACGCGGATCGAGGGAGGCTCTCTTTTCTAGGAGCGCCCGTGCACCCACGTGAGGCAGTGACGCTTCGCACCAAGGCGGACTTAGAGGATTTTTGAAGACAACTCCCGAGCCATTTATTTCATTGACCTTATTTCTTGTAATTTATTGTGAGAGAGAGACTATTTATTGTAATAATACAGGTACTCGGACATTAGACACTCGGGCCTAATTTCCAAGTGATTGTTCACTTGGGGGCTCGCCGCGGCTTTTCTCGTGTTTTCTTCGCATTCTTTTATTTTGTTTTGTTTTCCGATTTTATTTCTTTTGTGTCATTGAGCCCGTAGTTTTAGGATTGCTTGCGATAGACTAAGGCCAAACACCTAATACTTTGCATGCACCTATAGTCTCGTTTGGACTTAGTCAAATTTTAAACAGTTGATCATCACCTTCAATCCGTCGTGCCGTGATCTCTCCCCGCAAAGCGCTTTCTCCTAAACTCAAGTGTGTTGAGCAGAGGAGGGGTGAGCCTAGACCGGACTCTTGGGTTGAGGATTGGTGGTCAGCTTGTGGTTCTTCCCGCTAATAGCAATTTCTGAAACTAAGGGTGATTTCATCGGCTTTGCATTCGCATATAGATAGGTTTCAATTCTGCTGAGCATCCTTGCATGTAGAGTGCTGGAGGAAAGGTGAGCATTTATGCTTTAGCATTCATCATCATTTTTGCCGCTTGCATTGCTTTCCCGCTCCTCTACCTCTGATTTTGATAACCTAGGTGCTTAAAGGAATCGACTCCCCGTTAGGCTCATGCATTTTTATTAAAAATCCAAAAAAAGTGATAATCAATAAAATTGGGACTGCTAATATTACTTGACCCTAAAACCGATTAAAAAGAAAATCTTGTATTGGGGCGAGTAATCCCCTCATTGTCTTCGTTTTACTTGCTCGCGCACACACTAAGGTTAGTGCCCAAATCCCATTCAGCCCCCTAAGTGTTTGCGCAACTTCTTGACTTCTCACCTAACTCTAAAACAGACAAGATAAAAAGACCGCTCTTTACAGTCTCTACCGAGTTGAGTAGGTGAATTGAGGGTTTGACTTGTTTTCATTTTTGCTTGTGATTGTTTTGTGTGTGTCCTAGATCATACCTGCGCATTTGCGCCTTCTTTTCTACTCTCTTGACTTGACCGTCGTGCTCTCCCAGATCGTTTCCTTTTGTTTTCGAGATGGACCCCTGGAGCATTTTTTATCCGGACTCTGCAGATTCCTCGTTCACTCCCGTCGGTCCACCTCACTTTTTCCAGGAGGACTTTGCTCCTGACTTTTGTACATACCCGACCAACCCACTATTTCATGATTCGGACCTTGACTTTCACCAATCATTTCCACCACCATCACCCTCACATTTCGACAACCCGCTCTTCCTTGAGTATCCCGATCCGGAATGTGATTTTTGTCCACACCCACCGCCCACATTCGACTCACCCGATCCTGAGATTTTGGAGTCACCTTTCATGATATCCACACTTGAGACCTTGAACCAGATGATGGAGCATATGAATTCGAGGATCACTGATCTTACTAGTTTAAATAAGAACCAGAATGCCGCTCCAGTCTTTGAGGATATGGAATCATTTGAGGATTATCATGAGAGCTTGCAATCGCCCAAAATACAAAAAAATGAGAAAAATTCAAAAACACAAAAAGATTTTGGGAGACACACGATCGAGTCAGACTGTGAGGAGAGAGACCACTTGCCAGATCCTTGGTCCACACATACATTCACACCCGGTCCCACCTTTGACCCCGAGGATGCCGATGTACAGACTGCTCTTGGCATTCCTCGTGTATATTATGATTCCGACTTCCTCCCTTGTATGGAGGAGGTCCAAAATTTCAAAAAAATATTGACTGAACCCGAAGTGGTGGCCACCATTCATGAGATTATCCGTGCCCCACTTCAGCAGGCCATGACCGATTTATCTGCTCCTCTTCCCAAGAAGAGAAAGCGGAGGAGCAGATCTGAGCATCATATCTTGACCATGGCCACATGCCCACGCCATCACACACCGTCCCATTCCTCGAAAGAGGAACACTGCCACACCTTTCATTAGATGCACCATCTCTGACTTCACATGTGATCACACTCTCCTTGACGGTGGTGCTTCGATTAGCATCATACCCTTCTCGCTGGTACAGTCTCTTCACCTAGGGCCTCTCAAGAAGACCAGGATGATTGTACAATTTGCTGATGGATCAATAAATAGGCCGAAGGGTATCCTTGAAAACGTCGTCATCTTGATTCAGGGCATGAGCTACACCGTTGATTTTGTCGTATTGTCCATGGAGACCTCCACAGGGGAGCACTCTCCAATCATCCTGGGACGACCATTCCTCGCCTCTACGAGGGTCGTTATTGATTACGGATCAGGAGAGATTCGCTTCCGTCCTGCTGACGAGAGCGAAGCATTGATCACCGCACCTACTATCGACCAGAGACCGGCACCTGATGTGACCATACCTATCTTGGCTGAACTCGAGGACCATGACCTTGATGATACTATCAGAGAATTTTGTTGTCTATTGGATTCCACTGAGACCCGAGAATTCCTCCCGGTTGAGGAAAACTTAGAAAGCATGGACCTAGACGTTCCTTCTTCTGGGACTTGGCATTGTGTTGATGACATCCGCGGGATTTACACGATTGATACTGTTGAGCGGAGGGCAGATTTAGAGACTATACAGGATGGACATGCTCTGACTACTTCCACTGATGAGTCCGCTCCTGAGACTAAGGCCGAATTTGATTTAGTTGCTTTTCTTCGGAGATTCGGGCCTTTTGATGAGAAAGATGATCCGGTTGAGATTATAGAGGACGAACAGAGTTCGACTACTTCCAACGATGATTTCGTGCCTTTTGATTTTGACCTGGATGACACCTCGCAGGATGACTCTGAGTACACTACTTCCGATGATGATGAGTTCGTCCCATTCCACTTTGATATTAGCGAGACTCCCAAGGCCGGACCTAGTCGCACTTCTTTCACTAATCTGTCTGTGCCTTCACACCTTAGGGCCCCTGAGGACGTACACTCTGTCGACCCTGATCGGTTCCCGTCCACTGTGGACTGACGGATCCGGAAATGCCAAGTTTAAAAAGTTGTTTTTATCGTGTTGTGCGTTGTAGGCGGCAATCGGAAACGGTCAAGAAAATACCACAAATAAGTTATTCAATTTTTCGTCTTGTGGTTTTATGTTTATTTTACGTGGGCAAGTCCCAAGGTCGATCACAAGGAGGCAAAGGAACAACCTAGAATTAAGTCTATCAAAGTTCGTGTTCGGTTTTCGAAGCGGTCTTTTTTTGGAATTTTTCAATGAATTAGGAGGTGCACACGCAAATTCGGCCTATTCTAGGGACAAAAATGTGAATTAAGTCCAAACGATGTCCGAAAAATACAAAACTTGGCCGAGATGTCAACTATAATGAAATGGATGTCCTGTAATTTTTTTGGAATTTTTGGATGTAATATGAATTTTTTTTGGATTTTTAAATGCAAACAAAATGATTTTCAATATTTAATTTTAATAAATATCAAACCTACTTATTTTCAAGGATCACAATTATCTGATACCTATCATTAGGTAACGGATCTCAGAAAAATCCTAAACCTCGAAAATGTGGGGTTTAATGTCTATTAAAATTTAAATACTAAAATGTGCAAAATGATTTTTACAGGACAAAATATGCATGCAAATGCAAATCTTTTTGGGTACAATGTTAAGAATAATTAACTCTACAATGTAGGATTTTTCGGGAATTTTTAGAGCAACGGTTAACCAATTATGAATTTCAGAGCAGAAAATGAGTGAAATATGCCAATTTTCACAAAACAAATATTTATTAATTAACCGTCAATCAGAAAAATACCCGCAATATGTCAAAGTGCAGAGAGTCAATTAATCAACATCATGCTATTTTTTGATAATAAAATAATGTAGAGAAGAAGTCTAGAATCACAGGGTAACACAGGGGTACAACTGCAAATATTATAAATAAATATAAAGCTACAGAGGGGACTTAAGAGCAATTACCAATAATTCCGGGGACAGAAGTGCAAAATTCCCAGAGGTCACGTGCTGGGCACGTGCCTCTGGCTGATGGGGGCCTTGGCGTAATATGAAGAAGGACCGAGGTTGTTTCTGCAATTAACCCAGCGGGTCACGTGCAGATCACGTGACCCCTAGGGATGACTTGCGGCTGAAGCAGTTCCCCGCGCACGTGCCGGGGCCTCGGGCTCTGAGCCCGGTCGACGGCGAGGTGGGGGCTCCTCTGGCTTGGCGAGATGTTGGCCAGCGAGCGGAGGAGGGTCCAGCGAGGTGTGGTCAACAGCCGCCACACGGCCGAGGCGTTGTGCACGGCCTTGGCGTGGTCGTGCGACAGTGCGGCGTTCGTCGGAGGGGCGTTGGAGTCGATGAAGACGTGTCGAAGACGAAGGGGCGAAGCTGCTGCGGTGAAGGTGTCGATGACGATGGCGGAGTTGGCGTCAGGCGGTGGAGTTGTTGTCGGAGTAGAACGGTGGCTCGACGGGGAGGCGGCGTGGCGAGGCGGAGACGAAGGTGGTTGATGACGTGGAGTTGGCTCGACGGCGGAGAGGCTGGAGCAGGAGCAGCTGGCACGGAGGCGCGATGCTGCGACGAGCCACGAAGGCTCGGATCTTGTCGGGGAAGACGAGGGCACCAGGCTGTCACCACCGGTGTCCTCGACTCGTGCAGTCGGCGGATGGTTTGGAGGAGGGCCGGCGGTGGGTTTAAATAGGGTAAAGGTCGTCGATCGAGGATGGAAGGGGAATCGGGGCGGCGATCCGATTTGCGAGATTCGAGCTTCAGAGGATCTCGCGCGGCGGCGCGCGAGATACGGGGGATCGGAGATGGATTCAGCCGGGCGAGATACGCGGAGGCGCGGCGGTTGCGTGATACGCGGCGAAGAAGTCGGGCGGCGACGCTGATTTGGGAAAGGAGGGGGGGCGGAGGAAGATGAGCCAGTGGCCGTCCGATCGACCGAGATCGGACGGTCGCGATTCAGACACGTGGTCGGGCGATAAGGAAGAGGAAAAAGGCGGGCACGTGCGGAGCACGTGCCTGGGAGGCACGTGCGACGCACGTGCTTCGTATTTAATTTAATTTTTTTTTAAAATAAAACGAAAATAATAAGGCCAAAAATGACTGACACGTGGCGGCACCAGGTGCTGCCACGTGTCAGCACCACAAAATTCGAGAATAAATCTTTTGTAAAATCGATAAAAAATAGTAAACGACCTCGGATCGAAAAAGTTTTTTCACGAAAGTTGCTCGTCTCGATGAGATCTACAACTTTCATGAAGACATCAAAACCAAAATCGATCAAATGTAAAAAGTGAATTTTTGGGGTATCCTATGTACATAGAATACCTTGATTTTTGGGTTTTGTAATTTTTTTGTCATTTTTAAACACGATAAAAATCCGGAAAAATTACGGTAAAATCAAAGATAAATAAAGACACATTAATCTAATTTTTTTTGGATTTTTATTGATTAAGAAAATATATACATAAAATACAAGATCAAAAACCGCGAAAATATACAATGTACAAAAGAGGTCCAACACCCAACTTTCACATACGAGCTCCGATTCACTTGAACTTGGTCTTGTTTTGAAGGTAATTGAATGCACATTAGTTCAAAAGTGAGTAGGATTCAATCGGACACTGGATGGGGGAGATATGTGGCTTTTAGTCCGAAAATCCTGAAATTAGGGTTTGGGTTTTTGGTCCACTTATTTGGGTTAGTTATTTTTTTGTATTTTTCTTTTATTCTTGTTAGTGATATGTACACAGTGGAAGTGATTTTGAGTCATTCGGAGTTAGCATGAGTGTGTTAAAAATCCGGGAAGTTAGGCTTATTTACAGGTCATTTTGGCTTGGATTTTTGGCTTCTTATTTCGTGCAGATTTTTGTGCTAAAATGCAATTCTTATGAAAACATGCATGAATGCTAATTATGCAAAATAGATGCCAGAATGCTGTTGATTTTTAGGGATTTGAACTTAATAAATGAGATTTAGAGTGATGAATACGAGATTCATCATCCCCCTATACTTAAACCATGCTCGTCCCTGAGCATCAAAAGAAATGCCATGAGGTGAAATGAGATTGGGTTCCAAACCAAGACCATGAGCTGAAGGTGAAAGTAAGCCTAAACTCAACCTTTGGATTATTTGTGTGTCGGGGAACTTCTGTGAGACTTAGGATTTTAAAATCAACAGCCCTCAAGTTCTACACATCATTGCTACAGTTTCGGCTCAGAAGTCATCTTAGATCAATCATCTTCCCAAAGTATACTCTTTGAACATTGAATACCCGACTCTTGTGTGTGAAATATTTTAGCTCTTCCCACCCAGAATGCCGGACTACCGCGCAAGCCTCCTCTCCAATAACTCGTCCTCGGGGAGTCAGGTATTTCCTTCTAAGGTCTGTCGTGCTGTGTTCACAATCGAATTAGGGGGAGAAGATAGAAGAATGAGAAAAGAACTGGAGGGTGGCCAGTGTAGTCACCTCTCCTTGTGAAGATGGCCAGTGTAGCCGAGTCTCCACCAAGATCTGCAGTTTTCTGGAAGCTTGGACCTTTTTGGTCAGATTTTATTTGGTAGTTGCTTCTTTGTATTTGGAATTTTTGGTGGTTCTTCTTGGATCTTGTTGTGCCCCTACGGATATAGAATCTTTTGTTTCCGTACATTTTTTGGGGTCTTAGGAAAAACTGTGCCCAGCCGTCCATCCCTTTTCCGAAGCTTTATTTCAACCCGTACTCCGGTCTTTAGATTTCCACGCTACCAGAAAAGAAACTCACACAGTCTTCCAACATATGTTTGAGTTGAGCTAAGTGCATAGTGCGAGAGTACAAATTAATTCCTTATTCCAGAGTTGTACCCAGAATGAAGAGACCAGGTTAGACACTAAGAGTCAAACGCTGTACATTGTCATGTGGAACTCAAAGAATTAAGTCAAAGACCTGAAGACTCTAAAATCCTATTTCTCGGTGAAGTTCCTCTGAAAATTAGGTGGATTAAGGTCAAGTCTAGACCACTCTCGGTTTCGGCTCATAACTCGGTTCAGAACCCAAAGACTTTTCACATATGCAAATGCGATGCTTGATGAAATGCGAGTGTGTGAAATGCAGACACATTTGTGATTTTTTTTTCTTTTCTTTTCTTTCTTTTTCTTTCTTTTTTTTTTATGCAAAGATGAATAAGAAGCCATTTTTTTTTCAAAAATTTTGGGCAAAGTCAATGTTAGTGGCAAAAAGTTTTTTTTTTGTTTTTGTTTTTGTTTTTTTTTATTTTTTAAGAAAAACCCACCCCGTAAATACATATAGACTTACGCGAAAGTACGAGGTATGGCTAAAATATATATAAAGTATATATACAGACGCCCCTATACTTAGCGAGTGCTGTGTCCTCAGAGCACAAGAAGCGTAAAGAAGACATAGCTCGGGCTAAGCGTAAGAGAGTGCAAAGAACAAGATTTACAAAATCGCCCCCCTATACTTAGACTGTGAATAGTCTAAGTATAGAAGAAGAGCGGAAAAGAGAAGAAAAAGAAAAAGAAGCGGTCAGGGTATGTGAATGAGGAGGGTATATATAGGTGGGTGGCGGTTCCCCCTATACTTAGGCTTTGGCAGCCTAAGTATAGAAGAAGGATGGATATGGAGTGAGCGAGATATCGGAATGTGATAAGGGAAATGGTATATACAGATGGCATCGGTCCCCCCCTATACTTAGGCCTTGGCCTAAGTAGAGGAAGAAACTGTACAAGGAGACCGATGTGGTCGGGAGGGAGGGTGGGTAGCCGATGATTAAGGCGGTTTACGGCTGATCTTCTTGTGAGCCTGCGGTGGGAGATCGTAATGATGAGTCGGAGGTGAGGCATATGATTCCCAACTATTATCAGTGTCATCCTCAGAAATATCATGATGGATAGTAGATGAAATATTTGAGTCAGATGAAAAGTAACCATCATCAGAGTTATCCTCAGAGGAATAGTATTTGAAAGTGGTCATACTCCAGATGTTCATGTCTTTTTGTTTCTTCAATTGTTTCCTCAAAATTCGTTCCTTTTTAAGATCAATCGATTTGTCCTCAGATGAATATTCAGATGCTCCGGTCTCAGTCAGCTCATAAGAAATAATTCCAGTGTACTTGTGGAAGGTAGGAGCATCAGCTTTGGATGAGTAATAATTAGGAACGGGAGTTGTCCAACGAGAATCGAATTTAGGATCCTTGCGAAGATATGGCTTTAGAGATGCCGAACAGACTTCACTCATGTAGACTACCTTTTCCGGACCTGATGAGGGATCATCAACCGATTCCTCTTCCGAAAGATCAAAGGTGACTTTCTTTTTCTTGTTTCGTGAAGATTGTCGGTTCACTTGAGTACCCAGATGAATAGCCATTAAAATTCTTCTCCTTGGTCGGTGTTCGGGCTACGTGTTCGTTCTTTGTTTCCTGAATGTTGGTGCACTCTTGATTTGGGAGGATTTGGTCAAGATAATCAGAGTAGGTTGCTCCAGGGTGCGACCATGCAAATGTCTCAGGATCGTAGTAGAAGGATTTGTCTATTTTGAAATCTGTGGGAATTGAGATATCGGGGAGAGTCTCTAAACCAATAGTCTCATTAACAAACGCAATCTCAGGTGTAGCAGCGGGGTAGGGCTCTTCTACCGTTTCATGGTTGCGGTTGTTGGGGACTTCGTGGGTTACCTCAGAAAATCGTGCTTCCTCAAAGACTGTATCAGATCGTAGTGATTCCAATGCCGTAAAATTTATTTCCCGAGTCTCACAATCGATACTCGCCTTGGCCAATGCCAAGAATGGTTTTTCGAGAATGATTGGAGACTGGGTGAATTCTCCTTGATGCTCAATATCAATGATCGTGAATTCTACCTTGAGCGGAGCACCTTGGAATTTCATGATGACAGAAATGGTTCCTCTCGGACTTTTTATTGATCGGTCCGCTAATTGTACAATCTCTCGTATTTTTCAAATCGGTCCGAGTTTGAGTTCTTGAAATACAGAGGTCGGGAGGATATTGATCGGTGAATCGTCATCAATACGAGCATGTGTGAAAATTGTGTCTTTGATTACACAGTCAAATCTGAGCAACCGCTTCACTATGCGGCTCTTGGTTTTTCTCCTCAACACCAAGGAGGAGGCCATTGACAAGATATGTCTTTCAGTTTTTGTTCTAATCCTTCCTGACTTTTTGATGATTAATCTGTCCATTAGAAACTTCTTGAGGTCAGGGAAGTGTTCAATGGCCTTTATAATGGGAAGTTCAAAAATCAAGTATTTTTCCAGTGCTTCCCGTAAAGCAGGATCCAAATTCTTCAGATCTTCTTCGTATTCAATTTTTATGAAATTTTCTGGATTTTCAAATTTTTTTGTATTTTCTGTGTGGTGTGGCGATGTGGTGACTTCCTTAGATGAGAAGGGGCCTTGATATTCAGAGTTTGGGTCAGAGGCATAGTTATTCCTAGGGGAATAATGAGCAGAAGTTTTGATATTAGAGTCATCCCTAGGTCTTTGAATATCCTCAAAATTTTCATCATGGAATCCAATCATTTCCTCATTTAGTTTTTCACTCGATCCACCATAGAATGAGACTACTCGGTCGGCAAATTTTTGAAATCTATCCTCCATCAATTCAAATCTTGTTTTTATCCTCGAGACATTATCCTCACAATTTTGTTCATGATCAACCACAGGAGCATTCGGATTTTGTTCAACAATTTCGTCTTCCATTTTTCTGTATATGTGGAGAGGAGAATTTCTTGGAATATCCATTATATGATCATTTCTTGAAAATTTCTCCTCAAAATTTATGGAAGGAGGCTGCTCATTTGGTACATGAATGTGTGTTTGGTCAGAGTATAGTTCAGTCCTTTGATCATGATTGGTCAGATCTTGATATTGTGGAGTCAGCATACATGGTTTATATGTGTCTAGGAGTTTAGTCCAGTCCTCTGTATGAGTGTCATGTATGTTATGGTCAATCCAACGATGATGATCATTAAGCGCATGTCTTTCCATCTGGGTTTGGTCTCTCTGCCAGTCATGGGAATTAAAGAGATTTTGATCTTGAAATGTTTCATTGGTGAGAGAGTGAGAATAAGACGGTTCAGTCCAAGATGGTGTGGTTGGATGATTTGAGAAAGGATTTAATGAGGTCGAAGTCATCTGCGGTTGAAAGCTTCCCGCAAATGTTGAAGGATTAAACGAAGAGGAAGTATTGGATTTGGGCCAAACCGACATAGATTTGTTTTCATAGTGGTGTTCGGTCATTTTTGAAGGAGTTGATAGAAATGATGGGTTGGATCTGAAATTTGGAAAAATTTCCATGATGAGATTAAAATCAAGAGATGGAAGAGATGATTGTATGGGATAGAAAATGTTATCAAATGTGCGGCTATTGATCTTTGATATCGGTTCACGCACACCAATACAAACACAAATCAAACCCTGGGTTCACCAACTCACACAATGAAGCCGTAAGATTTCGGCTGATTATCTTTTCAATTTTAGTTGGTGATAATTCAATCTTGGCAAAAATTTTAGCGGGCTGAGATTTTGGATTTGGGCTCTATCCTTAAGTGTCGTCTCTCGCTCACTCAGAAAAATAAAATCATCCAAGGTCGGGGTTGCTCTCCCGCAGAAATTCTTGATTTTATGGGTTATTTGAGATCAGGTATATTTAGCAGTCCCGATTTTAATGAGGTGATCACTGAGAGATTAGATGAGCACAAATACACGTCTACTGTCCAGTCCCAATTTCCTTTAAAGTTATGTTATAAAACAAGAGGGAGGAATTCGAGAAAAGCCGATGCACGCGGAAAACTATGATGAATGCTCAGTTAGAAGACTTACAGTGAATCCTCGCAATCTCCATGTGGGATGCTAGACAGAATTTAAAAATTATTCTAAATGAAATGCAAGCCGATGAAAAAACCGCACCTAAGCAGAAAGTTCTATTAGCGGGAAGAATTGATTTAAATTTTTAGCTAAATTGAACGATCTATGTGCGTCTCAATTTAAAGTGCAGTGTGACTTAAGATCCTACGAGCACAAGCAAAAATATAAATGCGCTGAGAGCCGTATGTGCAGGTCTATCCTAATCGCCACTCAAGTCGGGCCCCACCCTCGCCGGAGAGTGAAACAGGCCACGACACACTATAGAAAAAAGTTTAGAGGTCTTTTACAAACGCGAGAGTCCAAACGGACACCGCTGTAAAATTGCAGAAATTTAAAAGTGCAGAAATTAAAAATCCTAGACTCTACTCTCTCTCACGACTCGACTCGATCTTAAATTATTTGCGGTTTTTGGTGAAGTTGCGTCGGTTATTGAAAACCGCTCCACGTACAAGGTACCTCGCAAAAAAAATAAGAGAGAAAATGTAAGAGAGTGACTCAAAATAATATGAAAAATAAATGCTGAACATAAATTGCAGGAAAATGAAAATGAAATTTACAATGAAAAATTCGGGGGTCAGACTACCCGAATGCGGAAAACCGAACAAAATTTTTTTTAGACAAAAATCTAAGCCGTTTGCCTCCCCGGCAACGGCGCCATCTGACGGATCCGGAAATGCCAAGTTTAAAAAGTTGTTTTTATCGTGTTGTGCGTTGTAGGCGGCAATCGGAAACGGTCAAGAAAATACCACAAATAAGTTATTCAATTTTTCGTCTTGTGGTTTTATGTTTATTTTACTTGGGCAAGTCCCAAGGTCGATCACAAGGAGGCAAAGGAACAACCTAAAATTAAGTCTATCAAAGTTCGTGTTCGGTTTTCGAAGCGGTCTTTTTTTGGAATTTTTCAATGAATTAGGAGGTGCACATGCAAATTCGGCCTATTCTAGGGACAAAAATGTGAATTAAGTCCAAATGATGTCCGAAAAATACAAAACTTGGCCAAGATGTCAACTATAATGAAATGGATGTCCTGTAATTTTTTTGGAATTTTTGGATGTAATATGAATTTTTTTTGGATTTTTAAATGCAAACAAAATGATTTTCAATATTTAATTTTAATAAATATCAAACCTACTTATTTTCAAGGATCACAATTATCTGACACCTATCATTAGGTAACGGATCTCAGAAAAATCCTAAACCTCGAAAATGTGGGGTTTAATGTCTATTAAAATTTAAATACTAAAATGTGCAAAATGATTTTTACAGGACAAAATATGCAATGTTAAGAATAATTAACTCTACAATGTAGGATTTTTCGGGAATTTTTAGAGCAACGGTTAACCAATTATGAATTTCAGAGCAGAAAATGAGTGAAATATGCCAATTTTCACAAAACAAATATTTATTAATTAACCATCAATCAGAAAAATACCCGCAATATGTCAAAGTGCAGAGAGTCAATTAGTCAACATCATGCTATTTTTTGATAATAAAATAATGTAGAGAAGAAGTCTAGAATCACAGGGGAACACAGGGGTACAACTGCAAATATTATAAATAAATATAAAGCTACAGAGGGGACTTAAGAGCAATTACCAATAATTCCGGGGACAGAAGTGCAAAATTCCCAGAGGTCACGTGCTGGGCACGTGCCTCTGGCTGATGGGGGCCTTGGCGTAATATGAAGAAGGACCGAGGTTGTTTCTGCAATTAACCCAGCGGGTCACGTGCAGATCACGTGACCCCTGGGGATGACTTGCGGCTGAAGCAGTTCCCCGCGCACGTGCCTTGCACGTGCCGGGGCCTCGGGCTCTGAGCCCGGTCGACGGCGAGGTGGGGGCTCCTCTGGCTTGGCGAGATGTTGGCCAGCGAGCGGAGGAGGGTCCGGCGAGGTGTGGTCAACAGCCGCCACACGGCCGAGGCGTTGTGCACGGCCTTGGCGTGGTCGTGCGACGGTGCGGCGTTCGTCGGAGGGGCGTTGGAGTCGATGAAGACGTGTCGAAGACGAAGGGGCGAAGCTGCTGCGGTGAAGGTGTCGATGACGATGGCGGAGTTGGCGTCAGGCGGTGGAGTTGTTATCGGAGTAGAACGGTGGCTCGACGGGGAGGCGGCGTGGCGAGGCGGAGACGAAGGTGGTTGATGACGTGGAGTTGGCTCGACGGCGGCGAGGCTGGAGCAGGAGCAGCTGGCATGGAGGCGCGATGCTGCGACGAGCCACGAAGGCTCGGATCTCGTCGGGGAAGACGAGGGCACCGGGCTGTCACCACCGGTGTCCTCGACTCGTGCAGTCGGCGGATGGTTTGGAGGAGGGCCGGCGGTGGGTTTAAATAGGGTAAAGGTCGTCGATCGAGGATGGAAGGGGAATCGGGGCGGCGATCCGATTTGCGAGATTCGAGCTTCAGAGGATCTCGCGCGGCGGCGCGCGAGATACGGGGGATCGGAGATGGATTCAGCCAGGCGTGATACGCGGAGGCGCGGCGTCGCGTGATACGCGACGAAGAAGTCGGGCGGCGGCGCTGATTTGGGAAAGGAGGGGGGGCGGAGGAAGACGAGCCAGCGGCCGTCCGATCGGCCGAGATCGGACGGTCGCGATTCAGACACGTGGCCGGGCGATAAGGAAGAGGAAAAAGGC
This sequence comes from Ottelia alismoides, assembly GCA_037367405.1. Classification (NCBI taxonomy): domain Eukaryota; kingdom Viridiplantae; phylum Streptophyta; class Magnoliopsida; order Alismatales; family Hydrocharitaceae; genus Ottelia; species Ottelia alismoides. The sequence goes on along the minus strand of JAZKJV010004359.1, from coordinate 127,635 downwards.
GGGCACGTGCGGAGCACGTGCCTGGGAGGCACGTGCGACGCACATGCTTCGTATTTAATTTAATTTTTTTTTTAAATAAAACGAAAATAATAAGGCCAAAAATGACTGACACGTGGCGGCACCAGGTGCTGCCACGTGTCAGCACCACAAAATTCGAGAATAAATCTTTTGTAAAATCTATAAAAAATAGTAAACGACCTCGGATCGAAAAAGTTTCTTCACGAAAGTTGCTCGTCTCGATGAGATCTACAACTTTCATGAAGACATCAAAACCAAAATCGATCAAATGTAAAAAGTGAATTTTTGGGGTATCCTATGTACATATAATACCTTGATTTTTGGGTTTTATAATTTTTTTGTCATTTTTAAACACGATAAAAATCCGGAAAAATTACGGTAAAATCAAAGATAAATAAAGACACATTAATCTAATTTTTTTTTGGATTTTTATTGATTAAGAAAATATATACATAAAATACAAGATCAAAAACCGCGAAAATATACAATGTACAAAAGAGGCCCAAAACCCAACTTTCACATACGAGCTCCGATTCACTTGAACTTGGTCTTGTTTTGAAGGTAATTGAATGCACATTAGTTCAAAAGTGAGTAGGATTCAATCGGACACTGGATGGGGGAGATATGTGGCTTTTAGTCCGAAAATCCTGAAATTAGGGTTTGGGTTTTTGGTCCACTTATTTGGGTTAGTTATTTTTTTGTATTTTTCTTTTATTCTTGTTAGTGATATGTACACAGTGGAAGTGATTTTGAGTCATTCGGAGTTAGCATGAGTGTGTTAAAAATCCGGGAAGTTAGGCTTATTTACAGGTCATTTTGGCTTGGATTTTTGGCTTCTTATTTCGTGCTGATTTTTGTGCTAAAATGCAATTCTTATGAAAACATGCATGAATGCTAATTATGCAAAATAGATGCCAGAATGCTGTTGATTTTTAGGGATTTGAACTTAATAAATGAGATTTAGAGTGATGAATACGAGATTCATCATGGACCCCGATGTCGACCTGCATCACACCAGATCTATTCCTCAGCGGTCCCGCAAGAAGGTCCGCTTTCAACCTTCTTGATCATGTGTTCATCCGCCTCTGTTGTATATCCTCTTATGTTTATTTTTGTCCTTCTCCCGTTTTGCTCGACCACCCATTCTCGTGTTTGCCTTGCTTAGGACGTACTTTGTCCTAAGTATAGGGGGGTGGATGAGCCGAGTGTTCTTTCATCGTTCCTTGTCATCACTCCTGTCGTTGCCTATACTTAGAGCTTCTTTTACCCTAAGTATAGGGGGAGTGATGTGTATATCCTTCTCTATCTTCTGCCGTCTTCCGATTTATTTTCTTCTTTTCTTCTTTTCTTCTTTTCCTCTTCTATCTTCTTCATCTACCGAAAAGGTGCTGCCCCTTGTAGACAGTCTTCTATACTTAGGATGCACTTTGTCTTAAGTATAGGGGGGCGTGCACCTCGAGTTGTTCTATTATTTTCGATCCTCTCCATTGTCTCCTCTTCTTGTCTATACTTAGGGATATCTTACCCTAAGTATAGGGGGAGACAATCTGAGTACGATCTGTTCATTCCCACCCTTGACCCTCCCTGCGTTGTGTACAGTCTGCTATACTTAGGATTATTTGATCTTAAGTATAGGGGGGAACGGTCAACTTCTCATTGATTCATTCATTTATTCCTTTATTATTTAGACTTGTCTATACTTAGTACGAGTTATGTCTTCTCTTTTCTCTCCGATCTATGAGGACATAGCTCAAGCTAAGTATAGGGGGTCGTATATACTGTGTATATACTTTAGCCATAACTCGTACTTTCGTATTTTCTTAATAATATGGCTAATTATTCTTTAAAATTCATTAAAATCCTTAATAAAAAGGTGTTTTGTTCCTCAAATTCTTTTTGTATTTACTGATTAATAAATCAGGTGAAAATGTTTTTTGCAAAATGTTTGAAAAATAGTTTGAAAATCTTTGTGAACATTTATTGAAAACTATTTTGAAAATATTTAGTTACATGTTTTCAACCTGTGAGAAAATGTATGGTTTGCAAAATTTATTTTCTTTGTGTGAAATAAAATGTTTTAAAAATGATTTGCAAATGGTTTGAAAAATGGTTGCAAAAATATTTGAAAAACCTATTTACACTGTTTGAAAAATTTTTGCAAAATGATTTTCAAATGTGTGTACATGTTTGCAAAAATGTTTGTAAAAATTATTTTGGACTATAGTTTTCAAAAATTGTTTGAAAAATCTGTGTCAAATAAGTTTGAGGAATATTTACATCACACCAAAATCCACTATATATATATGTATAAAATTGATCACTTACCCTGTAAATTCTTAGAATCCACTTCTTGTAGATATAAGAAGCACTCCCGTGTACATATTTTTAACCCAGCTTTTAGCCAAAAACTTTTTATTTTCAAAAATCCCAAAAACATGTGCAAAATTAAAATCCAAAAAACACTTGAAAAATCTTTCTGAAAAATACAAAAAAATTTGCATCTGCATATGCATGCATTATCTTTTCAAAAATCCATAAAAAGTTCAAAATCTTTGAAAATTGCATCACAAAAATATTTCCTGCATTCTGCATACCATTTGCATAGCATGAGCATTTTTCGGATTGAGTTTGATAGTTGAACAGGTCTAAGTAAAATCCGGAGATTGGAGCTTGATTGGACCTTAAAATTTACCTAATAACAGGAACCTTATAGAACTGGGTTTGAGGTACTTCAGGTCTAGTTGACTTAATTATTTGAGGATCACGAGACTTGGTTCAATGGATTCTTGACTGCCTAAGTAGAGTATTTCGGAGCACACGCACGACTCTTGTTGATATTGACCTAACTTGGACACCTGTACCTTTCACATGGCTCAACTCAGTTGGAGTGGTGAGGGGATTGGATTTGCCGGTATGAGACGCACACAAGTGGAAACAGTTGTCCTCCTCTAGGGAGGGAAGTGCATCCCAACCCGTCCAGTGATAAGGAAGTCTAAAGACAGGAGGCTGTGGGTTGCAATAAAGCTTCAAAAGTGGGATAGTCTATTGGCTCAAGAGGAAAAACTCCTTATGTAAATGCTGATGTATATAGTATTCAAAAAAAAGAAAAAAAAAGTTCAGGCATGTACAAAAATAAAAAGCTTGTAAGTATGTACAAAGTCAATAAGCAAGCTTGAGTTCCAAAGTCAAATATGTGAGCCTGCAGCAGGATGACTTGACTACACTGGTCTTGCATCTCAGGATAGGTAGCTACACTGGCTACCGTCCATTCTTCTCTTCACCCCCTCCTCTTGAGCTGGTTGCCACTAGAACTTAGAAGGGAATACCCCGTTCCTCGAGGATGGAGTTATTGGATTGGGGAATCATTGGGTTGTCGTACTGGAGAAGTCAGTTTCTTTGTCATTCTAGTTGGGGAGAGCCACCATCACTTACACTGTACGAGTCAGATTCATAGTCGTAAGGGTTTGCGTATGAATTGAAGTATTTTTGACCTGGCTATTGAGAAGACTTAAGCAGAGTTTTGGGATTCTCATGGACTGTTGGATTTCAAATTCGGTTCTCAATAAGGTTCCGTCCGCACTAAAATTCCAAAGGTCCGACTTAAGCTCCAAACTTTGATTTTGTGAAGACAAGTTTGATAATTACACTTAATCCACCTTTTTCTTTTTCTTTTCTTTGTTTTTCTTTTCTGTACTTATTGCATAAGTGTTTGCTAGGGACTAGCAAAGGTAAGTATAGGGGGATAATGAATCTGCGTTTCATCATCTTTATTCTATCATTTTGGCCTTAAAAACCCTAGTAAATGCGTGTAAATAGGCGTAATTCATGCATTTTAGCATCTATGTATATGTGTGTAAATATTGTATAAAATGCGGTTTTTAATGCCAAAATTATAGAATAAAGAAAAGAAAAGAATAAGAATAAAATATTGTAAATATTTTATGACCCGAAACCCCGAGACCTAGGCATCTTGATGAATAGGTCGACAAGGAATAAAGTAGGGGGAGATAAGGTCAGAAATACAGATAAAATACCTATACTTTCTATTCATTCTTTATTCATTTTGGGACATATTTTTGGTTCCACTTTTTATACATCAAATAAAGAAACTTTGTACATGAAAGTTGTAGCTAATTTAATAAAGAAAAATACAAAATTGATTTCACTGAAAAATAATGTACAGATAAAAAGTTTTGGTCTGAATAAAAATCCAGAATCCCAACTTCCCAGACCCGTATCTCGCAAATGAAAACTCCAAATGCATCAAACTCACCTTTAATTGTATATAGAAGAAAATAAGCTATTTATTGGCGGTGGTTTCGCATTTGGCGGAGCTACGGTTTGAAAGTTGAGTTTTGGACCCCTATTGTATACTTGTACAGAATAAAATATTCAATTTATTATTTATTTATTATTGTTATAATTTTATATTTTTATAATGTTGTAAATATTGCTTATAATACTTATGTACATTAAAATCAAAATACAAACATAAATAAAACTCAAAATAAAATACATGTATGTATAATACATAGGTAATAATTCTATAGACATACCTATATGATACATTCTTATATTTTATTAAATATACAAAACAATTCAGAAAAATAAAATAAAAAGATATTTATGTGTATAAAAGTATGTTATAATTTTATAAAATCATAAATAAAAATAATAAGATTAAAAATACCTAAATAAAAATCAAATAACCGAACATATAGATAATATACCTATATAGGGGTATAAAAGCAACTTGTAAAAATACACCCCATAAAAATAAATAAAAATCATAATAAAATAATTTATTAAATTATAAACACTTTTTATTTAATAACCTAAATCTAATAAAATAGTTTACTATTTTTAAACGAATTTTTAAGGTATTTTTTCAGGTTTTTTCCTGGGTGGTCCACGTGGACCAACCAGGGGGGCTGGAGAGTTGACCCGCGGTCAACTCTCTGACCCCAGCATGTTCATTGTAAGACATGCGTTTTTGGCGTTTTTTTCCGATTTTTCGAGATCACGCCTTTCATCCTTTGATGTCGAGGTCTTCATGACTTTTGAAGCTCGACCATAGGGCATACTCGCCCGATCATTTTTTCGACCTCTGGGTCGTTGCTTCTCCCGATACACCTCGTTCAAAGAGCCCCCGTCGCCATTCTTCAAAAACCCCATTTTTTCACTGTTTTGAATTTCGAACTCTTTTAGCCCTAGCTTTGGACCCTCTGGACTGCTCAGGATCGAGGCCGGTGACAGGGGCCTCTCCAGCTGCTTCGAGCGTGCCCAGGCGAAGGCGGAGGAGCTTCCAATCATCTCCGGCGGTTAACGCCACCGTGAGGTTCCACCTTGGGATTCTCAGCCCTCGAGGTCATCTTTCTTCCTTGTTTTTCTTTGTTTAGTTAGCTGTAACTCGTAGGATTTATTTCATATCTTTAGATAATTGATTAGTCGCCTAAATCACCGCCATTTGCCCCCTCGCCGGAGCTGCAGCGGCGAGTGCCTCTTCACGCCGACCACCACTCAATCACCACGTTTTCTTTTTGTTTTTCCTTGGATCCTTCTGCTGGTGTTGTTCGTTCTTTTTCAGGGTCCAGGAGAAGAGACCCCCCTTGGGGTCGGCTTTTGTTGCTGGTGCAAGTACTTGGAGCACCTTCTATCCTCCCTCGACGCGGCGGCTTACCGGCGTTGATCACGCCATTTTGAGGCCGCCGAACTCCAGCTGGTTTCCCAAGGACGCTCCCCAGCCCTTTTTGAAGTCCCGGCGGCTGACGGAGGCGGCGTTCTTCGTGGGGGAAGCTCGCTCCGGCGAGAGCTCCCTCCTGTTCTTCCAACCGAGCCCACCGCCGTCGGATTAGCCAGGGACCCCAGGTGATGCAGCGGCCGTCGGATCTCGACCATCCTTGACCGTCCGATCAAGCTTCCACGTTTTAATCCAGGCCGTCCAGACTGAAGGGGCATCGCGGCTCTCTGTGCTGACACGTGGCTTAAGAAGCTCATCAACCGCCGTTCGATCAGCCCCCTTAAGTTGGGTATTTTGCATACTGCGCCCAGCTTATTTTGTTATTTAAGTCTGGTATTCAAAGCTTTTGTCTGTAGTCAATTAGTTTTGCAACATTTACAAATCGACCCCCGCACTTTTGAGAATTGCGTAGACACCCTTCCCAGGTCCACGTGCCCTAGGCGCGTGATCTTGGAGTTTTTGCTAAGTAACCCTTGCAGGTTTTTGTATTCCGATTGAGTCCAAAAGTTTAATACCCCAGTTAAAAGTTTGTGTAAAAATTGCACTTTCGCCCTGGATGTTTGAGAATTTGCATAAAGGTCCCTGCTAGGCTTTTCAACTGTGCTGTCTTGCGCTATTTATTTAAGGGCTCATTTTAATCCCAAAAATTCTCAAGTTTTGAACTTAGGCTCCTGTACATGTGTTCTTCCACGCGAACATTTTAGTTTTTGATTTTATTTTATTTTTATATTTATTAAAAATCAAAAACATGCTTTTTCTGTACTGTCTAGCTTAGAAAATACCAAAAAAAATTAAAAGGTCTTGAAAAATTCCAAAAAAATTACCTAGTGTCTATTTTACTATATTTTAGTGTCAGTCCAAAAATCATTAAATATTTCAAAAGAAAAACACAAAATTTAAAAACACTCTAAAACTTCAAAAAATATATAAAATCAAAGAAAAATCCAAAAATCACAGACTCAATTTTTGTTTGTTCTATATTTTGTTCTCTTTATTTGAAAATTAGTGTGAAAAATTTAAGTTGTTGTTTGCTATTTTTAACTTCCATTTTATTCACAGCCAGCACTTTTTCCACTGTTTTGCTTTATTTTGACATTTAAAAATACCAAAAACATCTTGAAAAATCCCCAAAAATCACAAAAACAGTAAAAAATCCTAAAAATATCAAAAACATTTTATTTCTGAATTTTTGGTTATTTTTGCACATTTTTATAAATATTTCATCTTGTCTTTTATTACATTGGTTTTAAATTCCAATATTGAAAAAGAAAATAAAAAAATATAAAATATAAAAAAAAATATAAAATCAGAAAATTAAAAATCAAAATACAAAAATATAAAATTAAAAATTAAATAAAAAATATAAAAATTAAAAACCCACAAAAATTAGCATAACAGACACTTGATCACAATTCACACATTTTGGGCAATTTTTGCCCCGTTCTATCTGTCTGCTCCTTGTGTTCGACCTCTACACATTCTTGCACTATACACATCTTGTTGTAGAGTTATAATAAATTTTAACTCTGCACATTTACTTTAATTGCTTGATATATTTGTCGTGGGTTAATTGTTGTTTGAATCAGGATTTTCGAGCGGTCACCGCATCGACTGCGGTTTCGCCTTGTGAAACCGTACGACCCTTGATCATCTCGGTTCAACAACACCAGGGTAATATTTCCATCCTAGTGTCACCTTGCATTGCTTTACCGCTATCTGCCTCCGTTTTTTATCAGTTAGGCTTTAAAGAAAATCCAAAAAACTCATTAGGAGACTATTTTTGAAAAATACCCATAAAGTGAAAATCCAAAAATTAAAACAAGGGGACTGCTAAATTAAGCAGTAGAGCCAAAAACTCGATATGTTGCTGCCTTGATTATCATATTGGACTGGCAAAATATTGATTCTTCTATCATACGTAGGTGAGTAGGGCCTTGTTGAAGAGAATGTTCTTGCCTTGTGTAGAAAATCTAACCTGATCTAAAGTGATGAGAATAAGCCATGCCTTCATGAGGGTGTTTATCTCATCGTCTTGCATCTGAGTACCTCATTTTTTAGGGAAGTAGTGATTTTGCCTATTAGCTTACTCTCTTATTCTTTGGCTGAGCAGCCCCCAAGCTTGGTATAGAGGACCTCAAAAAGTGCAGATCACATGATACAAAGGAAGTAGAAAGTAAGAGATCCTTTTATGGTTGTACTCACTTTCCTATAAGGCTAGCCGTTAAGGACATGTTACAATATTGCCCGAAACAACAATAAAATTGAAAAGATAAAAATAGCCGATCCTTTACGGCTTTACTTTTGTTGAGTTGGTGAAATCCTTGCTTTGTGTTTGTTGGATCTAGTTAGGATTCAATTGCATTATTTTTTCTTTTCTTCTTCTATTTGCATTGCTTTTTGAGTTGCTCATTTTGAGCCTTATTCATCTCTTCACTCATCCTCTTATTTTTCATCGTGACCATTTCCTCATTTATTTATGTTTTTCTATCAAAGATGTCGTATCCCAGATAGTCTTGTTTAGATTTTGCGAACACCTACATTGAATCCATAATACTTACATCTTCAGTAATGCAGGGTGAACTCCAAGAACTAACTACGGATCTTGCGGAGTTCTCCTGTACTACCACATTTTCACTCGCTTTGGGGATTGAGAAGATTCTTGTCTCTATCTTCCCCCTTCCACCACTTTCCTTTCACCAATAAAACCTTTGTTTGAGATAAACTCTCGTCTTGAACTTGCTCATTCTTATATGAGAAGTGATTGGGTTTAATTTCCTAATGCATATCCTTCACCCAATCAGAAACCCGAGCTTGATTCATACTTCGAGTTGGCTCTCCAAGATAGAGGAAAGGGACTAATTCAACCGATAATGATAATGGTATGAAACATGGCACTAATCAAAATCAAGTAAACAATCAGCTCTTGGCATCTATCCAGGCCATCGAGCAACAATTGACCGATCAAGCTCTAGCCCGGGTCGCCTTTCAAGAGATGTTGAATGATATGAAGAGAAGATAAGAGGAAAGAGAGACATGAGAAGGGGGAGAGGATGATTTACATGGCTATGATGATAATCACTATGTAGATGGACCTCGTAGAGATAAGGGAGAGGGAAGGAGAGGTCTACCCAAACCGACACTCAAGCAAACTAACAATCATGGGGCTGTCCAAATCACTGAGTGGATCTAGATTCCTCCAACCCACAGACATTTTGAGCTTAAGTTGCAGCTCCTCTCTCTTCTCTCCCCCACCTTCTAGTGGAATGTACAACATATCAAATGCATCTGCAACACCACACACTACCCCAACATCCCATTATGCATAGTCAAGATGACCGCTTTCCATTTCATCCTTCAGGGTAAGGAACTTTAGTGGACAAACCATTTGGTCAAAGTGGTGACGACATGGGAAGAACTGAAATCTGCTTTTCTGCACAAATATCAACCACTTGTCCAATAACTCGTACTTTTGTATATATACTTTAGCCATAAATCGTATTTTTATTTGTTTATAAGATGTCAAATAAAAATGGAATAAAAATGTTTTGTAAAAAGATTGTAAAAAAATTCTTTAAAAAATTCTTTTATCAATAGTTATGTAAAATATTTGCAAATTATTATGTACAAATGTTTTGTAAAATATTTGTAAAATGCTTTGTAATTTTTTTATAAAATCATTGTAAAATTATTTTTGTAAAAATTGTTGTAAAATTGTTTTGTTGGTAAAAACTTTGTAAATTATTTTTTATCAAAATTATTTATATTATAAAAAGGATTGTAAAAAGTTTCTAAACGAAATCGTTGTAAAATTGATTTGTAAAATTTTGTGAACTATGTTCGAAAACCTTTTGTAAAATGTTTGTAAACTTATTTTGTAAATTTTTGTAAAATATTTTTTGTAAAATATTTTGTAAAGGTTTTGTAAATGGTTGTAAAACTTTGTAAAATTGTTTGTAAATTATTTTGTTATCTTGTATATACATAACTTGTTTGTACATATTGTGTGTATATACTAGTTGTACAAATGTTTGTAAATAGACTTGTAATCATCTTGTAAATATGTAAATAAACTTCTTTTGTGCATAAAATTCTTTTATAGAATCCTTGGATAAAACTTATATAAAGTGTATATAAATTTCTTTATTAAAATTTGTACATAAAATTCTTTTGTAGATAGAATCCTTATTGTAAAATTTGTAAATAAATTTTGTAAATATTCTTATGTAAATCTTGTATGAATAACGTATAAATCTTTTATATATATTTGTATAAAATTCTTTGTAAATTTATATAAAATTCTTGTAAATTCTTGAAAATGTCTATAATTCTCTCTATTAAAAACTCTAAAAATTTTGAAAAAAAATAAAATCCATAAATATTTGCCAAACTCTGAAAATCTTTTCAAAAAGATTTTTCTTTTCTTTACATTTCTATCAAAAAATACAATACTTCTTGCATTTGAATTTGCATTTTTCGGAATGAAATTGATGCTTAAACTAGTCTCGAATAAAATCGAAGAATGGAGCTTGTCTATGATCTTAATCCACTTAAATTTAGAGGAACCATATAGGAACTGGAGTTGAGACTTTTCAGTTCTAGCAACTTAATTCTTTGAGTTCACAAGACTATGTTCATGTCATCTTGATTAATCTAAGTAGAATATTTCATAAACACACATGGTTCTTTTAGACAGTGACCTAACTTGAACAAGCACTTTACACGTAGCTCTTCATTGATGAAGTGGTGATGGTTAGAATACTCTGGCAACAGACGCACGCAAATGGAAATATACGCAGTCACCTTGAGTGACCAATACACCCCACCCTTGTCTAGTGGCATGGACATCTAATGATGGGAGCTATGCGTTGAAATAAAGCCTCAGATGAGGGATAGTCTAATTGCACAATTTTTCTAAGACTCCAAAACATGTGTAGAAAGAAAGATTCTATATCCGTAGGAGCACAATAAAGATATATGCAATGTAACAATTATTTCCACCAAATAGAAGCATTATGTATCCAATAAAAAAACAAGCCTGTATATATTTGACCACATTGGTCCAGCTTAAGAGAGACTGTAGATCTTAGTGGATACTTGGCTACATTAGCCGGCTTCACAAGGAGATATGGCTACACTCCAGTTCTCTTCTTATTCTTCTACTTCTAGCCCTTCGATTGTAGACACAACACGTAGCAGAACATAGAAGGAAATACCTCGTTCCTCGGGGAAAGAGTAGGTAGACTGGAGAGTTAGGGTTACCTTGCTAAGAGAAGGCTGGTCTTTGTTATTACTAATGTGGAGAGCTATATTTCACATACACAGTACAAGTAGGTTCATAGTCATCAGAATTTGTGTATGAAGACATGTTTTGACCTGATTATTATGGCAACCTAAATAGGAGTCTTATGGAACTTAGAGTCTGTTAGATTTTAACTCCATTTCCCAATAAGGTTCCGCCAAACTAATAATCCAAAGGTCTGATCGAGCTCCATACTCTTGATTTTATGAAGATTAGTTTAAAAATTAAAATTGTTCCAAGTTCTTTATTTTTCCTTTTTTCTTTTCTTTTAGTCACTTATTCTTCTAATAAGTGTTCGCTAAGGGACTAGCAAAGGTAAAGTATAGGGGGATGAAGAATATTCTTTTCATCATCTTTATTCATTTATTTTAGCTTAAAATCCCTTCTAAAATATCTGTAAATAACAATAAATTAATATTTTTATTATTCTTTACTCTTTTTTAAATATTGTATAAATATCATTATTTTTAATATAAAATAAATAAAGAAATAATGGGAAAATAAAGACCATATATATATATATATGTATATGGAATAAATACATGTTGACTCTGACGTTGAGAGAAGGTCAATATTTGACCTGATCGACAAGGAATAAAGTAGGGAGGGATAAGGCCTAACTTAGATAAATAAAAGGAAATCAAATTCCATTCACTTGTCATCATTACACATATATCATTATTTTGTATATAATTCCTTACTTTATATTATTTCTCACTTAATTCATCTCAAATAGAAATGTTTTGTTCTTGCAACTTGTACATAAAAATAAGTTGTAAATATTAAAAAAATAATTGCAAGAAGAATCATGGTACAATGTGTAAATAACAACACCTGGAAAAAAGTCGCAGAACTAAACTTGCGAGAACCATATCGTCTCCATGAAAACTCAAAATAAAGCAAACCCACTTTATTACTCTAAATAAAAAAAGCCTCAAAAAATTGTTTCATTAAAATTGGAATTAAGATGTAAAAAGTGGCTTTTTGGAGTGTATTGTTTATTGTGCCTATACTATACATTGTGTGAATACATTATTTTATTTTATGTATATTTGTGTACATATTATGTTTTTAAATAATTGTAAATATTGTATTTGAGACAAGAAAAATGTCAATAAAAATTACAAAATCAAAGTTCACGAAAATAACTATTGAATATATTGTACATGTACCACTATGTATACATTGTAAATATATATATATATATATTTAACCTAATAAATTATTTCATAAAAATAAAATAAAAATATGAATAAAACCCATGAAAAATTTTGTAAATAAATAAAATATTAAATAATATATGTAATTGTAAACATAAATTATTCAAAAATTAACGTGTTGTATATACAGGTAAAAATACATATGTAAAAAGTGATTAATTATTTTAATCAATGTATATAATTTATTTAATTTGTTAAAAATCACTAAAATTAAGATTATTTAATTATTAACATTTTCTATTTTCATTATTTATTTATTTAAAATCATTTTCTATTTTTAATTTAATTTATTTAACATTTATTGTTATTTTATCCTTATTCATTTTTGTCTTGTAGTGTACCCACACTCTGATTGGCGTACCCGGGTCTGTTCACCCGGGTCAACCTTCCCATCTCCCTCTCAACCCGATTAAAGTTGTTCGCCGGACCAGCTTTGCCCATTTCTTCATGACAATCCGATTATATTTTCCACCTTCTTTCTTCACGAAAGTTTTTATCTAAATAAACATCTCACTCGATTGATTATTGATTTCAATAAACTCACTTCGGTTCGCGGCTATCTAAATTTGAATTTCATTGCTCATCATCATTTATAAATACTGCCTCCCACTTCCATTTTCGATCAGATCTGTTTCTATTAAGTTTTCTTGCCCGATGAAGAGCCTGGGAGATTGAGCAGTGACATGGCTTTAATTCCACACAGTTGGGAGCACGAGACATCCATCTGGGAGCATGATCCACACATGTCGCTAGAGACCCGCCGGAGACGTTGAATCTCTTCGTATTTCACCATGAATTGAGGCAGTGACCATCACACATCCATTTGTAGGTAAATCTTAGGTAATTTATTTCAATTTCGTCTTTCTATTTCGCTTTTAGTTCATGTTCTTAGATAAGATTGATCATCGCCATTCAAGCTTCGATCTATTCGATTGGAGTTCCCACTTCATCGATTGTCCATTCCAACTCTCTGATCATCATCACCTGACCATTCTCCATCTTCTCCCTACCTCTAATCCTTCAGATCCATTACATATCTGAATCATTGATCTTTATTACAACCATCACTGTCAGAGATCCCCATTCCTCCCATTTACTTTCGTTCATAGCTAATGAATTGGCCGGAGTCATCGCTCTGAGCAATGGAATTAATTGTAGGACACGGGACCTTTCTGGAGCAGTGATTGGTGCATCTGGAGCTCGAGGTTCAAGTCAAACTAGCTAAATCTTTAGATCCCTCGATCAAGGGAAATCAGACTTTAGATCACATCTAAACAACACAGGAGTGCATCAAGAATCATCATCGTGCTTTAGGCTTCTATTTGTGCTGAGGTCGACTGATATCTGGACGATCAAAGCTCCTTGGTGACTTCATTCATCCACGTTCTTACAATGCTCCTCTTTGCCGTCTAATCAAGAATGACGGGTCCCAGATTGAATCTCAGTCATCCAATAATGCTAAAGTGGAACCGTCAATCTAGATCCAATAAGAAGAAACATAGACCTACGATGCGCACGTGACCTGCATGCTCCATGTTGATAGTTGCACCTAAACCCTGCACTTCTTTTATTGTGTAAATAAGTCATTTCTAGGACATGTTTCGTTTTGCTGTTGATTGATTAGTTACAGTTGAACCCTTATTTGTTTTTATTATTGCACTTTTGTCCTATATGAATTGCAACACATGATTTGCACGTTCTTATTTAGTTATATTGCATAATGTGCCCTTTTACCTTTTTATTACTATTTGATCCTCAAAACTTAAATAATCCCATAGGGGCTTGTGCCTAGGCAGCTCACATACGCTGGCACACACCCCCCTTTTGGATAAATTGCACGTTTGTCCTTTTTATTTTATATTCTATTATTGTCATAGTCCAGCAAATAATTTCTCTTGCAATCTAATGCTTATGAAGCAGTTTAATAAATAGCTTGTAAATTACATTTGTTAATTAGCTAATCGCTGCTATTAAATCCATAAAAATTCACAATAGTTTCTGCTTATCACCTTTATTTTTCCTATTTTTTGTTTCACATTTTATTTTGTTTTAATTTTTTAATAATTCAAAAATACCTGAATTTCACCATGTATGCTGTTTTATTTCAATAAAAACAACAAAAATCTTTGAAAATTTTTACAAAAATTGTGTTGCTGTTTTACTTTGTTTTAATATATGTGTATATATATATCATCTTTAAATTCCATATAAATACCAAAAAAAGGAAAACATTAAAAAATCATTTAAATTCATAAAAAGTCCTGAAAAGTTCATAAAATTAGTTTCTAGAAAAATTAAAAATCATCTTTGTTTCCATATGTAAATTTTTTATTTTTGATTTTATTTTATATTTTAAAATAACAAAAACATTTGCATTGTTTTCTGTTTGATCTTTTTCCTATTTTTAGCTATTTTAAAATCCTTAAAAAATCTAAAAATCATCAAAAACTCAGAAAAAATAATATAAAATTAACAAAAACAAAAAAAAAGTTTTACTTGATTTTTATGTATAGTTTTACCTAATTTTTTAAAAATCCAAAAAGATATTATTTCTTCCTTTTATATTCTTTATTTTTGTTTGTTTTAAAAATTTAAATTATAAAAACTTGCAAAAATTAAAAATCATTAAAAAATTACAAAATCAGAAAACCATTAGAAATTTATAAAATTAAAAATTTTGTAAAAAAAATAAAAAGATAAAAATCCATCAAAAGACTAAGAATTTGCATAAAAAACTCCTTTTATTCATTGATTTTCTTTGAATTAAATATCCCTCTGGATTTTGCAGCCTCACTATGTTTGATCCTGTATATTATACAGGTAAATAAATAGCAAATTTAGTTCTCTTACTCACAATTCTTTCTTTATTTTCTTTGCATGAGAGCTTTACTAATTTTTTTCTCGAGGCATTCTTTGCGTTGAGACGACCGTTCACCTTGTGAATAATTCCATTTATTAATTAAAACCCATTAAAACCCTTGTTCAACATATGGTGTCATTACCGGGGAGGCACGCCGAAGGTAATTAGGTTCTTCTTTTTGCATGCATTTCTTGGTTTGTGTATATATATGTTTTTCTTTCTTTTTACTTTGTCTCTTATTTTCAATAATTTTTCCTTTCTTTTATTTTTCTCTATATTTTTCATTACTGTTATCTGACATATCTTTCATTTTCTCTCTTTCTTGCGAGGGCCCGACGAGCGAGGGAAACTTTTTAGGAGCATCGGTGCAGTTGAGCAAAATGGATGAGGCTCGTTTCTTCATCGAGCAACATGAGAGCGTAGGAGAGGAGGAGCAGGAGATTTGGAGGATCTTGGAGCATTTTAATTTTGTAGATTTTTTTTATTTTAGTCTTTTATTTCCCATTATTATTTTTATAATAATTTGTAATAATTTTTAGGCGCTTGCCACTTTTTCTATTTTTATTAGGACATTAGACATTGTGTATTGCAGGGTCTTTTTCAACAAGTGC
Source organism: Ottelia alismoides (assembly GCA_037367405.1). NCBI lineage: Eukaryota > Viridiplantae > Streptophyta > Magnoliopsida > Alismatales > Hydrocharitaceae > Ottelia > Ottelia alismoides. The sequence goes on along the minus strand of JAZKJV010004359.1, from coordinate 111,887 downwards.
CGGTGCACTTTGGGGACATCACCTATTTTATTTCTTGATTTTAATTTTTTTGTTTCCTCGCAGTTTTCTTGTGCTTGAGCCCTTAGAATGTGTTCTATTTTCTTGGTTGATCTAGGTAATAGATTTGGTCCAAAGCCCTAAATAAGAATATATGTTCCTATAGTGTAGATCGTAGCATTGGACTTGGTCAAATAAACAAGTTTTTTCCTACTAATAGAAATTACTGCTAGGACGCTTCTCATGCATCATTTATGTTAGTTTATTTTCTATCTTTATTTTTATGTGAGGGTCATTTTGCATGTAGACTGCTGGCGTAAGGTTGCATCTTCTATCTCTTGCATGCATCATTGATTTTCATCACATCGTCTTTTCCGATATCCTCCCTTGCTTTTCTCAGATAGGAAATAAAGGAATTGGAAAATTCATTAGAATGCTTCTTTAAAAAAATCCAAAAAAGGTCATAACCCAATAAAAATGGGACTGTTAGTCATACTTGACGTAAAACTAAAAGCAACGATCATATCATCATTGTTTTGGGGAGAGTAACCCCTTCATTGTTTGCTGGTACTTATCTCCAAACAGAGTGGGTAAGGATGTTGCCTTAAGGATAGAGCCCAAATCCCTTGACTTGTGCCCTATGCACCTGTACACTACTCTTTAGTGTATGGTCGCAACTGCAAGCACTTGCCTCCGACCTTAGAAAATCGTTTTGGTGTGCTCCACCTCTTATCTCCCATTGGACCTAATATAACCCGACAACTCGAGCAGATGGTTCTACTATTTGGGGAGGTTTGAGGATGTATGCTGGGCGATAGGGTGACATCACTGATAAATCTACGATTCTCATTCTTTATTATTTTATTTTAGCTCTTTCTTTTAGCGAAATCATCTATAAATACCTGTAAATACAATAAATTAACTTTGTGCATATCATTGTTAATATTTCATACTTAACACTTGTTTTCCAAAAAGAAAAGAATAAAGGGAAAAGAAAAAGAGGGATGAATTTAGAATACATACAGAGTGACCCAAACCGCAAGAGAAGGTCACATTTGGACTTGATCGCAAAGAAAATAAGTAGAGAGAGATAAGGGTACACTATGTATTGTACATACCACGTATACTAGTACAAAATAATTATTTATTAATTTTAAAAAATATAATATCTTATTCTTTTTACACATATGTATATAACCCTAGAAATAATAGAAAAATAAAATAAAAATCAGAAAAACAAAAAATTATATAAAATCAATAATTCATTGTACAAAAGACACTTGTGTATATATAATACCTATTTATTTAATACCGTTATGTAAATTATAAAAATCATATAAAAATATTTTTATACTCCTTACATTATTTTTTAAATAATAAAAATATAAAATAAAAGTATTTTTGTTAAAATAAAAAAATACAAGCAACCCGGCAGGCTTTCTAGGCAGTTATGCAACAAATACCATCCTAATATATAAGACAAGCAAGGCTAACACGCAAGCATTCTCCCCAAAAGAACAACTGGGAAGATACTACGACTCACTCGTACCAGACCTCATCTACCTTACTCGACTCGTCTCGCACTACTACTTATTAGCCTCGTTCTTTCGTTTTGTATTAGCCTGGGAATTTATCAGGAAAGAAAGTCCCCCCGTTATGAGATAGTCCTGTCCTCGGGCTCAAAACTCTCTTTGGTTAGGAAGGTCCCGGATTCATCGCACGCCCTGACTTATTGGTTTGGTTGGAGAGAGGAAGAGGCTCATTCCCTTCTTCGGGACATTCCCACTCCACTGCAGTCAATACTAGGCATTAGATCGATGCGGCTATCTCTTGACTACTTCCAATGTGGAAAAGGCTGGAGGGGATTTCCCCCCTACTAGGGTAGAGCTCCTACAAACTACTCTTTGTCTGCTCCTCAGGCTATTACATGATATTGATTGACCTTTCATCAAGAACTCCTCATTCAGCTGACTCGCACAAGAAGAACTCACTTCTCTTTCCTACTCTCTCATCGGTCCTCGACTTGATTCCTTTTACTCTATTCCCACTCTCTTCACTCTTAGGCAGCCCACCTCACACTCGAGTCCTCCGAGCATTTCCTTCTCTACCGGGCTCTTTTCTCTAGATCAGAACTAAGAGCTTTCTTTCGCGAGGACTCTTCTTTGACTGAGCATTTGACCAGCGTGAGAAAAGGAGATGAAACAAGCCCTTCCTCTCTTCCTTCGCTTGCTTAGGGTGCTTCAGGCCCTGTTGCTACACCAAGCTTTTGCAGCCGCTCTCCCTCATTCTACTCGTCCAGCCCTCTTCACGAACTTGTACAATCGATGCCACATATACCTCCAACTCGATGATCGAAGATCTTTGTCGGAGCAATTCTCATACGGATGAAGAGAACTTCACCGATCGCTCGTCGACCTCTACCTCTGACTTACCCCGGCCTCCCCTTCGGCCCCTTATTCGCGATATATGATAGTTGGGGGGCAAGGGGCTTTGTTTGGAAAGGGGGGCTCATTGGTCTGTCGTCCTCCTCATTATAGTCCTCCTAGAATCCAACGCATTTCGTCGGAATACATCCTGCCTTTTCACCTTTGTAGTCCTATGCATAGTCAGTACTATAGCCCCAATCATGGCAACTAATAAAATCAGACTAGCAAGCAAAAACCAGACAGAATAGTAGGTATAAAGTAAATTTCCCAATGTTTCCAACTCTGTCCAACTTCGTACCTTTCCGGCATAAACCGTATATCTCAGAGAGGTCGTATTTCTTTGGGTTGGTAGTAATGGAATGGTTTCATTATCTAAAATGAAGAACATTTCCCACCAAAGGATCAGTCCAATAATACCACTCACTGGTAAATAGCGCAGGACTTCTTCGTGAATCTCCTCCTTTTGAATATTGAACATCATAACCACGAATAGGAATGCAACGACAATAGCTCCTATATGAACTGCTGGGGAGATCATAGCGGAGAAGTCGAGACCTAACAAAATCAGTAACCCAGAAGTGTTGCAAAAAATAGGGATGGGAAACGAAACGGAATGTACCGGATTTTTAGCACGTACAACCATCAAACCAGAGACCAAAGCAGGACTCGACAAAACGGAAAGTCTCATGGTACGTCGTCCTTCCGGTCGAATGCGTCTTCTTGCTCATATCAATGCTAATAAGTTTTAGTAGCCGAAAGAATAAGGGATAAATCAGATGGGGAGCTCCGAATGCCTAAGAAGGCTGTTTGGTTCCCAGGAAAAGCACTAGTGGTACAGTCCTCCAGCGGGGCTGGCTTCTTCACCTGCTCCCTATATGGCATAACAATTTTCATGGCATTGAAATGGGATAAAAAAGAAGGGGATGAAAAGTCCCTTGCATTACACGTTCTAGCCTCTTAATGGACCCAAGAAGAGGGGGGAAATAGGTCGTTGATCGTATGCGGAGAATGGTCTGGATCCCCCCTATTTTTATTGTTCCAAAAATGACGTATATAGAAGTCGTGAAGAAACAGATCAAAGGAACCTATATCTAGTGGTTCCGCCCGCTTCGAAAGCCCACCTACATAGGATCCGGCTGAGAGCATATTTAGCTCAGTTTCAGAGTTTAGCCGCTCTGAATGGAAGGCATCATTATCTGACCCGGGTATGTTGTCAAGATCATCTCCGATCGGAGAAGGCAAGGAATTTCCCACATGTTTGACACATGGTTTTTCGTTCTGAATTTAATCTTTACATGTTTTATTTTTCTTAAATCAGGTAGGGATTTTCAGTAGCATAGGGATAACGGATAACGGAAATTCCTGCTTCAAAGGAGTCTGGGTTTTTGTACATAATACATAGGTATAATATACCTGTACATAACATATTATATTGTATATGCCCTATTTTATTTTCATAAAAATAATAAAAAAATCACAGAAAAATAGCTCATAAAATAATAAATATTTCTTATTTTATACACTTTTATTTTAAAATCATTTACTATTTTTTATTTATATCTCTTTTATTTTTTATGAATATTGAATTCTGATTGGTCCACGTCTGATTGTTGACCTCGGTGAACATCTCCTCCCCAGTCGGGTTGACCCGATTTTATTCGTCGGAGTCCATTTCTCCCTATTTTCTAGACTGGGTCCGGCATCCGTTCACCTCGATTCCACTGCCCGACTGCGCTACTTGGATCCGTGATCCTCGCGGATCCCTAGGCGCAACCGGATATGCCTAGGGTTTCTCTCCACCTATCGATTTTTCCAGACCCTCTAGCTCACATATAAATTCTTCCTTTCGCTTCTCCAGCTCCTTAGCTCGTTCCTTGCCGCCCTTCTACCCCTAGCCACCTCCAGCTGAGTGACAACTGCCTAGAGTGACCTTCGGAGCTCGGATTGGTCCTGAATCAACGACGCTCAACCAACGTGGCCAGAGTTCCATCGTGTATAGCCTCCCTGGTCCACCGTAGCTTGGTCAAGGCCAAAACCTTCACCGTTGCCCTCGCCTGCAGTTCCTGCATTGATCAGTAGCATCAGGTATCCATCATATCACCCCTACTTGCCATTCCGCTTCGATTGAGTCTTCCATCGCTCCTGCCAGAAGGTCAGAGCCTTGTATCGACCACCTCACCACACAGATCGATACTCCCAGTCACCCTCCATCTTCCTCTTGCAACCTGACCACCTTAGATTATCACATCTGAGTGATTTTAAGGCCGAGACCTCCTTCCTCGATTCCCACTAGAAGTCGAACCCCATTCCCCATCGCTTCTCCTTATTTTGCCATGCAATAACCCGACCGTAGAGACCCCTCCGATTCACTCTACCCTTTGTAGGAGCAGGCATGCACCAGGAGACAAAAATAGTATCCCTTGTGCTCAGGCGGAGCAGCTCCAGGTGTTGGACCACTGACACGCCAATCCGACCGTCATCCTTCTCATCAGCACCACCTCATCGACACGAAGTACTTTTACGACTGTGACGGACCCCTCAGAGTCTTCATCGGAGCACTGGATCTCAATCCTTGCTCAGTTGAAGTTCTCCTGGGCCGAGTTCGTCCAGGACCTCTTTCTATCGTTAGATCAGGAGCTACTTTGCAGATTCGATTAGGGTCGTTCGACAACGCCCTCATCCTAACGGTCTGATCAGATCTTGGGGGTTCATCTGACACGCATGTCCCCGACAATAGCAGAGCCATCAGATACTTTTCAGAGGAATATCTGAGCCATCCACCTCCGCCTCCACGAGCGAGCGCTACGTGTCTCCAAGGGTAACTTTCGCTTTCTACCCTATCTTTTATGTTATTTCTATTTAGTTCTATAAATGTAATAATTAGTTAAGAGCATTTGCACTCAGACCCTTACAATTTATCTATTTGCATTTTAGTCCTGTTTGGTTGAGTTCACGTGTGTCCCCACGTCATTATCTGGGATATTTGTAGTATCTGTTTGAAACTTTTATGATGTTATGGAATGAATGAAATGTTTTAAGATGTGCATTTATACCACTGTAAGTCTGGATCATGTGTTGCGCAAGCTTTGCCTTGATAAATTGTTGATTTGGCCCCGAGCTCTATTTAGATGTTATTCTTCGATCCTGGAAATTAAATCATTTATGTTTGTGGTCCCTGCAAACTGTTTTAAATTCCTTGCCTTTTAATGGATGAAATAAATAGAAAAATTACCTAAAAAATTCTACAAAAATACATGTTAGTTCCTGCTTGTCTGTTATTTACTTGGTAATTTTGGTTTGCCATTTTGATTTTTATATTACATTATTAAAAATTTAAAAACTCCTAAAAAGTGTCCTGTTTGTGTTATAAAAATCATATAAATTTGAAAAAGTCTTGGAAAATTCCATAAAAATTCTTGTATTGTGTTTCATTGTCTTTTGTTTCCTGTATTAATTTTGTTTAAAAAATCCTTATAAAAGCCCTAAAATTAAAAACATTCAAAATATTATAAAAATTGAATAAAATAAAAAAAATCCAAAAATAGTGTTTTCAGTTTCTATTTGTAGATTTTTGCTCCTATTTTATCGTAAAAATATCATCCAAGAATTTTGGGCAATTTAAATATTTTTAATTTGAAAATTCTTCCTAGCGGTGCACTATTTTATATTTTTTATCACTATTTGATTTTTAGAAATTCACAAAAACATCTGAAAAATCCCTAAAAATAACAAAAAAATTAAAACCTATAAACCTAAAAATGTTTTCATTACAATTTTCTGAGCATTTTTAACTATTTAAAAAAATACAAAAAAGTGTTGTGTGTCTTTTATTTCTTGTATTTGTTTTTGTTATATTAAATTAAAAATTTGAAAAATTAAGAACCACAAAAAATATTTATTTCCTCGAAATCCAACTACTTAGTTTTTGTATCTTGCTCCTTGTGTTCGACCCTGGTCACTTTACCGGGTAAATAAAATAGCAAGACCTCTTACATTCCTTGTTGATTTTTGAGAGTGGTTTATTTGTCTTGTGATCGGTTTGATTGATTGGGGACACCAAAAATTATTTTTTTTATTCCACCTTAGTCGATCGTGAGCCTTGGTCATCAGAATGGCGTTGTTGTCGGGGAGCACGACTTAGTAGTTGATTTCATTTTTTATCATTTTTGTATCTATCCGTTATATCTGCTTTCTGACATCTTCTGTTTCACTTTTTGATCGAGAAAACCGCTCGAGGGACGACTCGGTTCGCTTTTGGAGGAGCCCGCATATGAGTAGGAGCAGAGGAGACAGTTATAGTAGATAGATAGATTTTATTTCTGCAAAACTATTATTGTAATAATTTAGACTTTTTGAGACACTTGGATACTTAGATTATTTGGGGTATGTTTTGCCGAGTACCGGTGTACTCGGGGTACAGTTGGACATGCGAGCCCACGCAAGCCTTTATGCAATAATCATTATTACGAATATAAATCCCTGATATGAAACGAAGAATAACTACTTTTCATAATAGGTCCCTTAGTACAATTAGGGTTATGTACCATGTCCATCTTGATGATCATACAGCTTTTGATTCAATTATTGAATCATGGAGGCTGGTGCTTGGATGAAGATCTAAAGAGTTAGATTGAGGACTTATCAAGCACCGTCAAATGATTGTTAAGAGATGATCTCCAGCCTGAGTAGGAGATGGCAATCATTCCTCATTTAGGTTGATATCTGACGGACCTCTTGATGCATGTCCTCTTCATGTGAATAGAGATTCGGAGGTGTTAGATAAGTTAGGTCAAATAGTTGACTTAATGAGATTGAGATAACCAAAGTCCTATGTTGTATGATGTCACAATATAGGCATACATCCTATTACCAGAGACAGATGTGTTACTATATGTCTGAGTATGTACATTTGGCAGACCAATAGGTTGATGACCTAATCAAGGTCTATACACCGATGTGCTGGTGTGCATATAAGTGCATATGAGTAATTCGATCTCTAAAAGGGATCACACATGTTCAGTTACTGAACCGGAAAGACCTGAGTTCACTCATGAGATTTTGGGAGGAATCAAATTCTGAGAACGGTCGTCTCGCTCTTGGAAGCTTGACTGAATTTGTAGGTTTGATATATGCTTTTGGAAGGTATATGATCAACACCTGGGTATGATATATGGTTTTGGAAAGTATATGATCGATACCAACTCCCAATAGTCAAATGAGAAACTTAATGATAAAAACCTGAAGGAGACAGTCTAAAAGAGATCTAAAACTTTGGGTTTGTTCTGGATGTCCCAGTATGAAGGATGTACAAGTATTAGGAATACCTGAGGGTAATGTGATCATAAACGATTGTATAACCATGACACTTCCATTCCTAGGGAGTGATGAAACGGGCCTGGATTTTAGTGATTAATTTCAATAGAGAATTAATCTAATCTTGGTCCAAGTGTTAGACAGTGATCTGAATGTGATTTAGATGCAATGAGAATATTAGATCTACAACCTTGATTTAATCAAGCATCTCAATATCCAAGTCACTATACATGGAACAATACAATCGCCATGTCCTTATCTCCAAGTATCCACGGAGAAAGTGCAGTATCCTTGAAAGAGTTCAGGACAATTTCATTGTTGATATATGTATCCAAGCATTGAGAAAATGGATAATTAAATGTGATTTAATTATCATGAATAATATGAATTTGATTCATATTATAAGGAGAGTTATCTTAAATAATTAAATGTGATTTAATTATCAAAGATGTAAATAATGTTAATGTGATTCACATTATTTGGGCACATGAGAATAGGGATCCAAGATGATTAAATTTGATCTAATTATCAAGGATATGAATAATGTAGATAGCACTATCCATATTAATCATATATATATTATAAATGTGAATTATAATATATAAGAGAGAGATATTTGTAATTTACATTTGTTAATTAAATGTTTATGTGAATCGGATTCACAATGGACAATTAATTGAAAATGTAATTCACATTTAATTTTAGGTTGTGAATGTGATTCACAAATTTCCAATGGCATGATTGCATTGTTCACAAAAACAATTGGAATTATTTTTGTGAAATAAATTAGTTGTTGCAAAATATTGGAGATACACATGACATATGGATTCTCATGTAATTGGAAGGAGGCCACCTTACCATATGAAGAGGGTGGACGACCACCCTCTCCTTATGGAATGTGTGGTTGTCCCCCTTTGTTCTTATGGAGGGAGGCTTGCCTCCTTCCTATATCTCCAATAGAGATTGAATTAATAGAAATCAAATTATATTCAATATATATTTAATTTAATTAAATTAATTATTGTTGTGATTTTAGCAACAAGATCATACCCATTGAAAGAAACACAAATCAATGTGAGCCATTGGATTTGTGTTGCCCATGGATTGCGATCCATGGATACCAAAATATTATAAATAGAAGGGAACCCCTTGCTCTTCATGTGCTAATGAAACATAAGCCTCTCTCCCTCTCTCTTTCTCTCTACAAGCCATCTCTCTCCCTCTCTCCCATGCCCGTCCACCATGGAGCCCTAGAGAGAGTCGCTCTCGCCATAGTGTCGCTGTTATGCTTCCGAAATGTTTGTTCGTGGATCTCCGTCTCCTTCGGTGTGCCTCGCTCGTAAAGAATACATCAGATCTCATGTGACGAGATCAGGAGATTCGGTTCTTGGATCATCAACATGGATTGCAAGGAGCACACGTTTCATCAATGCGCTCGCAAGCATCTCCTCCGTCGGATCGGACTTGAGACATGAGGTTACTTTGATTAGAGACTCGATCACAACCACGCTTCTAGAGGTAACCTTAATACTTGTTTGTGGTTTAGATGAAATGATCCGAGAAGTGTTCTTGGATCATATGGTTTCATCGCAAGAAAAAAATTGAAATTTCGCCGCCTCGAGAAACTAGTATGACTACCCGTTCATCTAGGGTGGTTTCATAGAGCTCACACCCACTATCTGAACCCGATTTTGCCTCCACACTATTCCCCCTCAACTACCCTTATTTCACCCCCGAGGTACCAGTAAAGAGGCTAGCACATCTTTATGTTCATTTGGCATCACCTAAGCTAGGGTCTTTTGCCTTTGTAGAGACCGGAGACATGGCCAACAATGAGGGAAGGACTGATGAGCAGACACAAGGATCAGCGTTCGTATTAGACTAGGATGATATCAACAACACGTTGCTAGATTCCCTTGAGACCATGCAGAGATAGATCAGGGACCAAGGAGCATTCTAGGAAGAGGTGAGGTGAGAGCTCACATAGATGAGAGTTGGATGAGTAGAGCCGCAGAGACCAGCCAGTGGAGAGATACCCATAGATGAAGGAGGATCCAGATGCCAAGACGAGCTGCAGGAGCTAGTGAGATCAGCACGCATGTTGAGGCAGTTGCACAATCCTGGTGCAACCCTCACCCACAGATGGATCCAGATGCCTGATATCCTTGGCGACTTCGAGCTTCGCCCCCAGACCATTCAGATACTACCTAGATTCCATGGGCTAGCCACCGAGGAGCCCCATCTCCATTTGCAGGAGTTTGAGGTTATATGCATCACCGTCCACGACAGACTTGTGGGCGAGGACACAATCAAGTTGATTGCCTTCCTGTTCTCCTTGGTTGGCAAAGCAGCCTACTGGCTGAAGCACCTGGGGAGGGTAGTCACTACTTGGGAGCAGCTCCGGACCGAGTACTTGAACAAATACTTTCCACTAGGTCGGACCAATGCAGCGAGAGCGATAATAAGAAACTTCACGATGATTTTAAACGAACAGTTCCATGAAGCCTGGGATCGATTCAAAGAGCTCATCGATAGGTGTCCCCACCATGAGATCAGTAAGCCCAACCTCGTTCAGTGTTTCTTTTGTGGGATGGCACCTGAGCTGCAGGGGCTAGTGAACGCCTCGTACGGAGGTTCCTACTTCGCCAAGGACAAAGACCATGTCCGGGCCATCTATGAGGAGATTGCAGAAAACTACATTGTGATGTCCCAAACTCGCGTCTACACTCAGGGTAAGCCTCTGCCGCAGGCAATTTCTTATCAGAAGAATGCACGCGTCGATGCCGATCTTTCCACATCTTCTTCGACAATATCACTAGTAGAGTCATCGACTGCCGACATGGGCATTATCAACCAAAAGTTGGACCGGATAGAGATCATAGAGAAGAAGAAGTATTAGGGCCTGGATAAGCTCAATAAGATCGATGAGCTGGTCCAAACCTTGAGTGACCTGAAGACTCAGATCATGTGCCTCCACCAATCAATTTTTCCAGACCCTCGAGCTCGCATATAAATTCTTTCTTCTGCTTATGCAGCTCCTTAGCTCGTTCCTCACCATCCTTCTGCCCCCTAGCCACCTACAGCTGAGTGACAGCTGCCTGGAGCGATCTTCAGATCTCAGATTGGTGTTGAATCAACGACACTCAACCAACGTGGTCGGAGTTCCGCCGTGTATAGCCTCCCAGGTCCACCATAGCTTAGTTGAGGCCAAACCTTCTTGTTCCCCTCGCCTGCAGGTCCTGCATTTATCAGTAGCATCATGTATCCATCATATCACCCTACTTGCCAGTCAGCTTCGATTTAGTCTTCCATCACCGCTGCATTCCACTCGCTCCTGCTAGAAGGTCAGAGCCCCGTATGGACCACCTCACCACATAGATCGATACTCCCAATCACCCCCATCTTCCTCTCGTAACCTGATCACCTTAGATTCACTCATCGGAGTGAGATTAAGGCCGAGACCTCCTTCCTAAATTCAAGACGGAGGTCGAACCCCATTCCCAGTCGCTTCTCCTTATTTTTCCATGTAATAACCCAACCGGAGAGACCCCTCCGAGTCGCTCTACCCTTTGTAGGAGCAGGCACGCACCAGGAGACCAAAATAATATCCCTTCGGCTCAACCGGAGATGCTCAAGGTGCTTGACCACTGCCACACCAATCCGATTGTCATCCTTCTCGTCATCACCGCCTCATCGACGTGGAGTACTTTTACGATTGTGCCAGACCTCTCAGAGTCTTCATTAGAGCAATGGATCTCGGTCCTAGCTCAGTTGAAGTTCGCTTGGGCCGAGTTCGTCTAGGACCTCTTTCTACTGTTCAATCAGGAGTAGCTTTCACGATCCGATCAGGGTCGTACGACCCTTCCTTTATCCTAACGGTCTGATCAGATCTTGGGGATTCATCTGACACACACGTACCCAACAATAGCAGAACCGTCAAATTCTTTTCAGAGGAATATCAGAGCCATTCACCTCCGCCTCCACGAGCAAGCGCCACATATCTGCAGGGTAACTTTTGCTTTCTACCCTGTCTTTTATGTTATTTCTATTTAGTCCAAGAAATGTAATAATTAGTTAAGAATATTTGCAGTTCGACCCTTACTCTTTTTCTATTTTCATTTTAGTCATGTTTGGTTGAGTTCACGTGCATCCCCACGTAATTATCTGCGATATTTGCAGTATCTGTTCAAAACTTTTATGATGTTATGGAATAAATGAAATGCTTTAAGATTTGCATTTATACCCCTGTGAGTCTGGATCACGTGTTGCGCAAGCTTTGTATGCATAAATTGTTGATTTGGCCCCGAGCTCTATTTAGTTGTTATTCCTTGGTCTTGGAAATTAAAGCATTTACGTTTGGGTCCCTGCAAATTGTATTTAATTCCTTGTCTTTTATTGGATGAAATAAATAGCAAATTGACCACAAAAATTCTACAAAAATACTGGATAGTTCCTGCTTGTCTACTATTTGCGTGGCAATTTTGGTTTGCCATTTTGATTTTATTTTATATTATTAAAAATTCAAAAACTCTTAAAAAGTGTCCTATTTGTGTTATAAAAATCATATCAATTTGAAAAAAGGCTTGGAAAATTCCATAAAAAATCCTATATTATGTTTCGTTGTCTTTTGTTTCTAGTATTAATTTTGTTTGAAAAATCCTTATAAAAACCCTAAAAATTAATAGCACCCAAAATCTTATAAAAATTGTATAAAATCAAAGAAAAAAATCCCAAAATAGTGTTTTCATTTTTTGTTTGTAGGTTTTTACTCCTATTTTATCATAAAAATATCATCCATGAACTTTGGGTAATTCAAATATTTTTAATTTGCAAATTATTCTTGGCTAAGCATGGTTTTATTTTTTTTATCACTATTTGATTTTTAGAAATTCACAAAAAACATCTGAAAATCCCTAAAAATTACCAAAAATTTAAAACCTATAAACCCAAAAATATTTTCATTATAATTTTATGAGCATTTTTTACTATTTTAAAAATACAAAAAATAGTTCTGTGTGTCTTTTATTTATTGTATTTGTTTTGTTGTATTAAAATTTAAAATTTTGAAAAATTAAAAACGACCAAAAAATTTTTTCACTCAAAATCCAACAACTTAGTTTTTCAATCGTGCTCCCTTTGTTCGACCCTGGTCGCTATATCATGGAAATAAAATAGCGATGCCGCTTACTTTCCTTGTTGATTTTTGAGAGTGGTTTATTTGTCTTGTGACCGGTTTGATTGATAGGGGACAACAACATATATTTTATTTATTCCACCTTAGTCGATCGTGATCCTTGGTCATCAGAATGGCACCGTTGCCGGGGAGCACGACTTAGTAGTTGATTTCATTTCTGGTCATTTTTGTATCTATCCATTATAACTGCTTTCTGACTTCTTTTGTTTCACTTTTTGTGCGAGGAAGCCTGAGGGATGACTCGGTTCGCTTTTGGGGGAGACATCATCTGAGTAGGAGCAGAGGAGCAGAGGAGACAATTATAGTAGTTAGATAGATTTTATTTTTGCAAAATTATTATTGTAATAATTTAGAATTTTTGAGACACTTGGACACTTAAATTATTCGGGGTCTGTTTCACCTAGGACCGGTGTACTCGGGAGACCTCACAGTAGTTTATCGTTGATTTTCTACCTTTATTTCTATTTGATTACTTAGGATTTGGCCCCAAGATTTAGGACTTCTATTTACTTGAGCTCGTAATTAGCTAGGTCCAAATACTTTAATATATTATATGTTCCTATAGAACGTAATTGGACTTAGTAAAATAAACATCAAAAGTTACTTAATTAGTTAAGATACCACGCCAATAGAAAATTCATACAACGCTTACAGGACCCACTGTGGTGGGCACCTATCGGCCTCTGACCGGACTCAGGTCTTTTCTTTGATTAATTAATTACCAGATCTTCCCACTAATAGAAGTTGCTCATCTTAGGGACGATTTCCTTGTGCATCATATATGTAGTTTTATTTTTGTCTTTTATTTTATGCGCAGATTACCCTGCAAGGTGTTGGAGCAAGATACACATTTCTATCTTTGCATGCATCATAGTGTTTGATCGTGCATCGGCTTTTTTGTCTTCTTCCCCCAATTTTCTTGGAATAAAATAACAAGGAAATCAGAAAATTCATTAGATGTTGTTCTTTCAGAAAAATATTTGAAAAGTGATAACCAATAAAATTTGGGATTGCTAAAGAAAACTTGACATAAATTGAATCTTACTTGAAAATCTTTGTTTTAGGGAGAGTCACCCCTCCTTGACTGATTTATTTGTAGCGTGAGAGCGACCCGCACATTAGGATAGAGCCACACCTAAACTCTCTTCAAACTACAGGTTCTTATGATTAATTATTCTCCAGTGAGGATTTCATTGGGTAGTCGGTAATCAGTCTAGGACTTCCTTAATAGAGTGGGTAGATCGGGTAGCCGGTAAATGGTCCGCACCCATACTAACTGGGAAAAACTGGTTGTGATAATCCGGGGCAGTCTCCTGGGCGCATTGGCTTCTAACAACTCACTTATCCACTCTGATAGATTGAATTACACCTAAATAAAAATTAACAAGATTAATGACCGAGCTTTCACGGTCACCAACTTGTGTTATGTTGGTGAATTGGGGGTTTGTTTTCTCATCATGTTTGCATCCCAGATCCAATCTTCACAAATCCCAAATCCAGATGATGGGAAGGAGGTCCCTTAGGTTGCCTCTGGCAGCATTGCTTTCCAGCACTCCTCCCCGTTCATCTAGGGTGGATTCATAGAGCACAGACTCACTCTCTAAACCTGGTTTTTCCTTCACCCTGTTTCGCCTCGACCACCCTTATTTCACCCCTGAGGTATAGGTACAGAGACCATCACAACTATATGTTCATTTGACAGCCCCTGAGATAGGGTCTTTTGCCTTTGTAGAGACCGGAGACATGGCCAACAGTGAGGGAAGGACTGATGAGCAGCCACAAGGATGAGCATTCGTATTGGATTAGGCTGCCATCAACAACACGTTTCTATATTCCTTAGAGACCATGCAGAGACAGATCAGGGACGAAGGAGCATTCATGGTACAGGTGAGGCGAGAGCTCAAGCAGATAAGAGCTGGACGAGTAGAACCGCAGAGACCAGCCGGTGGAGAAATACCCATAGCTGCGGAAGGAGACAGACGCCAGGACGAGCTGCAGGAGCCAGCGAGACCAGCACACACGATGAAGCAGTTGCGCAATCCTGGTGCAACCCTCACCCACAGATGGATCCAGCTGCCTGAGATCCTTGGCGACTTCGAGCTTCGCCCCCAGACCATTCATTTACTGCCCAGATTCCATGGGCTAGCCACCGAGGAGCCTATCTCCATCTGCAGGAGTTTGAGATGATATGCTTCACCGTCCATGATAGACTTGTGGACGAGGACACAATCAAGTTGATTGCCTTCCTATTCTCCTTGATTGACAAAGCAGCCTACTGACTGAAGCACCTGGGGAGGGTAGTCACTACTTGGGAGCAACTCCGTACTGAGTACTTTTACAAGTACTATCCACTTGGTCGGACCAATGCAGCGAGAGCGATAATAAGCAACTTCACGAAGATCCCAAACAAACAGTTCCATGAAGCCTGGGATCGATTCAGAGAGCTCATCGACGGGTGTTCCCACCATGAGATTAGCAAGCCCAACTTTGTTCAATGTTTCTTTTGCGGGATGACACCTGAGCTGCAGGGGTGATGAATCTCCATTTCATCACCTTTATTTTACCATTTGGCCTTAAAATCCCTAGCTAATGCATGTAAATAGTATTAATCTGTGCATAATATCATTCATTAGTTATTGTATTATTTATAGATAAAATAAGATTTTTAATGCCAAAATTTTAGAATAAAGAGAAGAAAAGAAAAAGGAATAAAATATTGAAGATATTTTATGACCCTAAACCCCGAGACCAAGTCAAGAATTTAGTTGGTCGACAAGGAATAAAGTAGGGGGAGATACGGGCCAAAAATAGAATAAAAATGCCATTCTTTTATTCATTATTCCTGCATTTTCGGCACCTATTTTATTTTTTTTTATTTATTCATCAAATGAAGATACTTTGTACATGAAAGTTGTATACAACAATGTTAATAAAAATACAAATGCAGCGAGAAATACAAATGAACCCCGAGACCAAGTCAAGAATTTAGTTGGTCGACAAGGAATAAAGTAGGGGGAGATACGGGCCAAAAATAGAATAAAAATGCCATTCTTTTATTCATTATTCATGCATTTTCGGCACCTATTTTATTTTTTTTATTTATTCATCAAATGAAGATACTTTGTACATGAAAGTTGTATACAACAATGTTAATAAAAATACAAATAGTCACTACTTGGGAGCAACTCCGTACTGAGTACTTGAACAAGTACTATCCACTTGGTCGGACCAATGCAGCGAGAGCGATAATAAGCAACTTCACGAAGATCCCAAACAAACAGTTCCATGAAGCCTGGGATCGATTCAGAGAGCTCATCGACGGGTGTTCCCACCATGAGATTAGCAAGCCCAACTTTGTTCAATGTTTCTTTTGCGGGATGACACCTGAGCTGCAGGGGTGATGAATCTCCATTTCATCACCTTTATTTTACCATTTGGCCTTAAAATCCCTAGCTAATGCATGTAAATAGTATTAATCTGTGCATAATATCATTCATTAGTTATTGTATTATTTATAGATAAAATAAGATTTTTAATGCCAAAATTTTAGAATAAAGAGAAGAAAAGAAAAAGGAATAAAATATTGAAGATATTTTATGACCCTGAACCCCGAGACCAAGTCAAGAATTTAGTTTGTCGACAAGGAATAAAGTAGGGGGAGATACGGGCCAAAAATAGAATAAAAATGCCATTCTTTTATTCATTATTCATGCATTTTCGGCACCTATTTTATTTTTTTTATTTATTCATCAAATGAAGATACTTTGTACATGAAAGTTGTATACAACAATGTTAATAAAAATACAAATTTGAGTTTGTACAAAAATAATACATAGTGTTCATTTTATACACAAAATAAAAAGCTAAAAACCCAACTTCCCAGACCCACATCTTGCAAAAAAAACTCAAAACATATCGAAATCACTATCTAATCGTGTTTAACTTTTCACAAGCTATTTAATAGTGGTGGTTTTATATTTTTTTAGTTACTATGTGAAAGTTAGGTTTTTGACCCTTATTGTATATTCTATCGATTAAAATATTCAATTTATTCATCATTCATTATTTTACAAATTTATATTTTTATAATTTTGTAATCATTATTTATAACACATGTACATATTAAAACCAAAATAAAAAAAAGGAAAATGTAAAATAAAATAAGTCTTTAAAATACATAGACAGAATACTTATGTTTTTATTTGTATATAAATAAAGATGGATTTCATTCTTTTATTCTTTATTCTTTATAATTTTGTAATATTGTAAATATTATTAATATTCTATTAAAGTACAAAATCAAAATAAAATACATTAAAATTAATTGAAATAAAAAGATGTATATAAAATATAGGTAAATAACTATAAATATACCTATATAATATACATCTATTTATTTAAGTGTACAAATTACATCAAAAAAATAAAATAAAAAATCCTTGTACTCATAAAAATAAGAATAAAAGAATAAAATAAAATATATAATATAAAAATAAAAATGTATAAAATATATGAAAATATAGCTATAAATACACTCCTAAAAATAAGCTACTAATAAAATACACCAAAAAATAAGTAAAAATCATATTAAAATAATACAATAAATTATAAGAACTTTTATTTTATAATTGAAAATTAATAAAATCATTTGTTTGGTTTAATTAATAAGTCAATGACTAGTTAGCCGGTTTTGTCGTTTTGTATTGACGAGGTCCAATCACGGGCCGTCGTCAGTTGACCGTCGGTCAACTCCCCCACCAGCTCCGGATTTGATGCGAAGCCATCTTATCCTGGGGTTTCTCATATTTTTCCCGTCCACACCATCCATCCATCAAGATCACCCCCTTCTTACGAAATGATCATTGATCAATGTACATACATGCCATACTCCTTAATCACGTGTACATACGCCCAAATCCCTAGTTTTAGCCGGTCATTAAGGGTGTTGTGTTATGTCTATAAATAAAACTTCCGAGTCTCCTTGCAATTTTGGTCACCATTGAGCATCTATAAGCCTTGGTTTAGAGTCTAGGAGGAATCCTTGTGACAGGGGGAGTGTCTTCAAGCCCAACCCGAGCTTCAGGAGCGAGGGGTGCACCCACGGTCACCCGTCGCCAGCGACCCTGCTCCCTGGGTTACTCCACGTATAAGAGTTGTTCCTTTCTCGTTCATTTTGCTTCTTTCAGTCGTAGGTTTAATTTCCTACTGTTAGTTTTGGATTTAGTTAATTAGAGTAGTATTAATCGATCATCTCGTAGTTCACCGGAGTCGAGCTCCGGCGAGCTCCTCCGTGCGTGTTCATCCCTTCTCCACCGTGCCTTCCACCTTCATCTCGTTTCCCTTCCCGTTCTGATCATCCCACGTGCTTTCATCCAATCAGATCCTCCTTGGATCTGGATTGGGAGGTCCAACTCTGTCGCCCTCGCCAGACCTCTCCACCACCGTCTATCCTTCGCCCCATTCCGCGTTTAACTAGGCCGAGTGACTTTGCCCTCGACCAGTGACTTCACTTTTGCATGACCCAAGCGCCAAAGTGACCCCTGGAGGGGATTCGAAACTTCACCGGAGTTACCTGGAGTACCTCACCTTCCCCGACCTTGTGGGGTTGCTACGGGTACCCTTCGACCTTCCTGAGACCTCCAGCCTACAGAGGAAAATGCAGTGGATCTATCCAGCCATTCATGAGCTTTAAAGACCACATGAGATGCATGGGAGAGGGGATCGAAGTTCGTCTCCCCTGACGTTCTTCCCTGTTCCTCCTCCCTTGCTCCTCGCCATTGGATCAGCAGCAGCTGCCAAGTCAACCTCCAGTCGTGGGTGCACTGCGCTCACAGCCGTTAGATCACGACTAGCGATCTAATCTCGAGCGTCCATTGACAAAGTGGTATCGGGCCACCATAACGTGACACATGTCAAGTGGAGGAAGAAGAATCGTCGGATCGCGAGCATTTAGGCGTAAATTACATATTCTTGACCTGAATTTTTGTATTTTACTATTTAGTACTGTAAATAAAAGTTAACGTTATAAATATATTACGCATTTTACATTTGGGCCCCTCATCTTTCTGTAATTGCTCTTTAGCCCCTCCCGGAGTCAAGTATTGTCCCCAAGTGATTTGAGAAAATTTGCATGTAAGCAATGGCGGGTCTTGTAATTGTAAATTAGTCTTTAAAATTAAGTAAATGTTTTATTATGTTGGCACTTTTGCACTTTAACCCCTGCAATATATTTTTTTGTTTGCAAAAATGTCCCTTGTAGGACTTTGATTTTTGTATGTTTTATTTGATTATTAAAAATACTATTGAGCTCCTAAAGTATACAAAAATATGGAAAAATACCTCGTGCCTAATACTTTCACGCCACGTAATTACTTGGTATTTTTGGGTATTTTAATTATTTATTAAAAATATAATGGAGTCTTTTATTCCCTATCTAACTTATAAAATACCAAAAAAAATTCAAAATGTCCCTAAAAATTCCAAAAAAATATATAGTATTTGTTATCTTATTTTATATACATACCAAAAATCATTAAAAAATGAAAAACAAAAAGGTTGAAAATCGAAAAACCCTAAAATCTTTGATAAAAATCAAAAAATTCCTTTAAAATCCAAAAATATTCTTTTCTATTTTATAATTTTATTTATATAAATTTTTATATATTAAAAATGATTTGGATAATTTTGTAGTTTATTTCCTATTTTTAAAATCCAATTCATTTTTGAGTATTTCATTAATCCCTTATTTGGGAATATTTTTGAAAATACATAAAAATTAGTAAAAATCCAGAAAATTACAAAAACATTAAAAAAAACCCAAAAAATATTTATTTTCTGAATTTTATTTAAATTAATTTGTGTTTATAAATATACCACTATATATTTGGTATATAAAGCCTTATATGTGGCATATTGTTTATAATAAAAGAAAAGGATAATATATGAAAAATATAAATATAAAAAGAAAATACAATATCAGAAAATTAAAAAAAACTAAATATAAAATATAAAGTGTAACAAAAATAAAAATATACATATAAATCTAAAAACCCATAAAAATATCTATATAAATGAGTGACTGGTTGCACATAAATAACCATAGGCTACATGTATTTCTCTCTGTGGTTCGACCTCAACATACTTGATCACTATGCATCTTATGGTAGAGAAAATAAATTTTAATTCCACATTTTTGCTATTAATTGTATTATGTATATTGTGGGTTGATTGCTGACTAATCGAGGTTTTCGTGTGGGGTCACTTCGACTGCTGTCTGTCCGCCTTGTGGATTGACACGAACTCTGCCGAAAATCCTCGTTATCAGATGGCGCCGTTGCCGGGGAGAAAATGATTGTAGCCTAATTTTTCTGTCATTCTTGTATAGTCATTTATTTGAATTATTTGTTTATTGTTGTAGATATCCATTAATTTATTTCCAACTCCTTCTTTGCTTTCTATTATAAGTATTTATCTTATTATTTAATTACCTGTACTAATGACATCTCTTTGTAACTTTGTTGCGAGGGCCCGCCATGCGAAGAAGACTTTCTAGGAAGTCGATGCCACCAAGCATGGAGGAGGTTGGTCTTCACTCTATGACCAACTGGAGAGAGCATCAAGGAAACAAGGAGAAGAAATTAGCTTAGATTTAATTTCAAATACATTTATGTAATTTATGGTGAGAGAGAGACAATTTTGGCATGTATATAATTTGTACCCTACTCTTTAGAACGCGGTCCAGTGCCCGGGTGTCTGTTCACCAGGGGTCCTCGTCGTAGTTTCCCGTATTTTCTCGCCTTCTTTTTATTTTGTTTTCCACAATTTTGAGTTTTCAGCCTTCTTTTTATTTGCTTTGTGTGCATGGAGCCCCTAAACTTTAGTTGCTTGACTCAGTAACTAACTCCAAACATTAATAAGAATGCTTGTTCCTATAGTCTCTTATGTATGGATCTAGTTAAATTAATAATTTTAGTAATTCAGATCTGAGATCGCGTGCCACTAGAGTTTGTATACAGTGCGTGCAGGAACTGTTGTGGCAGGAACTGATCGGCATCAGTGACCGGACCTTGGTCTCATTTTTGAATAACTAACAACTGGTTCTTCATGATTAATAGCCAATACTGTTTACAGAAATTTTGTCGATTGCACACCGCCATGTAGATAGGTTTAAAAATTCTATTTTGCACACCTTATGGAGAGAGCTGGGATGCAATGTAAGTCCTCTAACTCAGCATGCATCATTAGATTCAATGGTGAGATTTCCATTATTGAATCAATTTGCAAGACTTTTTCGCTATCCCCCTCTGTTTTGAGCACCTAGGACTTAAATGAAAATCTACAAAAATGTTAGGCAATTTTATGAAAACATACTCAAAAAAAGTGAAAATCAAAAAAATTAAAACAAGGGGACTGCTAAATAAACTTTGACTTGGACTATCATTATCTTGGGTTCGTAAAACCCTCATTGTTTTCAAGTACCTTAGGAGGGGACCAAAACCCCTCCCATAAGCAAGGCACGACCCGCTAAGGATTAGAGCCAAAATCCCAGTCCGTAACTCCCTTGTGTATCGCCAGGATTTCCGAAGTAATGGCACTTCTATCGTACGTGACCGAGTAGGGCCTTTTCAACGATAGTGTTCCTACCTTGTGTGGAGCATCGACATGGTTTGAAGTACTGAGCATAGGCCACGCCTTCACGGGGGTGTCTGTCTCATTGGTTTGCATCCAAGTAGGTTCTTGCATGCTCACGGGTGATTCCGTTCCGAGTGAGAACTGAAGTATTGGTTTCACCTATTGCCTTCCTCTCTCTATTTCTTTGGCTGAGTAGGGATCCAGGAAGGGTTACAAGGACTCAAAAAGTGCATACTACGGGTAACAAAGGTGGAGGACAAGTACGTGATACTTTTCTGGCAATACTCTCTCTCTTATAGGGTTAGCATGCTAATGACTTGTTATAAGATATGCCTTAATGAACAACTCTAAAATTGAAAAGATAATAAGTAGCCGAACCTTCACGACTTCACTTGGCATGAGTTGGTAAATCCAATTTTGTATTGCATTCGCATGGATCTAGATTAAGGTTCAAAGATCAAGTCCCACGTACTTGCACAAATTTTGTCATGTGTTTCTCCCTTTGACCCCCCGATCAGTTTTAAGCCTTTCTACTGTTTTACATTCCAATTTATTCCTCGTTGATCATCGTATCATTCTTCCTACATATACCCTCCTCTTGCTTCACGATGACGATCCATGGATTGTTTAATCGGGATCCCGCCGACACCTACATCGATTTCATGGACTCGACCTTGTCAATAATTCAAGGCGACTCCGAGAATCCGATCCGGACCTTTCATGTCGATCTCCATACTCCCCGTCTTCTACCCTACCTTTTGATCACCCAATAAACCAGGAACACTCTTGTCCCACTTTCGCCGTCGTGAATGAAAGTCGATTACAATCCCTATCCTTTTTCATTCACAACACTTTAGAATTGACCCTAATTCCAGATTCATCACGACAACTGGGATTTAATTGCAAGTGGTCTGATTGGGATTCTCTCATCTTGCAGATAGAAGACAACCCTAGTCTTGGATCCCAATCTAGAATTCATCTCCTCAGATTCAGACCTGGAAATGGCACCTCAAGGAAGAGGAAAGGGTCAGTAGCCCCCCCTAACCTGAGCAAGGAGAGATGCCTGATCAAAATTAGGTGAATGCACAGTTACTGGCATCTATCCAAGCCATCCAGCAGCAGCTGACAGAGCAAGCCCTAGCACATACTGCATTCTAGGAAAATACTGAATGATGTTATGAATAGACCAGAAGGAGGAGGAAGCAGACAAGGAGGAGGAGGTGGTGGACCTCGTGATAACCCAGATAAGGAAGAGCCTGAACCAAGAAGGCTAAACCCACATTGAAGGAAACATACAATCCTGGAGATAGCCGGATGACCGAGTAGATGCTCGTCCCACCAGTGCATGCTCACTTTGAGCTAAAGCCTCAATTCCCGGCTCTTCTTCACTCTTTTCACGGGAATACCAATGAAGAGCCTTATATTCATCTTCAAGAATTTTCACGCATCTGTCGTACGACCCACTACCCTAATGTACCATTGGATGTAGTGAAAATGGTGGTGTTCCCTTTTAGTCTACAAGATAAGGCCCTCTACTGGGTCAACCATCTGGGGAAGGTTGTGACGACTAGGGAGGAGCTAAAGTCTTACTTCTTGCACAAATTCTATCCTCTCGGTCGGCTCAACCAGATGCGAGCCAGAATTAACAACTTCTCTCTGGAAGCCCACAAATCCATTCTTGAAGCATGGGAGAGATTTATAGATCTGCAGGAGAAATGCCCCCATCATGAAATTCTGAGGACCAGCTTGGTCCAACACTTCTTCGGGGGCCTGAACGTAGAGAGTCAAAGGCTTGTTTATGCAGCCTATGGGGACTCATGTTTTAACAAGGATGAAGACGTCGTATGGTAGATTTTCAAAGAAATGACCGAAGGAGAGGCCACCCTCTCTTCATCCAAGGCATATCAGAAGCAACCCTAGATCCTCTAGAAGCAAGTGCACATGTCAGCGTCCTGTGAGGCGGAGAGTGATGAGAGCTCCAACATTAGCATCATTGGGGGCCATCTCTCAAAAGTTGATATCATTAAGAAATGATCGTAGGATCTCGAGAAACTCGCTGTGGTCGAGAAGAGGATGCGAAATCTCGATAAACTGGACCAGATCACCAAGCAGTTGGAACTGCTGGTGGGCACCATCAACTCCGTCCAGTCGATGAAACCATCGACAGAAGCTCCAGCTGAGAACAAGGATGAGCCATCACCTCCACAACAACCTCAACCGAGCCAGCAACCACCGGTCGTTCAGCACGTATACTATTTGCAGGCACCCGATCAGGGTCAGCCGCAGCAGTAGATGGTTGTCTATCAGCCAGATTTCCTTCATACATCAGATCCAACCTTTCCTCCACCATCCTTGATTCAAGAAGTTAATGGCGTGTGGAGCAATAATGCACAACTGGCCCATCCTACTGGACACCCCCAGGACCGGCCACAAGCCAACATGCAATTTCACCAACCACATGATGGTCGGTTTGGACAGTCCTGATAGCCACCGCCTCAGCATCATCAGCCTCTACAATAAACAACCAATGGAGGCAGAGTCAGCATTACCAACAGTCACATTACCGTCAGCAACAGACCTATCACTAGTATGCAACTACCCCACCTCCACAGTATCAACAGTACCCTCCTCCCTCCTATAATCAATATCAACTCCCTCCACCACCTAAGCACCACCAACAGTCGTCGCCTCCATTCCCAAAAATGCAAAAACAATGTGGTCTACACGTTGAACCTTCAGAGGCGAGTCCCGTGAACCACACTCTTGACTACTTGGCCCAGCTCATCAAAGGCTTTACAGATATGATGAAGAAGTTAGATGACCTAACCACCACAAAAACCACCATCCCGACGCAGGTCGAAGCCAACCCCAACAGCTTCAAGAGAAAAGAGCAGGTAGAACGTGATGTCCCGTCTATGCCTGTTGCTTTATCTAATGTTGTCGCTCTCAGGAGCAGTAGGGCTTTTCCTCCTCCTGCCACCAATCAGGGGAAGAATAGAGCTTCAGGTGAATTGTCCTCTTCTGCATCAACCGTGCTAGCTACAGGGGCAGGTGAGGAAGAAGAGGAAGGAGGAGCCATTCCAGCTGCCAACCAGCACCTTCGCCAACACCAAAAAGAACAAACAAATCACAAAAAGCAAAAAGAACAAAAAGAAGACCATCGCCAAAGTAAAGCCATGCCAGCCATGGAGAAGCTACCAACAGCAACCGATCCTACGCTAGTCAACGTAGCAGAGGCACCACTTTTTGCTTGTCCACCTCTAGCAAAATCTTCATTTCTAGATTGTACACCTTTTTGTAGTCAGGTTGTACATGATACTGTGGACAAGAATTTTGTTGTAAATAAGAACTCGGTTTCTGATTTCAACACTGTACATATTCCTTTTCCCGATGTAATAGAAAAATCCAAAAAGAAAAAGTGTATCGTCTGATCCTGGAGTTGTGGATATTATTAATAATTTGACTGTTGAGATTCCTCTGATGAAGGCCATGGAGTATATGCCAGTTGTAAAGAAAGATTTGAAAGAGGCATGTATGACCAA
This sequence comes from Ottelia alismoides, assembly GCA_037367405.1. Lineage (NCBI taxonomy): Eukaryota > Viridiplantae > Streptophyta > Magnoliopsida > Alismatales > Hydrocharitaceae > Ottelia > Ottelia alismoides. Next base: position 86,784 of record JAZKJV010004359.1, on the reverse strand, counting down.
GCATTACCCAGAAAGAAATAACAGACGCCAACAAGTTGAGAAGCACGTTCTCACCATGGCCACTGTAGTAGCCATCAGCAACCTCCTACAGAAGAAACATGACAAAGGAGCACCACTTATCAGCTGCGAAATTTTTGATCAAGTCTTCGAGCGTACCCTTCTTGACAACGGTTCTTCCATCAACCTTCTGCCCTCGTCATTATTGCAAGAATTTCGGTTAGGTCCTTTCAAGCAGACATGTATGATCCTTCTGTTCGTTGACCGATCCATCAAGCGACCTAGAGGTCTTTTGGAAGACATCGTGGTAAAGGTGCGGGAAATGTAGTTCCCCATTGACTTTATAGTACTTGATATGGAATCTCCTGTACCCTTGCACCAGAATCCTATCATCCTTGACCAGCCATTCCTTCGCATCTCAGAGCCATGGTTGATTATGGGTCTGGAAAGATTACATTCAGCTCAAGCAATCAAAGAATCTCAATAGACATGATCAGTGAACCCAAGATCGTAACCGATGAGGCGCATGCAGCACCTCCCAAAGCAGACTGTGACTTCATTGAGGAAATCAGAGATTCCCAACTCTCTTTTAACGATCCTTGGACATAAGAAATCCTCTCTCTCGAGGAGGACCTAGAAAGCATAGTTGACGCAGGCTCCGATGACGTTTGGGAAACAGAATCAAACTTGTTGATGCATCTTTTTGATTCCCATGACCCATTCCAGCCTGATTAGAATTAGCCTAGTGCAGAACTATTCGAAACATTATCAGAATCCCAACAGAGCACTGAGGTCAGCAGCTCTGCCAAAGTCCAAGAAGCACACTCTACCACTAGTACAGTTTAAGAGGTGACTGATAAGTTGGCCAGAGCAGAACCAGAACTCAAGCCACTTCCATCAGACCTGAAGTATGCTTTCCTTGCGAGTGCAGAAAACATGTATCTGGTCATCATCAGCAGCAGGTTGACCCCAGATCAAGAATCTTAACTTCTCAAGGTTCTAGAGAAAAACCGCAAGGCACTTGGGTTGCATGTATCAGATCTCCGCGGGATAAATCCTGCATTATGTTCACACCATATTTACCTGGAAGAAGATGCCAAGCTATCCCACGAAGTTCAAAGAAGACTGAATCCAAATCTCTGGGATGTCATCATGAAATAAATCACGAAATGGTGTGATGCAGGTTTCATTTATCCCATCTCTGATTCAAAATTGGTAAGCCCCTTACACGTAGTTCCAATGAAGTTGGGGCTTAGTGTGGTCACAAATGACAAAGGAGAGGAGATATCTAGTTGAGTACCGATATCATGGCATGTATGTGTTGACTACTGCCGTTTTCATGCAGCAATGAAGAAGGACCACTTTCCGCCGCCATTCATTGATCAAGTTCTGGAAAGATTAGCTAGGAAGGAGTTCTTCTGCTTTCTGGAAGGGTACTCCGGTATAACCAAGTGGCAATCACCCCTAAAGATCAAGATAATACTACCTTCACTTGCTCGTTCAGTACATATGCTTTAAGGAGAATGCCCTTTGGATTTTGCAATGCACCGGCAACATTCGAGAGATGTGTGCTTGCAGTCTTCGTCGAGATGGTAGGCAGTTTTCTAGAAGTGTTTATGGAATACTTCTCCATGTATGGTGACAACTTAGATTCATGTCTTAAGCACCTGGGCAGAGTACATCAGAAATGCTGTGAAGCCAATATAGTGCTCTCATGGGAAAAGAGCAACTTCATGGTCACCGAAGGGATTTTGTTGGGCCATGTCATTTCCAAACGTGGCATGGAAGTCGACCCGACGATGGTGGATGTGATTGCCAATCTTGAGCCGCCTCAGATAGTTAAGAATGTGAGGTCATTCCTGGTGCATGTGGGATTCTACAGAAGATTTATCCGATATTTCAGCCGCATTGCCTGACCTCTTACAAAATTCTTCTGTGCAAGGAGATAGAGTTTAATGTAGATCGACAAGTTCTCCTTTCATTTAATCAGCTGAAGGAGCTCATCACTCAAGCTCCAGTCCTACAGCCACGAGACTGGTATCTCCCCTTTGAGATGATGATGGATGCGTCATACTTTGCAGTTGGGGTTGTTCTAGGACAAAGAAAACACAATGCGCCCTATGCCATTCATTACACCAGCAAAACATTAGATGAAGCTCAGAGAAACTATACAGTGACAGAGAAAGAGTTGTTGGCTGTGGTATTCGCCCTAGAGAAGTTCAGATCATATCTGCTTGGATCAAAAGTCACCATCATCACCAACCACTCTGCTATCCAATATCTACAGCAAAAGAAGGATGCCAAGCCCAGACTGATCAGATGGATCCTTCTCCTCCAGGAATTTGATTTGGAAATCAAGGATAAACTTAGAGTTCAGAATGTGGTAGCATATCACCTGTCCAGAATAGAGTAGCAAGAGCTTCCGCTGAGCAGTACACCCATCACAGACACATTTCTTGACGAGTCCATTCTAGCCGTGGATTCGCTTCATTGGTATGCTTATATTGTTAACTACCTCGTCTTGAGGGAAGTACCACAGGACTGGATGAAGATTCGAAAAGACAAATTCTTATCAACAATCCATTCCTACCAATGTGAGGATCCTCTTTTATTCCGGGAAGGATCGGATTGCATTTGGTGCAGGTGTATCCCTCAGGAGGAGTATCATAGTGTCCTCGAGCATTGTCACTCGCTCAATCTGGTGGACACCGCTCTGGAGATCGAAAAACAATAAAAGTACTTCAGTGTGACTTCTGGGGGCCCACACTATTCAAGGATGCAACAACCTTTGTCAAACGATGCACTGACTGTGAAAGATTAAAAGGCACACTAACAGTGAAAGACTCAATGCCCCTGAAGATCATTCAATAACAGACGTTTTCGATGCTTGGGGCATTGATTTCATTGGACCTTTCCCTAACAGTCAGGGATATGAGCACATCCTTCTTGCCTTTGACTACGTGAGTCGTTTGGTTGAAGCTATCCCAGCTCGAGTCGCTAACAACCAAACATTATGTTGCTTTCTGAAAGAAAACATCATTTCGCAGTTTGGGATTCAGAAGATTCTTATATCAGATGTGGGTAGCCACTTCATTAACAAAGAGGTCAAGAAATTAAGAAGGAGTACGACATTGAACATCGAGTCGCATCTCCTTACCATCCCCAGACCAATGGCATGGTAGAACTATCAAACAGAGAAATCAAGATGATCCTTCAGAAGCTTGTCAAGCTGGACAGAAAGATATGGTCCCAACTCTTGAACTTCGTCCTGTGGACCTACAGAACAGCTTACAAGACTCCTTTGGGCATGCCACCCTATCGTCTTGTGTATGGAAAACCATGCCATCTGCCCGTGGAACTGATTCACAAATCCTTATGGGCAATCAATATGTGAAATTTGGACTCACATGGAAGTGGTCAGAAAAGAAAAGATGATCTGAACAGGCTCCTAGAGTTTCGAGACTATGCATACGATAACACTTTGATGTACAATGAGAAGGTGAAACCCTGGCATAACCGATATATCAGACAAAAGGCCTTCAAAATTAGACAGAAAGTGTGGCTATTTGATGCAAAGTTGAAGATCTTCCTGGACAAATTGAAAAGTAATTGGACATGGCCGTTTCAAGTAGGAGAAGTGCATGACAATGGCAGTATTGCAATATCAGAATTGTCTTCTGACGCACAGCCATTTGTCATCAACGGTCAGTTACTGAAGCTTTAACTTGAGCACTACCTTCTTGGTTGTTGTCGACTCAATCTAAGTACTGCACTTAGATGATACATCTATAACACTTGCAGCATCAAAAGATTCAGATAATGTTCCTCAAAAACTTTTTCTTTGACCTTTTATCTTTTCTTCTCTTCTTTTCATTTTCCTTTCATTTTCAAAAAAAAAAAAGAAAAGTACATGTGTATATTTACAAGGTGTATCACCCCTTTTTGTCCGTCTTCTATACTTAGGGCACACCTTGCCCTAAGTATAGGGGAATGTCCACACCGATTACTTTCATGATTTGATCCTCTCCGTTGTCTCCTCTTCACGCCTATACTTAGGGCTCTCTTACCCTAAGTATAGGGGGAGACAACATGAGTACAATCTGTTCTTCCTCACCCTTTACCCTCCCTGCCTTGTGTACAGTATGCTATACTTAGGATTATTTGATCCTAAGTATAGGGCGGACGGTCAACTTCCTATTCATTTATTCATACCCTTGTTTCTTTCTTAGAATCTTCTATACTCAATCCGAGTTATGTCTTTTCTTTTACTCCTTGATCTATGAGGACATAGCTCGAGCTAAGTATGAGGGGGTCGTATATACTATGTATATACTTTAGAGCCATAACTCGTTCTTTTGTATAATACTTTTGGCTACATTGAAAAGTATTTTTGTATAATAAAAATAAAGTATGTCCAATTTTTATTATAACATTGGACAGACCAACAAATAAAAATAAAATGCATGTCGGACTATGTATATGTTGTATAGAAAATACGCAAGCTTGAGCATCAAAGTTATACCATGTGAGGCTGCAGCTGGATGACTTGACTACACTGGTCATGCATCCCAGGATAGGTAGCTACACTGGCTACCGTCCATTATTTTCTTCACCTCCTCTTCTTGAGTTGGATGCCACTTGAACTTAGAAGGGAATACCCCGCTCCTCGAGGATAGAGTGCTGTATTGAAGAATCATTTGGTTGTCACTCTAGAGAAGTCAGTTCCTTTGTCATTTCAGTTGGGGAGAGCCACTATCACTTACACTATACAAGTTAGCTTCATAGTCATATGGGTTTGCGTATGATGTAGGCTAGTTCTGACCTAGCTATTGAGGTGGTTTGAATCGAGTTCTGTGACTCTCGAAGGCTGTTGTGTTTTAAATTTGGTTCCCTACCAAGTTCCACACACATTTTCACATCAAGGTCTAACATGAGATCCAATCTTTGATGTTGTGAAGACAAGTTTAATTATTGAAATCAATTCCATTTATTCTTTCCTTTTCTTTTCTTCTTTATTCTTTTATACTTATTGCATAAGTGTTTGCTAGGGATTAGCATAGGCAAGTGTAGAGGATGATGAATCTCCATTTCATTACATTTATTCTATTATTTTGGCCTTAAAAACCCTAGCTAATGCATGTAAATAGTATTAATTTGTACATAATAGCATTCATTATTTATTGTATTATTTGTAGACAAAATAAGGTTTTTAATGCCAAAATTATAGAACAAAGAGAAGAAAAGAAAAAGGAATAAAATATTGAAGATATTTTATGACTCTGAAGCCCTAGACCAAGTCAAGAATTGAGTTGGTCGACAAGGAATAAAGTAGGGGGAGATAAGGGCCAAAAATAGAATATAAAAGCCATTTTTTTATTCATTATTCATGCATTTTTTACACCTATTTTATTATTTATTATTTATTCATCAAATGAAGATACTTTGTACATGAAAGTTGTAGATAACAATGTAAACGAAAATACAAAATTGAGTTTGTACAAAAATAATACACAGTGTTCATTTTATGCACAAAATAAAAAGCCAGAAACCCAACTTCCCAGACCCATATCTTGCAAATAAAAACTCAAAACATATCAAAATCACCTCTAATAGTATATAAATTTTCACAAGCTATTTAATGGTGGTGGTTTTATATTTTTTTGAGTTACTGTGTGAAAGTTAGGTTTTTGACCCTCATTGTATATTCTACCTATTAAAATATTCAATTTATTCATCATTCATAAATTTTACAAATTATATTTTTATACTTTTGTAATCATTATCTATAACACATGCACATATTAAAACCAAATAAAACCAAAAGGAAAATGTAAAATAAAATAAGTCTTTAATATACATAGAGAGAATACCTATGTTATTATTTGTATATAAATAAAGATGGATTTCATTCTTTTATTCTTTATTCTTTATATTTTTGTAATATTGTAAATAATTATTAATACTCTATTAAAAATACAAAGTCAAAATAAAATCCAATAAAATTCATTTAAATAAAAAGATGTATATAAAATATAGGTAAAATACCTATAAATATACCTATACAATATACGATATCTATTTATTGAAGTGTGCAAATTACACCATCAAAATAAAATAATATAACCTTATATTCATAAAAATATTTTTTAAATATATAAAATAAAAGAATAAAATAATAAGATAAATGTACAATATATTTATAAAAATATACAAAATATAGACAAATATACCTATAAATACACTAATGAAAATTAACTACTAAAATTATACACCAAAAAATAAATAAAAACCATATTCAAATACTAAATTAAATTATAAACATTTCTTATAATAAAAAATCAATAAAATCATTTGTTCGGTTTAATTAATAAGTCAATGACTAGTCAGCCAGTTTTGTAATTTTGTGCTGAGGAGGTCCAATCACGGACCGTCGGTAGTTGACCATCGGTCAATGCCCCCACCTGCTGCGGATTTGACTCGAAGCCATCCCGTCTTGGGTTTTCTTGCCTTTTTCCTGACCACACCATTCATCTATCCATCGAGATTACCCCCTTCTTACGGAATGATCATTTATCATTATACATACATGCCATACTCCTTAATCATGTGTACATACGCCCAAATCCCTGGTTTTAGACCATCAATAAGGGTGTTGCATTATGTCTATAAATAAAAGTCCCGCATCTCCTTGCAATTTTGGTCACTATCGAGTGTCTAGAATCCTTGGTCTAGAGTCTAGGAGGAATCCTTGTGACAGGGGGAGCGTCTCCAAGCCCAACCCGAGCTTCAGGAGTGAGGGGTACACCCACGGTCGCCCGTCGCCGGTGATCCTGCTCCCTGGGTTACTCCAGGTATAAGATCTATTCCTTTCTCGTTCATTTTACTTCTTCTAGTCCTAGGTTTAATTTCCTGTTGTTAGTTTAGGATTTAATTAATTAGAGTAGTGTTAATCGATCATCCCATAGTTTGTCGGAGTCGAGCTCCGGCGAGCTCCTCCATTCGTGTTCATACCTTCTCCATCGTGCCTTCTGCATTCATCTTGTTTCCCTTCACCTTTTGATCATCCCACAAGCTTTCATTCAAACAGATCCTCCTTGGATCTGGATTCGGAGGTCCAACTTCGTTTCCCTCACCGGACCTCTCTGCCACCGTCCATCCTTCGCCCCATTCCACACTTAACGTGGCCGAGGCACTTTGCCCTCAACCGGTGTGTTCAGTTGTGCAAATCCCAAGCGCCAAATTGACCCCTGGAGGGGAGTCGAAGCTTCGCCGGAGGTACCAGGAGTACCTATCCTTCCCTGACCTCGTAAGGTTGCTCCGGGTACCCTCCGACCTTCATGAGACCTCCAGCCTACAGAGGACTATGCCATGGATCTATCTGGCCATTCAGAAGCTTCAAAGACTGCCTGAGATGCACAGAAGAGGGGAACGAAGTTCGTCTCCCCCGACATTCTTCCATGTTCCTCCTCCCTTGCTCTCTACCGTTGGATCGACAACAAGTGCCAGGTCGACCTCCAGCCGTTGGATGCACCACACCCATAGCCGTCAGATCACAACCAACAATCTAATCTCAAGCATCCATCGACGAAGTGGTATCGAGCCACCACAACGCGACACGTGTCAAGTGGAGGAAGCAGAACCATTGGATCGCTCACATTTTGGGGTAAATTGCATATTCTTGCCCCTAATTTTGTATTTTACTATTTAGTCCTGTAAATAAAAGTTAATGTTGTAAATAAGTTGGGTATTTTACATTAAGGCCCCTGATCTTTCTGTAATTGCACTTTGGTTCCTTCTAGAGTCACGTGTTGTCCCTACGTGATTGGGGAAAATTTGCATGTAAGCCCTAGTAGGTCTTGTAATTGTAAATTAGTCTTTATAATTAAAAAACTTTTATTACTTTGGTATTTTTGCACTATAGCCCCTGTAGTATATTTTATTTGCAAAAATACCATGCTAGGACTTTGATTTTTATATGTTTTATCTGATTACTAAAAATACCTATTGAGCTCCTAAAAATCTACAAAAATATGGAAAAATACCTCGTGCCAAATACTTTCACGCCACATATTTACTTGGTATTTTTGGATTTTTTAATTATTTACTAAAAATATAATGGAGTCTTTTTATTCCTTGTCTAACTTATAGAATACCAAAAAAATACATATACTATATGTTATCCTATTTTATATACAAACCAAAAACCATTAAAAATGGAAAAACAAAAAGCTTAAAAATCGAAAAACCCTAAAATCATTGCTAAAAATCAGAAAATTAAAAATCCAAAATATCTTTTTATATTTTATATTTTTATTTCTATAAATATTTATATATTAAAAATGATTTGTATAATTTTGGAGTTTACTCTATTTTTAAAATCCCATTCATTTTCCGGTATTTAATTAATCCCTTATCTGGCGATACTTTTGACTTTAAAAATACATAAATATTGGTAAAATTTCTAGAAAAATTACAAAAACATTAGAAAATATAAAAAAACCAGTTTATTTTTTGAATTTCATTTATATTTACTCGTGTTTATAAATATATCACTATATATTTGGTATATAAAGCCTTATATATGTCATATTGTTTATAATAAAAGAAAAAGAAAATACATGAAAAATATAAAATATAAAAAGAAAATACAAAATCAGAAAATAAAAAAAATCAAAATATAAAAATATATAGTAACAATAAAAATTAAAAAATATATATAACTAAAAACCCACAAAAAGGTCTATATAAATGAGTGTCTGGGTTGTGCATAAATAACCATAGGCTACATGTATTGATCTCTATGGTTCGACCTCTACATACTTGATCACTATGCATCTTATGTTACAGAAAATAAATTTTAATTCCACATTTTTGCTATTAATTGTATTATGTATACTGTGGGTTGATTGCTGACTAACCGGAGTTTTCGTGTGGGGTCACTTCGATGATTGTCTGTCCGCCTTTTGGATTGACACAACCTTTGTCGAAAATCCTCGTTATCAAGGGGATAGTGCACGCCTTGTGCGGAGCTTCCTACTGTGCCAAAGACGAAAACCATGTCTGGGCCATCTACGAGGAGATGGCAGAAAACTATATTGTGATGGCCCAGACCCGCATCTACACTCAGGGGAAGCCTCTCCCGCAGGTGATTTCTTATTAGAATAATGTATGCATCGATGCCGATCTTTCCACATCTTCTTCGACAACATCACTACTAGAGTCGTCGGCTAGCGACATGGGCATTATCAGCCAAAAGTTGGACCGGATAGAGATCATAGAGAAGAAGAAGTTCTAGGGCCTGGATAAGCTCAACAAGATCAATGAGCTGGCCCAAACCTTGTGTGACCTGAAGACTCGGATGATGTGCCTCCAAGAGGTATAGATGGCTTCTCAGCCCCGTCTTAGGTCACGTACTGATCCAGGGAGCAGCTCTTCCCAACAATCTGCCTCTTACCGCCAGGTTCATCACATCCAGGCAGAGCTGGTTCAGTAGCTCCAGAACCACTAGCAGTCACCATCATCTTCAGACACTCAGAAGGTGGTCTACCAGTTAGATCACCCATTAGCAACCCTTCCCCCATCCCTCCACAAGCAGCGAGAGTCGTTGATGGAAGTCAACGTGATTTGGTACTATCAGTACCATCCACAACCCAGGATTCGTTGTGACCATCTCGGGTTTTGATGGTCCACTAGAGGCACCACTTCCTACGAGCAGCCTCTAGCTCTTGCTAGGTAGGGAAGCCGACCCCAATAGCCCCAGCACTCCCACCAACACCAGCAAAAGCAGGGTCCTCATCCCCACTATCAGGGACAACAGTGGAGGCAGCGGTAGCAGCCTCAACAGTACTCCCAGTCTCCTCCTCACTACCAGCAACATACCCAGCCTCATTTCTAGTGAGGCAACATGTCTGGTTCTCATGCACCGTTTCATGAGAACCCAATACTTGATGATTACTCCCGCTTGCTCTCTGATCAGCAAGACTCCTTCTGGTAAGAAATGGACGAGTTTTGGTAGGAGATGAGGGAGATAGGCAAGCCACCATACCCGCTCAGATCGAACCCAATTCGAACAATCCGAAGAGGAAATCTGAGTAGGAACAATTTACATAGACCACCACTACTCCTAGTGATATTTTGGATGATACTTCTTCTTCTTCTATATTTGATGTTGATTTTGTGACACCTAGGAGCGGTAGGAAGCTAGCCGGCGGTGACTCGTCTGAGCGACGTCTCGATGCAGATTCTAGGGTGCCAAACGAGGATGGAAGCAGTGCTGATGCCGCTTTCCATGACGATGGTGACAGTGGTGCTGATGCCACCAAGGATGTTGATCCAAACGATGGTACTGAGGCCGTCGTATTTCCAGTTGCAGACGGTGGTGCTGATGCCACCATGATTCCGGATGCCATGTCAGAGCGTGGTGCTGATGCCACAAGTTCAGATCTTATCGATGGTACTGATGCCACCAAATTTCCTTTTGTTATGTTGTCTCATCATGTAGCTGAGGATACTTTTGGAAAAATACAAAAATGGAAAAACAACAAAAATCAAAAATATGAGTAAAGGAAAGATTTCTGTATCTCATATGAGTCCATCTATTGTGCCTTATGATCTTTGCATGGATTTAGCCTATTGCATGCACAGGAACCTACTCCTGACCCTCATCTCTCTAGAGAGGGTCCCTCCACCCCCTCCCTCAAGCACTCCGCTTAGAAAAGGGGACCAAAATAGAAAATCCAAAAAAGAAACACCAGATAGAGTTCTACGAGCAGTTGGTAGACATATTCCAGGTACATCTGACTCTTCAGGAAGCACTTGAGCACATCCCTCTTTTCCAGAAGAACTTGAGAGAGAAGACCAATATCCTCATGAAGAAGAGGAACCACAATGCAGAGATCCATGTGCTCACCTGTGCCACATGCTTTGCTATTCAGAACCAATTTCCAACTAAGCGACCTGATGCAGGAGCTCCTTATGTAAGATGCCACATTCTTGAGCAGTGGTTTGATTGTGCTCTATTAGACAACAGTTCTTTGGTTAACCTCCTCCCAGTTACCTTACTCGACCGATTCAAGTTTGTCCCTCTTAGACAGAGCATGATAGTCCTTCAGTTTGCTGATAGATATGTTAAGAGGCCGAAGGGGTTACTCAAGGACGTTGTCATCACAATTCAAGGCATGAAATTCTTCGTGTACTTTGTTGTACTGGACATGGAGATCCCTGAATCAGTGATCGATACCCCCATCATCTAAGGGCGACCTTTCTTGGCCACAGCCAAGGCAATGCCCGATCATGATAGTGGGAAGGTGTGTTTTCGCACCAAGGGTGAAGGTACAAATAGAGACGATCGAGGAGACTAGAGCTAGAGATCCAGCTTGCTCAAAGCATATGACCGATTGAGAGCTGATGACAAATGCAATGTTAGATGTCCACGAGGAGTGTGATTTTGTGATTACAGATGATGAAGCAGTTTGGGCAGATCCAACATCACGAGCTCTTGTCACCACTTCAGACACTACAGATCTACAAATTATAGTGGATGAGAGTTCGGAGAGCACACTCATGGCACGCGACACCTTAGAGTCTAACGGTCATGATCAGGATAGCGAGACAGGTTTTATTTCATGTGATTCAGATTCAGATTCCTAAGACTCAGAAACTGATTTCGATTGGATGGACTTTGATGACTATTTATCGTGCCTAGTGTCTACAGTGCCCACATCTAGGATGGAGAGCGAGCTAGGATAGTTGAAAGATATACTGGCAGGGCCATCTTTGTCAGATTTACAAATTCAACAGGAGTTCTTACATACATATCTGGTAGCCTTCATGCAGACTTTTCATAGGCCAGATTTGCCAGCTCCCACTTATCCTGAATTAAAGACCTTACCATAGAGCATGAAGTATAGGTTCCTTGAGTGTTAGCCAGATATGTTCCGAATCATTATCTCAGCGGATTTGATTGAAGTCCGAGTATCTCATTTGATGGAGGTTCTTTAAAAAAACCGTAAGGCAATAGGATGGAGTGTAGCTGCTCTCCTGGGGATAAGTCTGGCCATGTGCTCCCAACACATATATCTTGAAGAGGACGCCAAGCCATCGCATGAGTTCCAACGAAGGCTAAACATGAATCTATGAGACGTGATCATGATGGAAATATCGTACTAGTGGAGCGTCGATTTTATCTAACCCCATCTTCGACTCCAAATGGGTTAGTCCATTGCATGGGTTACCCATGAAGACGGGTATCACCACAGTTATAAGCGAGTTTGGAGAGGAGATAGCTACCCGAGTAACCACTTCTTGGATGGTCTGTGTGGACTACATACGATTGAATTAGGCCACCAAGAAGGATCATTTCCCGCTGCCATTTATTGATCAGATTATTGATAGGCTAGCTGGGAAGAGTCACTATTGCTTTCTCGACGGGTACTAGGGGTACAATCAGGTAGCCATTGCGCCTGAAGACCAAGAGAAAATGACGTTCACATATCCGGTCAGGACGTATGATTTTAGACGGATGCCCTTTGGTTTCTGTAATGCCCCTACTACATTCCAAAGGTGCATGCTTTCCATCTTCTCGGACATGGTGGGTGAGTGTTTAGAGGTCTTCATGGTTTATTTTCAGTTTATGGCGATGGGTTTTGTGTTTGTCTTGACTGCTTAGACCGAGTAACGCTGCATCGAGGTCAACCTTGTTCTATCTTGGGAGAAGAGTCATTTCTTTATGACTCAGGGGACGATCCTTGGCCATATCATCTCCAACAGGGGCATGGAGGTCGACCTGGCCAAGGTGGATATCATCAAGAAACTCAATCCACTGTCCAATTTGCGACAGTCGCGGTCTTTTCTGGGGCATGTCGATTTCTATTGATGGTTCATACAAGATTTAGTCGGATTGCCCGAACAACTTTCTGATCTGCTAACAAAAGACACTGAGTTCATTGTTGATGATAAGTTTCTTGTTCATTTGAGACTCTCAAGGGTTTAGTTGTGCAAGATCCTGTCCTTCAGCAACCCGATTGGTCTCTCCCATTCGAGATCATGATGAACACTTCTGACTTTGACATAGGGGTTGTGCTTGGGTAGAGGAGGGATGGATTTCCGTTTGACATTCACTACGCTAGCTAGACTTTGGATGTCGCTCAACGGAACTGCACCATGATTGAGAAGGAGATGCTAACCGTAGTCTTTGCTTTGGATTAATTTCGATCTTACATTCTTGGATCTAGAGTGACTATCTATACAGATCACACCATCATCCGATACCTCATAACAAAGAAGGATGCCAAAGCCAGACTGACTAGATGGATCCTTCTACTTCAGGAGATTTATATAGAGATTAAGGATAAAGCTGGAGTCAAGAATGTGGGGGCGAATCACCTCTCCTGATTAGAGCATCTTGAGGATTCAACGTAGATCACACCTATCACAAAGACTTTCCCAGATGAGGTGATTCTTTCTATCACCTCGCTTCCATGGTACGCTGACATTGTGAGCTATCTTATCGCCAAGAAAGTTCCACATGGTTAGACCAAACAACGACTTGAGACCTTCCTTGTGAAGGATAAGTCATACCATTGGGAGGATCCCACCCTTTACCATGAAGGGGGAGATAATGTCTCCTCAAGAGGAGCACCATAGCGTCCTCACCTAGTGCCACAAGCTTGAGGCAAGAGGACATCACTCTTGGAGATGGACAACACAGAAAGTTCTCCAATCCGGCCTTTGGTGTCCTACCCTATTCAAGGATTCAGATGAATTCGTGAAGAGGTGCACTGACTGTCAGAGGATGGATACCTGTGGACAACGTGATATGATGCCGATGCAGCCCATTCACTTCTGTGAGGTTTTTGACGCATGGGGCATCGATTTCATAGGTCCATTCCCTAAGAGTCAGGGGTTTGAGTATATTCTTCTTATTTGGATTATGTTAGTCGTTGGGTTGAGGCCATCCTTGCCTGAGCCGCAGATGCTAGGACTGTTTGCAAATTTTTGAGGAAAATATCATTTCACAGTTCGGGGTACCTAGAGTTTTGATTTCTAAAGGGGGCGGGGGGGCTCATTTTATCAACGACAAGGTAAGGGCCCTTGCTAACAAGTTAACATTGACCATAAATTGCCACTCCATATTACCCTCATACTAATGGTCTTGCTGAAGTTTCGAACAAGAAGATCAAGACTATTTTGCAAAAGATTGTCTGCCTAGACCGAAAGGATTGATCACAGTTTTTGGACTCGGTCTTGTGGGCCTATAGGACTTCCTTCAAGACACTTTTTGACACATCTCCCTTTCAGCTCCTTTATGGAAAGCCATGCCACTTACCATTGGAAATCAAGAACAAGTTACTTTGGGCAGTTATAGAGCTACTATTGGATCCCAAGAGTGTAGGAGATCAAAGGAAAGAAAAGTTGGCATCCTTGGAGGAGTTCAGAGACAACCTTCTTAAATAGCCTACAATATAAGGATAGAGTGAAGATATGACATGATTCTCACATCAGCCATAAACGGTTTGAGCTGAACCAGAGAGTATGGCTATTTGGTGCTAGGTTGATATTATTTCCAGGGAAGTTACAAAGCAAATGGAAGGGATCATACTTAATCAGAAAGGTGTACGACAACGGAAGCATTGATATATCTGAGTTGTCATCTGATTCCACCTTTCGAGTTAATGGTCAACACTTGAAGTCATATCTTGATCATGATCCGCTGATCGTTGATGTTGCCCCTATGCATTTTGTACGAGATGTGGTCTTTGACTCACATCATTTGCATCTCATGCTTGAGTATCACTTCTTCTTCTTCACAGCTGTATAGATCCAAACTATCCATATCATTCATTCTTATTTTTTGACACCTGACTTTATCTTATGATTATGCTATACTTAGGGGACACTTTTCCATAATCATAGGGGGGTATCAGATCTGTAATTACTCATTTGTTTCTATTTAACTCTATTTTACTGCCTATACGTAGGGATATTTTACCCTAAGTATAGAGGAGGTAATACTTGTACATCCTATTCTTCGATTTTCCCCTTGTGTACATACTATACTTATGATTATTTGATCCTATGTATAGAGGGATCACTGACCTCTATTCATTTGATTCATTGTATTCCTTCATTCATCGTTGTAGTATAACATTCTTTCACTTCCCAATACTCAGCACGAGTTATGTCTTCTTTCATCGTTTTTTGATCACTCTGAGGACATCGTTCGAGCTAAGTATAGGGGGTGTCATATATATTGTATATATACTTTAGCCATAACTCGTACTTTGTGTGTGTTAATAATATGTCTAAAAATCACAAAAATTTTAAAATATTTTCTCCCACATAAATGCATGTAAAATCCTTTTGTAAAAAGTATTTTTTTTACAAATTTTTGCAAAAATGATTTTGTTTGTAAATTTTTTTGTAAATATTTTTGTATCAAAATTTAGTATATAGTACCAATTTTTTTGAAAAATATTTGAAAATAAATGCTTGCAAAAAATTGTTCGTAAATATTTGTAAAAATATTTTGTAAAACTTTTTTCTTCTTTCTTTCAATAAAAATTCCCATAAAAATTTGCATATTTTGAAAAATGTTTCAAAAAGTGTTTTGTATATATTTGCATGTGCTTTCTTCAGAATCATGGTTGACATTTAAACTAGTCTGGAATTAAATTGAAAAATGAAGCTTGATTAAGATCTTAATCCACTTAACATCAAAGGAACCTTATAGGATATGGGGGTTAAGACTTTTTAGGTCCATAGTAACTTAATTCTTTAAGTCCAGTAGGCTATGTTCACATGTCATCTTGATGAGCCTAAGTAGAACACTTAATAATGCACGCATGACTCTCAGAGACAATGGCTTGACTTGGACACACACCTTACACGTAGCTCAACATGAATGAGGTAGTGAGGAGGCATAATCCTTTGGCTTGGGATATCATACAATGGTAGTACTGCTAGCCGAAACCTCTCGTCTTCCTCTGGGAGGGATGTGCGCCTCAACCTGATCTAGTGGCATTGAGGTCTAAAGACAGGAGACTGTGGGTTAATGCTTCAAAAGTGGGATAGTATACTGGCTCAAGAAGAAAAACTTCTTATGTATATGTTGCACCATGTAGATATGTTGTACATATGCACATAAAAAAAGAGTGCAAAAATTTGAAAAACTCTAAAAAAGGGACATGCCTGATTGAAAATAAAATGCTTGCCAGAGTATATAATGAATAAGAAAAGCTTACGTTTTTCACCTTCTCATCTCATGGAAGCTTGCAGGTGGAGACTTAGCTACACTGGTTAAGCTCCAAGGGATACGTGGCAACACTGGTCACAATACATTTTCTTCTTTCCCCCTCTTCTTGAGCTAGTTGTACGTGAACTTAGAAGGGAATACCCCGCTCAAGGAAAGAGTTGATAGACTGGGGGATTAGAGTTACCTTGTTGAGTGAGGCTTTTTCTTTGCCATTTCTGAGGTGGGGAGTTATATATCACTTACACGGTACAAGGAAAGATGCATAGTCAATAGAGTTTGCGTATGTAGACTTGTTCTGACCCGGTTATTAAGGAGTCATGACCATAGAACTTGGAACTTGTAGGTTGTTGAGTCTTAAACCTATTTCCCAATAAGGTTCTGCCAAACTAATAATCTAAAGGTTTGACTGAGCTTCATACTCAACTTAATGAAGACAAGTTTAATAATCAACTATGATTCTGTTTCTTCTCTTCTCTTCTTTTTCTCTTCTTTTTTAAATAAGTGTTTGCTAAGGGATTAGCATAGGTAAAGTATAGGGGATGATGAATCTACGATTCTCATTCTTTATTCTTTTATTTTGGTTCTTTCTTTTAGCAAAACAATCTATAAATACCTATAAATACAATAAATTAATTTTGTGCATATCATTGTTAATATTTCCCAATTAACACTTGTTTTCCATAAAATAAAAGAATAAAGGGAAAAGAAAAAGAAGGATGTATTTATAATAAACACAGAGTGACCTAAAACCCAAGAAAAGGTCAAATTTTGACTTGATCGCAAAGAAAATAAGTAGAGAGAGATAATGGTACACTATATATTGTACATGCCACCTATACTTGTACAAAATATTTATTTATTTATTTTGATAGAATATAAATATCTTATTCTTTTTACACACTTGTATATAACCCTAGAAATAATCGAAAAATAAAATAAAAATCATAAAAACAAAAAAAATAAAATCCACAATTCATTATACAAAAGATACATGTGTATATATAATACCTATTTATTTAATAACCTTATGTAAATTATAAAAATCATATAAAAAACTTTTTATACTCCTTACATTATTTCGTAAAAAAAAAATAAAAAATAAAAAGTATTTTTGTTAAAATAATAAAATAAAAATATTTGTCCATAATACATAGTATAATATGCATGTACATAACATATTATATTGTATATACCCTATTTTTTTTTCATAAAAATAAATAAAAATGACAGAAAAATAACTCTCAAAATAATAATTATTTCTTATTTTGTATACTTTTATTTTAAAACCATTTACTATTTTTTATTTAATATTTTTTTTTATTTTTTGTGAATACTAAATTCCGATTGGTCCGCGTCTGATTGTTGACCTCAGTCAACGTCTCCTCCCCAGCCGGGTCGACCCGATTTTGTTCACTGGAGTCCATTTCTCCCTATTTTCCAGACCAGGTTCGGCATCCATGTGCCTCGATTCCACCGCTCGACTGTGCTCCTAGGATCCGTCATCGTTGCAGATCCCTAGGTGCAGCCAAATCTACCTAGGGTTTCGCTCCACAGATCGATTTTTCCAGACCATCGAGCTCACATATAAATTCCTTCTTCTGCTTCTCCAGCTCCTTAGCTCGTTCCTTGCCACCCTTTTTCCCCCTAGCCACCTCCAACTAAGTGACAGGTGTCTGGATTGACCTTCGGAGATCGGATTGCTGCTGAATCGACCATGCTCAACCAACGTGGTTAATGTTCTGCCGTGTATAGCCTCTCTGGTCCACTACAGCTTGGTCGAGGACAAAATCTTCACCGTTCCCCTCTCATGGAGTTCCTTCATTTGTGAGTAGCATAAGGTATCCATCATATCACCCCTACTTGCCATTCTGCTTCAATTTAGTCTTCCATCGCCGCCATAGTCCACTCGCTCCAGCCAGACAGTCAGAGCCCCGTATCGACCACCTCACTGCACAGATCAACACTCCCACTCACCCTCCTTCTTCTTCTCACGACCTGACCACCATAGATTCACTAATCGCAGTGAGATTAAGGCAGAGACCTCCTTCCTCCATTCCCGTCGGAGGTCGAACCCCATTCCCTGTCGCTTCTCCATGTTTTGCCATGCAATAACCCGATCGGAGAGACCCCTCTGAGTCGCTCTACCCTTTGTAGGAGCAGGCATGCACCAGGAGAATAGAATAGTATCCCTTATGCTCATCCAGAGAAGCTCCAAGTGCCGGACCACTGCTATGCCTATCCGACAGTCATCCTTCTCATCGGCACTGCCTCATTGAGGCAGAGTACTTTCATGAATGTTCGGACCCCTCAGAGTTTTTATTGGAGCGTCGGATCTCGGTCCTTGCTCAGTTGAAGTTCGCCTGGGTCGAGTTCGTCCAGGACCTCTTACTACCTTTCGATTAGGAGCCGCTTTCCAGATCCGATCAGGGTCATATGACCATGCCTTCATCCTAACGGTCTGATAAGATCCTAGGGGATCATCTAACATGCATGTCTCTGACAATAGCAGAGCCATAAGATTTTTTTCAGGGGAATATCATTGAAGGATATTGAGAATCCTTAAGCGCATCACGGAAGAGTGACGATCGCATCGAATACGATCGGGGCGACTAGTCGTACTAGTCGCAAGGTGCAGCGGAATTTTAAAAAATTTTAAATCAAACGATGAAACCACATGATCACGAGAACACTTCTCGGATCGTTTCATCAAACCACAAAGTATAAGGAATACCTTTGAAGCGTGGTTGTGATCGCGAGATCCCAAACAAGAGATCCTCCTGTCTCAAGTCCAATCCATGAAGAACGCACTTGCGGGCACGATGAGTCGCGTTCCTCCCGCAATCCTTGATGAAGATCCAAGCAATAGATCCTCTGATTTCGTCAAACGAAATCCGTCGTCTTCTTCTACAGCAAGTAGCCACGAAGAAGAAGGAGATCCTCGAGTCGTCGAAGGCGAAGACGAGAACTTCTCTCCTTTCTCAACAATGGTGGTCGGCCACCCTATGGAGAGAGAGAGAGAGAGCACGAGAATGAGAGGGAGAGAGAGAAGAAGAGTAGACGTCTACTTGGTGTGTTTTTCAAAGGCTAAGGCTACCCTCTTTATATATTAGTTTGGGATCCAATGGATCTCAATCCATGGCTCTCATGGATCCAACGGTCATTGTAATCCAAGAGCAATCCAACGGCTATGATAGTTGGTTAAAACCCAACAACATTAATTTATATTATATTAAATATGTGTTGAATTATTATCAACAAAAATTTAATTAACATAAATTAATTAATCAAGAGATAATAAGTCAACAAATAAGAGGAGACAACAACCCCTCCTAAATTCAAGAAGGCGTCACTTATGACTAAGTCAAAGGTGACACAACCTATGATTATAGGTGGTTTTGTCTCCTTTTATTTATATTATTATTTCTTAATTATTTGCAATAATTATTATTGCAATAATATCCACCAAATTAATTTGTGAATATTTCACTCATGCCATTGAAAAATATGTGAATCATATTCACATCCCAAACTAATTTGTAAATTACATTTCCAATTAATTAACTAAGGTGGATCCAATCCACATTAAAAATTAACAAATGTTATTTACAATATTTCTCTCTCTCTCTGATATATTATAAATCTCATTTATAATATACGCAGATATTTTGGATATCACTATCCACGATCTGCTTATCCTTGATAATTAAATCCCATTTAATTATCTTGGACAATCATTCTCTCAATATGAATCTTATTCATATTGTACTTGATAATTAAATCTCATTTAATTATCTTGGACACATTCTCATAATATGAATCTTATTCATATTATACTTTGATAATTAAATCTCACTTAATCATCAAAATCTTCTTGCTTGGATACTAAATTCATCACAGGAATTATTCTTGAACTCCTTCAAGAATAATGCGCCTTCTCTGTAGATACTTGGAGATAAGGATGGGGCGATTGTATTGTTCCACGTATAGTGACTTGGATGTTGAGATCTCATCTCAAATCCAGATCTAACGGACCTCTCATAGATGCTTGATTAAATCAAGTCCGTATACTTAATCTTCTCATTGCATCTGAATCACATTCAGATCAATGTCCAACATTTGGACTAAGATTAAGTTACTTCTCTACTAAGAGGAGTCACTAAAATCCAGACCTGTTTCATCACTCCCTCGGACTGGAAGCGTCATGGTTATACAACCGTTTATGATCACATCACCCTCAGGTATTCCCAATACCTGCACATCCTGCATACTGGAAGACCAATGATCAACCTGAAGATGAACATCTATTTTATACTGTCTTCTTCAGGGTTCGATCACCAAGTTTCTCATTCTTGGTCATTGGGATTTGGTATCGATCATATGCTTTCCCAAAGCATATATCATACCTTCAAATTCTTGTCATGCTTCCAAAGCACGACGACCATGCATGGAATTTGATCGGTCCCAATACCTCATGATTGAGCTCATGTCTTCCGGTTCACAAGTGAACCTGTATGATCCCTTTGAGAGATCGTATTACTCATATGCCCTTATATGCACACCAGCTCGCCGGTATATAGACCTTGGTTAGGTCATCAACCTACTGGTCTGCCAAATGTACACACTCAAACATATAGTAACACATCTGTCTCTGGTCAGAGGATGTGTGCCTATGCTGTGACAGCATTCAATATAGGACTTAGGTTATCTCGATCTCGCTAAGTCAACCCATTGACTTAACTAATCTGACACCTCCGAATCACTATTCCCATGTAGAGGACCTGCATCGAGAGGTCGGTCAGATATCAACCTATGTGAGAAAGGATTGCCATCTCCTACTCTGGTTGGAGATCATCTCTTAATAATCATTTGACGGTGCTTGATGAGTCCTCTATCTATCCCATTAGATATTCATCCAAGCACCAGCCTATATGATTCATTTAATGAATCAACAGCTATATGATCATCAAGATGGACATGGTACATAACCCTAATTGTACAGAGGGACCTATTATGCAAATTATTTATTCTTCATTTCAGATCAGGGAATGATACGTGCAATAACATTTATTGCATAATGGCTCGCCGTGGGCTCGCATGTCCAACAATCTCCCACTAGCCCAAAGAGCCATTAATGGGCTAATCATTTAAACACGCACTTATGTGACAATCATAGGCTATTTAGAAAATAGCTAGGTAAGCTGATCAGTCACTCTGTTCCCGTGAGACTACGCCAAGTCCTTTTACGGCACTTGCATATCCCCAGTAACAGTGCTCGCATCTAATGCGAATGTTGCATCTAATGCAACTAATACTCAATCTTGTCAGTCATAGTATCCTTGATACTACAACTCAAAGAAATATTATTATAACCAGCATGAAATTTCTATTATCCTTATCAGAATACCCTTATCCCTGGAGATCTCTATCTCCTAAGGTATTCGCAGTTAAGACCTTTTAGATTTCCATCTAAAAGTCTTAATTTCTTGAAGATAAGACTTAGAGATCACTATCTCTAAAGCCTTGTCATCTTTGAAGATATTGTTATTACTGCAATTAAGTGTTCTATCTCCATAGTAGGATTAGTAACAGTTTACTGCTCTCACTGCATGGCAGATATCTGGCTTCTGTACACATCTAGTATACTTTCAGCTTTTCATAACTGATGCACAAAAAGGGCAACCAGTTTTAGCATTCACTTCCTCAACTCTTTGAGGTGCTATCCCTTTAGATAGGTCAGTACCAAATCTTTAAGGTAAGAAAGCATTTCTTGGAATTTCCAGAAAATGGAACATGTCCAAGGTGTACTACAAATGTGACAGTCCCAATACCCTCTTTTCTTTGCTTCTGAACACCTTCAGAACTAAGATCCAAGAGCCATCTTTGAGATCATATCTCAAGGTATGGAATAGCCAGATCACAAAACACTTATTATCATCCTTATATCATTCCAAATGATTAGGATATTATCTACATTTAGCACGATGAACACAATGACACTACCACTAAGCTTCACATGGTTCATCAAGATTCTATTTGAAATTATAACAATTATAATTTCATCAAATCTTATGTTCCAACGACAATAAGCTTATTTGAGTCCAAAGATGGAGTTCTTTAGCCAGCACATCTTGCATTCCTCAACCATGAAACCCTGTGCCTACTTCATGTGGATATCCTCAAAGATGTATTCATAGAGGAATACAATCTTGACTCACATCTTGAAGATGCCATAGTCAAATTGTGTAACTAGGGTTAGAAATATTCTGATGGGTTTAAGCATGATCATTGAAAAGCAAGCCTCATCGCAATCGATGTCTTCTCTTCGGTGCGTACCTCATGGCTACGAACCGTGCTTTGAAGGTCTCTACCTTATCATCAGGTTCCCTCTTTCTATTGAAGATCCATTTACACCTTAATGGGTCTAACCCTTATAGGTGGATCCTCGAGGGTCCATATACAACACTTGTATATGAAGTCTACCTTAGACCTTTATTGCTAATATCCATCTTTCCATGTCATGATCCTCAGGAGCTTCATCATATGAAGTCCGATCATTGTCAGACTTAACTGACACATGGAATACATCTTCAAACTTATTTGAAGAAGTATTAGTGTTTCATCTTTAATTGTCCCTTTTAGTTTCCAATTTCTGGAGCCTCATTATCTTCTCAAGATTAAATGAGTTCCTATACTTCATTTTCATCTTCATTCTCAAGAGAGTCATCCTATAAGAATCATATTCTCAAAGATGAGATATTTTAAGAATCTCAAGGTCGTAAAGTAGATATCCAATACCATCCTTTATTTTCCTAATGAAGTATCACTCTCAAGTGCTAGATTCCAGCTTACATGCATGGAACCTTAATAAGGATATTTATATTGTAGTCTCTACTACAAATATATACCTAGAAACTAAGGGATAATTATGCTAAAATTCATCATTGATCAAATCATGTCACACATGATCTAATTGTATCTTCCTACAACTCCATTGAGTTTAGGTGTGTCAGGAGGATTGAGATAGAAATGATATTCATATCTCCATAAGATATTCTTTGAATTCATCTAATAGGTACTTGTTACCTTGATTAGATAAAATTCATATAATCTTCCTTCAAACTTTGGTTCTAAACCAAAATTACGAAATCTTTGAACATTTCAAAGGTTTCCCAGGTGAAGAGAAGAAATCTCATATCATACATGATCATCAATAGATATCACATATCCACAATGTTCACTATGATATAGATGATTCACATACATCAATATGTATGAGATCTCGAATACCTTGACATCTTACACCTTTCCCAAAAAAAAAGGTGTATTAGACATTTTACTTTGAATACAATATTCACAAGTATGTAAGATTTGAAATTTTAGACATTCTAAAGTTTCATATCTTACTAGTCTATTGATCTCATCAGTAGACATATGTCCAAAACTTGATGCTAAATCATTGTCAAATGATCTTTATCCTCCTATTGATCTTATAAGGTTTAACTTTCAGTATTAGAAATCTTAATGAACCATTCATTAAATTTCTAATTTAGTAGAGTCCACTAGATGCTAGATTATTATCTGAAATATATCCATCATAACTCTTTATGATAGGTTTATTTCAGAATTCATGTTTATTTCCAACATTTAGAAACAAACAATGAGTGTATTCTAATATCTAGGTCATAGAGACATTCTCTAAGACTAAGGCTCTCCCACTGAAATTAAGAAGTATATCAATCCAACAGAGATTGTTGCAACAATTGCATCAATGTATATGTTGATAACTATAAACCTTAAGATCAAATTTTTCTAGTCTTCTAAAACATGTGCAACACATTGCAAGCGTTGTTAGAAGATTGAGATACAATTATCAGACTTTATCTTATCAAATAAGCAAGTCAATTTCAATGATCAAATGTAGATATAGATTATCATGATGCACTATCTGAATCCTTCTCCAAGGATTCTAGATAGACTTGATAGTCATACTACCAACACATCAACTTATTACAGTATTGGCATTCATCCAACTCTTTGGATGTCATATGGAAGTCATAGAAGTATAATCAACTCTTTGACTTTCCTTCTCACACGGGTCCGACGCACGCTTCCAATGTGCTCTCTTCATCTATAAACAACCATTGTTCAAGACTAAGGATCTCTTATGTTAAATTCAAAAAGAATTCAATGTAAGAGCATTTCAACATTTATACATGCTTCATTAAATTCATACAATATGAATATTATGAAGCTTCATGAATGACTAGAGTATAGACAGTAGAATGATGACACACATCATGTCTACATCCATCTAGACTCTTAAAACATTGGTTCAGGTAGGTATTCAAATATTTTGAATACATCATCTCTTTCGAGCCACCATTCTGCATAATGCAGAGAACCATGTCATTCATGATTAAATGTTTAGAGTACATGTGTATGCCAGAACATCTTCTTAGATTTTATAAGGATTATTCGACAATTACGATCACCATCGATATGTCACTTCTAAAGTACACTCGATGAAATATCAAGACCATAGAGACATACAAACCCTAAGGTGATGTCTCATTGTCTTATTTAATCGTCATTCCTCATTATGTTGAGGAAACTTGCACATTGCAACCACATACAATATGTGTCCAATTGCAAGTACAATATCTGGATCATGAGTCCAATCCATGATATTTTACTGGTTATTATTGAGTATAACATTGAGTGGGTTTAATGAAGGATTATCTGAAATAAGAAATTTGCATAAGGGTATATACATTATATATACATATTTTACTTTGATTTAGGAATTTTAAATCAAATTTGTCTTGCCTTGTCAACAATGAAAGTTCATTCCCTTAATCACTTTCAATGTAAGAGATATTCTTACCATTATATCTCTAGCAAGATCTGGGATCTCCTTTCCTATCATTGTCACATCCCAATAATATGAGAACCTGCGACTCCGATAAAAAGAAGCGGGAACACATTCCGCCTTGCAAGTCCAACTTGCATTTCCCAATTCGGTCTTTAACACACGGGCCCACCACCCCTAAGGTGATGTTGACCCACTGCTAATTGAACCAACCGTCAACATGCTTAAAACTCGCTATACGCAATCCAATATCGCCCCAATAATATGATGACCCGATATTGGGGTCACTACGTATACGGCCTTACTCATTCGAGAAGCAAAGAACCCGATCCAATTAAATCATATATAAGATCTGTCACTTCGGACAGGCGTATCCTATATACAACAACTGGCGACGGAATTCTTTGCCTTGACGGGAGACCATGGATGTCACTTATGTGATCCTCCACCTCTTATTCAAATTGTAATTAATTATCGTGAATCATATTCACATAATTAATTCTTCCAAGGGAAATACACATCTATTCATAATAGAGTGTTTCATAGGATATAATTAATTTAATCACATTAAATCAATCATCAATCCTATTATCATTCAAAAAACTTTGAATTTTACTTGAATAGTAGGTATAATCTCAAAGTACGTATTATTTCGAATTTTAATAATTAGAAATACACTTTGATTTCTCCAGCATTATCCAATCCCTACCCGCTGTCATGGCCAGTACCGACGAGAGTGGGACGGACCGCATACGTTGCAACCCGCTATCCCAGCGATCTCCGACTAGACACCATATCCACCTCAGGAAAGGATAATGCCAGATAGATCATCATGTACTTTGAGATGCTCATCGGTTTTTCAACCGAAATTATACCATATAATATACATCAAAACATTTTTGATTATATTATAAGAAGATTTGCTAAACAAATCCCCAATCCTATTCAAGCAAGAGGGGTTTTTCATGTAAATGTTGTCCTACAACTATTGTAGGATAAACTATGGTTTTCATGAAAGCAATGTTTGTTGATGAACCAATGATCAAGATCTAATATCTCATCATTGTGGTTTTGGCAAGTGTCATTCAATGAAATAATTATTTCTTTAAATATTTCACAAATATTTATCACTAATTATTCCAGAAAATTAACAATTAATTTTCATCATGATAATTGAATGACATATCACAAGGTTCAAGATCAAAAATGTTAATTTCCAGCAGTGACCCCCAATCACTAAAATTAACTTATCTTGATCAATTTAAATCCAAAAATTGCAAACTCAGTTTCCAAAGATTGCCTATTTGATTTATTGAAGAACCCAAGTAATAAATCATGCATTTCAAGGCGGATTAAAATCGCAATTATCTCATTAATCACGTTTAAATCCGCAGTTCCCGCAACAGTGAATATAGTCATATTCAAAAAGCCATATCTTGAGCAAATATAGTCCAAATTTAGTAAACTCAAGTCCTATGGTTTCCTTGTTTAATGGGGAAAAAAAAACAATTGAAAATTTCGTGTTTAAACATTTTAAACAGTACAGAAAAATTCAATTAGTCAGAGGTGCGAAAATTGAAATGCAGTAAAAATTTCGCAACCCTTTCAAGAACCAAATCGTCTAAGGTCCATGGATCATATCCAAACCCTTATTCAACCTATGGCTCTGATACCACTTGAAGGATATTGAGAATCCTTAAGCGCATCACGGAAGCGTGACGATCGCATCGAATACGATCGAGGCGACTAGTCGTACTAGTCGCAAGGTGCAGCGGAATTTAAAAAATTTTTAAATCAAACGATGAAACCACATGATCACGAGAACACTTCTCGGATCGTTTCATCAAACCACAAAGTATAAGGAATACCTTTGAAGCGTGGTTGTGATTGCGAGATCCCAAACAAGAGATCCTCCTGTCTCAAGTCCGATCCATGAAGAACGCACTTGCGGGCACGATGATGAGTCGCGTTCCTCCCGCAATCCTTGATGAAGATCCAAGCAATAGATCCTCTGATTTCGTCAAACGAAATCTGTCGTCTTCTTCTACAGCAAGTAGCCACGAAGAAGAAGGAGATCCTCGAGTCGTCTAAGGCGAAGACGAGAACTTCTCTCCTTTCTCAACAATGGTGGTCGGCCACCCTATGGAGAGAGAGAGAGAGCACGAGAATGAGAGGGAGAGAGAGAAGTAGAGTAGACGTCTACTTGGTGTGTTTTTCAAAGGCTAAGGCTACCCTCTTTATATATTAGTTCCATGGCTCTCATGGATCCAACGGTCATTGTAATCCAAGAGCAATCCAACGGCTATGATAGTTGTTGGTTAAAACCCAACAACATTAATTTATATTAAATTAAAAATATGTTGAATTATTATCAACAAAAATTTAATTAACATAAATTAATTAATCAAGAGATAATAAGTCAACAAATAAGAGGAGACAACAACCCCTCCTAAATTCAAGGAGGCGTCACTTATGACTAAGTCATAGGTGACGCCACCTATGATTATAGGTGGTTTTGTCTCCTTTTATTTATATTATTATTTCTTAATTATTTGCAATAATTATTATTGCAATAATATCCACCAAATTAATTCCAAATTAATTTGTGAATATTTCACTCATGCCATTGAAAAATATGTGAATCATATTCACATCCCAAACTAATTTGTAAATTACATTTCCAATTAATTAACTAAGGTGGATCCAATCCACATTTAAAATTAACAAATGTTATTTACAATATTTCTCTCTCTCTCTGATATATTATAAATCTCATTTATAATATACGCAGATATTCTGGATATCACTATCCACGATCTGCTTATCCTTGATAATTAAATCCCATTTAATTATCTTGGACAATCATTCTCTCAATATGAATCTTATTCATATTGTACTTGATAATTAAATCTCATTTAATTATCTTGGACACATTCTCATAATATGAATCTTATTCATATTATACTTTGATAATTAAATCTCACTTAATCATCAAAATCTTCTTGCTTGGATACTAAATTCATCACAGGAATTATTCTTGAACTCCTTCAAGAATAATGCGCCTTCTCCGTAGATACTTGGAGATAAGGACAGGGCGATTGTATTGTTCCATGTATAGTGACTTGGATGTTGAGATCTCATCTCAAATCCAGATCTAACGGACCTCTCATAGATGCTTGATTAAATCAAGTCCGTATACTTAATCTTCTCATTGCATCTGAATCACATTCAGATCAATGTCCAACATTTGGACTAAGATTAAGTTACTTCTCTACTAAGAGGAGTCACTAAAATCCAGACCTGTTTCATCACTCCCTCGGACTGGAAGCGTCATGGTTATACAACCGTTTATGATCACATCACCCTCAGGTATTCCCAATACCTGCACATCCTGCATACTGGAAGACCAATGATCAACCTGAAGATGAAGATCTATTTTATACTGTCTTCTTCAAGGTTCGATCACCAAGTTTCTCAATCTTGGTCATTGGGATTTGGTATCGATCATATGCTTTCCCAAAGCATATATCATACCTTCAAATTCTTGTCATGCTTCCAAAGCACGACGACCATGCATGGAATTTGATCGGTCCCAATACCTCATGAGTGAGCTCATGTCTTCCGGTTCACAAGTGAACCTGTATGATCCCTTTGAGAGATCGTATTACTCATATGCCCTTATATGCACACTAGCTCGCCGGTATATAGACCTTGGTTAGGTCATCAACCTACTGGTCTGCCAAATGTACACACTCAGACATATAGTAACACATCTGTCTCCGGTCAGAGGATGTGTGCCTATGCTGTGACAGCATTCAACATAGGACTTAGGTTATCTCGATCTCGCTAAGTCAACCCATTGACTTAACTAATCTGACACCTCTGAATCACTATTCCCATGCAGAGGACCTACATCGAGAGGTCGGTTAGATATCAACCTATGTGAGAAAGGATTGCCATCTCCTACTCAGGCTGGAGATCATCTCTTAATAATCATTTGACGGTGCTTGATGAGTCCTCTATCTAACCCATTAGATATTCATCCAAGCACCAGCCTCTATGATTCATTTAATGAACCAACAGCTATATGATCATCAAGACGGCCATGGTACATAACCCTAATTGTACAGAGGGACCTATTATGCAAATTATTTATTCTTCATTTCAGATCAGGGAATGATACGTGCAATAACATTTATTGCATAATGGCTCGCCGTGGGCTCGCATGTCCAACAATCATAGCCATCCACCTTTGCCTCCACGAGCAAGCGCCACATGTCTGTAAGGGTAACTTTTTGCTTTCTACCCTGTCTTTTATGTCATTTATATTTAGTCCTAGAAATGTATTAATTATTTAAGAAAATTTGTAGTTAGACCCTTATTCTTTCTATTTTTCATTTTTTGTCATGTTTGGTTGAGTTCACGTGCATCCCCACGTGATTATCTGGGATATTTGTAGTATCTGTTCAAAGTTTTTATGATGTTATGGAATGAATTAAATGTTTTAAGATTTGCATTTATACCCCTGTGAGTCTGGATCATGTGTTGTGCAAGCTTTGTCTAGATAAATTGCAGATTTGGTCTCGAGCTCTATTTAGTTGTTATTCTTTGATCCTGGAAATTAAGGCATTTACATTTGGGTCCCTATAAACTGCTTTTAATTCCTTGTCTTTTATTTGATGAAATAAATAGCAACATGGCCCTAAAAATTCTACAAAAATACATGTTAGTTCCTGCTTGCCTGTTATTTGCTTGGTAATTTTGGTTTGCCATTTTGATTTTATTTTAATATTATTGAAAATTCAAAAACTTATAAACAATGTCATATTTGTGTTATAAAAGTCATATAAATTTGAAAAAGTCTAGGAAAAGTACATAAAAATTCATGTAGTTATGTTTCTTTGACTTTTGTTTCCAGTATTAATTTTGTTTGAGAAAATCTGTACAAAACTCTAAAAATTACTAAACACCCAAAATCTTATAAAACTTGTATAAATCAAAGAAAAATCCAAAAATAGTGTTTTCACTTCTGTTTGTGGGTTTACTACTATTTTATCATAAAAATATCATCTAGGAATTTTGGGAAATTTAAATATTTTTAATTTGCAAATTGTTCCTAGATGTGCACTATTTTGTATTTTCATCACTTTTTTATTTTTAGAAATTCACAAAAAATATCTGAAAAAACCCTAAAAATTACCAAAAATAATTTAAAATTTATAAAACGAAAAATATTTTTATTATAATTTTCTGAGCATTTTTACTATTTTAAAAAACAAAAAATAGTGTTGTGTGTCTTTTATTTCTTGTATTTTGTTTTTGTTGTATTAAAAATTAAAAATTTGAAAATTAAAAACCACCAAAAATATTTGTTTCCTCGAAATCCATCTACTTAGTTTTTGTGTTCAACTGTGGTTGCTATACCAGGTATTACATTCCTTGTTGATTTTTGAGAGTGGTTTATTTGTCTTGTGACTGATTTGATTGATTGGGGACAACAACATTTGTTTTATTTATTCAACCTTAGTCAATCATGAACCTCGGTCATTAATCTCCCTGTGTACTTGGTAGTGAGTAACTTCTTATAGATTCGCTAAACTTAGATTGAAAAGATAATTGACCAAACTTTCACGATCTTCACAATGTGTTCAGTTGGTGAGTCAGAGGTTTGTATTGTGTTTTTTTGCTAGTGTAGAGATCCCTCTACACACTTTGCGCCTTTCTTCTCATTTTTTCTTCTTGTTTGACTATGTTTTCTTGCATCTTGCCTCTTGACATCGAAGATGTCGGATTGGAGTATTTTTTGCTCATACCTCATGAGATTATCTTTATCCACTCCAGTTCGGTTATTTTCACCAGTTTGAGATGACTCTCTTCCCAAATTCACCTCTTCCTCCACACCACCATTTTTTCTCCAATAAATCACCTGGTTGAGATTGACCCTAATCTTAAACTATCATTTGAACCTCCATATTTTTTTGAGGACTGATCGAGTGCCTTGCACTTTTATAGAGACCGATACTGATTCTGAGGACTCGATGGCACCACCAAGGGAAAGGGACCGATTACTGAGCAAGATGAGATCAACTCCATTATGTTAGCATACATGCAGGCCATTCAAGCCCAGCTGACTGAGCATGCCAACGTCTAGGCATGAATTCGTGATATGATCATAGAGCTGAGGAATGACAGAGGAGAGAGGAGAGAGGAGGATGAGTAGATGAGAGGTGGTAGGAATAGGGGAGCTGAGTAGTAGCCTAGAGTGTAGCCTAAGCCTATACTGAGAGATGTCTGTAATCTAGGCGCATAATACACTATGACATGGATTCAGATACCTGCGGTTCATGGGCATTTCAAGCTGAAGCCCACTATTCTTTCATTGCTCCCGATATTCCATGGACACAATCACGTGGAGCTGTATATTCACCTCCAACAGTTTGATCTCATATGCAGTGCTATCCACTACCCTAACATTCCTTAAAGGTAGTGAAGATGAGAACCTTCCCGTTCAACTTGATGGCCAAGGCCTTATATTGGATCAACCATTTGGGAAAAGGTTATCACATCCTAGGATGAGTTTAGATCTACATTTCTTAGCAAGTACTATCCCCTTGGGCGATTGAATCAGATATGATCTTTGATAGCCAACTTCTCCCAGTTTTACCATGAGCTTATTCACGAGGCGTGGGGAAGATTCAAGGATTTGACAGAGAAATGCCCCCATCACGATATACAAAAGATGATCCTCACGTACAATTTCTTTGAGGGTTTGAGATAAGAAAATTAGAGATTGGTAGACGATGCTTGTGGGGGATCTCACTTTAGTAAGGATGAAGATGTTCTTTATCAGATATTTGAGGAGATGGTAGAGAGTTTAGCAGCCTCATCTTCCTCCTGTGCATTCTAGAAGCATCCTACATCTTCTTCTTCAGCACCCCACAAGGATGTCAACATGACGACATCTCATGATGTGGATAGGGTGGACAATGCAACTCTGATCATCATTGGAAACCACCTATATAAAGTAGATATAATCAAAAATCAATCACAAGATCTAGATAAATTACAAGTGATAGAACAATGGACTAAGCAACTGGATAAGCTGGACGATATTACCCATCACTTGGAGCTTCTAGTTAGCACGATCAGTGCATGTCAGAGCCAGAGTGCAACCGCCGATACACCTACAGTGGAGAAGCCTACTTCTTCCATGACTTTAGCACCACAAAGTACTGGACTACCTTCTTCTACAGTCCAACATGTTTACTACGTGCCGACCCCTAATCAGGTCAAACAACAGTTTCCTCAGTCATTTATTGTTCCATATACCTGGAGCTTCCATAATTTTTTGAGCAGTATTCTCCATCTCCACCTCATATTCATGAGTTAAACGTCATTTGGTTTGACTGAGAGCGTAGCCAGCCTCATTCATCAGGGTCAGGTCAGTTCAGTTCGTAGTCGAGTCAGAGACCCATCCACCATATTCAAGGAGGCAGACCACAACCCCAGCACCAACAACCTTCACAACCTCATCAGTATTCTTCACCACCATATGTTCAGACTTGGAAACATGGATATCAGCAGCCGATGCAACCTGGACACTCTTACCAACCTTACTACAAATAACAACCTGCATATGGGTAGTATTATTCGTATCCTCCTCCTCCTTACACATATTAGCAACACCTGTATTCTGGGTACCAGCCTCCACATTACCAAACTCAATGACAACCAGTTGTTGAGCATCCTGAGGCACCTTCAGTGAACCCAATGTTAGATCTGCTTTCTCTCCAGATGAATAATATGTCTTATTTGATTCATAGGCTTGACGACCTGGCCAACACAAAAATGTTGATACCAGCACTGGTCGAAGCCAATCCCAACAACTTTAGATGCAAGGAGCATGTATCCCATGATCCATCCACCCCAGAGACAGGAATGGCCTTTGAGTTTACATGTTCATCTGATGCCATTTCTCTCAGGAGCAGTATGAGAGTGCAACTGACCACACAATCGTTGGAATTGAGAGTGCTACACTGACTACATCATCTTCTTCACAAGTTGAGTAGTGGTCCAATGTTGTAGAGCCAGAGCATGGAGGATCATCTTAAACTTTTTATCTTTTCCACCACCACCACACCACCTTTATATTCCAAAAAATCACAAAAAAGAAAATAAAGGAAAATGCAGTGTTGAGTTAGCTACGAAGGAGAACATACCCGTCATGGAGTCTTATTTAGTACCAACAGATCGAGCAACCCATTTTGATTTTTGTTTTGTTTCTTTTTCTACAATTGCATTGGATGCTATTGTACATAGTAATTCTGATCATCCTTTTGTACATGTTGATTTTGAGATTAATAATAGAAATGAGTAGTTTTATGCTTTAACAGATTCTATTTTTATTTTCCTCTGCCTTGAATAAAAGAAAAATCCAAAAATTAAAAACAACATTATCTGATTCTGAAGCGGTAGAGATACTTCAGACCATCTTTTTAGAGATACCACTCCTTAAGGCCATTGAGCACATGTCTGTAGTTAAAAGGGAATGAAACAAGCATGTACAAAGAAGCGTCAACCAAAGCAGAGTAGACATTATAGAACCGAGAAGCATATTTTGACCATGGCTACAGTTTAAACCATCAACAATCTCCTACCCAAAAAGAAATATAAGGGGGCACCTCACATCCGCTATTTGATATTTGATCAGGAGTTTGATCATATTCTTCTCTATAGTGGATCCACGATCAATTTTATGCCATCCTCTCTACTCCCTGAGTTTTGATTTGGGCCTCTTACATCGATTAAGATGATCCTCCAGTTTGCTGATAGTTCGATCAAGAGGCAGAGGGGCATTCTAGAGGGCGTTATTGTAACAGTGCAAGGCATGAGTTTCCTAGTTGATTTTAACGTTATGGATATGGATACATCTGCACTGTTACTCCATAGTCAGGTCATACTTGGTCGGCCGTTCCTTCGAATGACCGAAGCGATAGTTGATTATGGTATGAGAGAGACGCCTTTCACTCTCATAGTGATAAGGTGAGGATTGAGAAGATTTCTGATTCGACGCCATCACCACCACCAGCAACAGATGAGAGAGAGCCAGTTATAATAGATTATGAGGACTGTAGTTTTCTAGATGAGATATGAGATACTAATCTATTCACTGATTTCATGGTTACCTAAGAGTTCCATTCTTAGAAGGAACCCATGGAAAGCACATTCAATCTTTGCTCCATTATTGACCATTTTGAGTTGTCAGCTAATGGATTGTTTGAGTTGTTTTATGAGGATCATTTTCAGTTATTATTGGAGGTACATTATAAAATTCCTGAGATACATTATTCTTATATTACTGATATGCCAAGTTTTTTGAGATATTTGCTAATGAGATACATTCTTCTAAAATTATTATTGAGATATCGTATCCATTTATTGATGAGTTTATTAAGTTCTTTGAGAGTCCAATTGAGCCATCCCTTTCCGAGTAGATATTATTCATTTCTGATCTTTTTAAGACAGTTCTTGCTGAGCCTATAATAGCCACGGTGGACAGTTCACATAATGCAGATCATATACCTTCTACCAGTGCAATTGCGGAGGTTGTTGCAAAGCAAATTCAAACATCACCTGAGCTCAATGTTTTACCTACATCTATGAAGTATGTCTTCCTTGTGGGTGCCCCCAGATATTTCCGGTCATCATCAGTTCACAGTTGACCAACGACCAGAAATCTCACATGCTAGAGGTTCTTGAGCGAAACAACAAGGTTATAGGCTAGAATAATTCAAATCTCTATGGGATTAGTCCAACTTTGTGCTCGCATCATATCTCCTTAGAGGATGACATCAGGCTGACCTGTGAGTTTTAACACAGTTTGAATCCTAGTCTCTGGGATGTTGTCATGAAAGAGATCGAGAAATGGTGTGATACTAGCTTTATTTATCCCATTTCGGATTCCAATGGGTCAGTCCGTTGCATGTGGCCTTGAAGAAATCCATGATTACAGTTGTGATGAATGACCATGGTGAGGAGATTCTGACTCGTGTACCCACTTCATGGCATGTCTGTGTAGATTACCGACATCTGAACTCAACGACCAAGAATGATCACTTTCCACAACACTTTATTGATAAGATTATTAATAGGTTGACAAATAATGAGTTCCTTTGTTTCTTAGTACTCGGGATACAACTAGGTTGTAATCGCTCCTGAAGATAAGGAGAAGACTACTTTTACTTATTCGTTTGGCACCTATACCTTGAGACAGATGCCCTTTGAATTGTGTAACACGCCCGCTACATTCCAGAGGTGTATGTTGGACGTTTTCGCTAACATGGTAAGTAGTTTTATACAGGTCTTCATGGATGATTTCTCAGTCAATGGGGATAGTTTTGACACATGTCTTACTCATTTAGACCGTGTATTTCAGAGATGTTGTGAGGTAAACTTAGTTCTCTCATGGGAGAAGAGTCACTTTCTGGTGACAATGCGATTGTATTGGGCCACATCATCTCCAAACTTGGTATGGAGGTTGACCTGACTAAGATTGATGTGATCTCCATGCTTGAGCCACCGCAAATTCTGAAGCAGTTGAGGTCGTTCCTTGGTTACATTGGATTCTATATGTGATTCATTAAAGACTTCTGCAGATCGCCAGGCCTATGACTAAGCTTCTGTGTAAGGTGAGCGAGTTTATTATTAATGAGAAAGTCTTCCTCACCTTCCATCAGATAAAAGACATGGTTGCTAGAGCTCCTGTCCTTCAACCACTTGATTGGTCTCTCCCCATTGAGATCATGACGGACATGTTAGATTTTGCAGTTGGAACTGTTTTAGGGTAGAGAAGGGAATGGATAACACTTGCCATACACTATGCTAACAAGACTCTAGATGAGACACAATACAATTACACAATTATGGAAAAGGAGATGTTAGCAGTGGTGTTTGCTTTAGAGAAGTTCCGCTTTTACCTACTTGTTTCACATGTCATTGTTGATATGGATCATATCGCCATACGATACTTACAGGGAAAGAAGGATGCCAAACCACACCTTATCTGATGGATCCTTCTTCTCTAGGAGTTTGAATTATATATTCAAGATAAACCTGGACTGAAAAATGTTGTTGCTGATCACCTTTCTTGTGTTACAGATGCAGAGTCCCCTGAGTAGGTACTACTTCCTATATTAGAGACTTTCTTGATGAGGCTATGTTGTCCACTACCTCTGATAACTGGACTCTGAAATAACAATTAAAAAGATATGTTGTAGAGAACGCTAAGGAGAGAGACTCTTTTCAAACAAAATCCTTCAATTTATGAAAAAGAGAGAGAGAGAGAGAAATAGAGAAAATGTTTTTTTCTCCTAAATCGGTACTCACTATCTTTATTTATGCATGCAACTACACCTGGGTAGAGCACAATAAGGCAGAAAATTGCACTTGAATTTTTTGAGTGAAGAAAATAATTTTATGATTTTTTTATTTCCTTTCTTCTCTTCTTCAATGAGAAACTCTTTTTGGAATTTTAGTTTTTAATCCTTTTATTTTTAATTTTTTATTTAATTTCAAAATTAATATTTTTCAATCAATTTATCGACAATACAATATGTGAATATAATATAGGAATAGTGATACTATATAGTAGAGAAATCGCTTGAGCAACGGACTCAATAGAGAATACAAAAAGCTATCAAAACAACTCAATAGTCGAAGAATAAAATCTAGAGAAAATGGGATGAAAAATCGTTGAAAATCAAAGGAAAATAAAAGAAGAAAAATGCTACGATAAAAGAATAATGTCCAAGAGAATTACAATAGTTCACAAGGTCTAAAAAGTATTGTAGAAGGAAATACAAAAAAAAGATAAGGGTTTTTTTCAATTAGATCCCTGTTCATGGACCTAAATGCAAGAAAATAAGGAAAGTATTACACCTACTTATATCCATGATTAGGGATCTAAATGTAATTAGGCAATCTTCTGGAGGCAGGCATAAATACGCTAGAATTATAGGGGCTTCTTAATAATTTCTCCACCAATTTATCATTATACGGCTAGGATTATAAGAAAGCATGCGATTTGGAGCGTCCAAACTTGCTACATGGCGTCAGGCTGTATCTCATCTGTTCTTATTGTTCTTCGCCAATTCTGGGGAAGGACGACATCCCAATCGTTCGTCTGCACCTCTTCGATAGTTGTTTGAACAGAGGTGGGGCCGAAAAGAGAGCGCCACCCCCTTTCGATCACGCCCACTACGTGAGGGAGTCAAAGAAGAAAGACATCAATGATATAAAGTCTGATGGTTTGAGGGTTTGAACCCTAGAAGTTGCAGGTTGATGAAAGTCTGATGCAATCGGTGAGGATGGATCTCCATATGATATAATGATAAAGTAGATACTCCAGAGATGGATTAACAGCCTACAAAGAAGTTATTGATGCTCGATTTGCATAGAAATAGGGCACAAGATTAGGGGTTTTGCAAGTTCAAAATGGTTTCTAGAATAAAGGAATATCATATCAAAACTAAAGGGACTTGATGTGGTTTGGAAAGAGATCTTGATTGTAAATGAATTAATGATGATCAATGCTACTAATGACTTGATTAGATGGTCTAAATCGACATGAGTAAGGAGAAATTTGGAAAGAGGATGAAGGAGGTACCTGTGAAGAAGAAGGTGTTAGACCTTCTTGGTCGATGCTCGATGGGGCAACATTCCCAGAGCTGTACACCGCTCTAAGTGGTGTCGCAAGGCCGACACGGCCTTGGAATATCTCCACCGATGGATCTTCTTCCACGTGGAGGCGCACCTAGGTGCTGCCACCACTGAAGGCGGCCATAATGAAGCGAGGAAGGAGGGGGATCACCTAGTAGGTTCTGGGTGAAGGAAAGTGTTGTTTTATAATGTTGAGGTTTAGATCCAAAAAGTGTTTAATAGATGGTAGGTTGTTGATGATATAATGACTAGCGGATGTTAGGGTAATTAAGAAAAAATGATGGAGGATTTAGATCTGTTTTTGGATGAGAAATGAGAGCGGCAAAAATAGGAGAAATGTGGCCAGTGGAACATACTTCCGGCCAACTAATTCTTGAAAAAGAAGCTCTAGGTGCTGACACGTGTCAACACCTGGTAGGCCAGGGGACTAAATATCATATACATTATTCAATAAATATCAAATGACATTATTTGAAAAAAGTTATAAAAACAAAAAGTATGTATAATTAAATTAACTAAGTTATTGTATAGGTTATTCTTATAAATGATAAATATTTAATGAAATATAAATATAATATCAATAAGTAGGTATAATATACTTATTAAATAGCATTTTGATTTTTAATTTAATAATTTAATAAATAACATATTATTTTTATATTTTATTAATTAACAGAATAATAAATAAGAGATGAGTGATTTTTTTCTTAATTCTAATAAATTAATTTAGATATATAAATAAATAAAAGCATATATTACACACCAATTTCATCTATAAATTAGAGTTTTTGACTTATTTAAAATATTAAATAAAGGTAACAAATCTAAAATAATATATATGTAATCTACAAATTGAGAAAAAAAATAAATTTATAAAATTAATAAAATTATAAATAATATGTTTATAATAAATAAATAGCCTGGAAACAAATTGTCATTAACTAGAAAGCCGGTTGTCATTAGGTCTCAAAACTGACTTTTTTGTTAACGGACTTAGTGAAATTACCTTTATTCATTAAATAATATTATTTTATAAACATTAAAGGTGAGTAGAGTGAAATTGGAGTTCGTATGAAGAATTTATGATGCTCAGAAGTTTAGAAATTAACAATTTAAAAGTTGGATTTCTTGGCATATAAACATGTTGCAATTTTTTTAGAATTTTTATATTTATATATATATTTTTAGAAATATATAGAATAAGAGTTTGGTGAAAAATATATATAAATGAATTAATTAAAAATCATTGAAGTTATGATAAATAATGAATAAATAATGAATAATGAGTAAAATGTATATTTATTTTTTTGTGGTTTTCTTCCTTACCCCCCCCCCCACCTTATTGTTTGTCAACCAATCCATGTTGAATTTGTCTCGGGTGTTAGGTTATATAAATATACCGTTTATCTATATTTATATTTTATTATCGTATTATACATATATACATATTTACAGTCTGCCTTCTCTTTATTTTCTTTCTTTTTTTATTCTTTTATTTATTTACATGTTTTTTAGTGCATAAAAATGCATTTTTATTCATGAATGGTATTTTTATAAGAAATGATTTTTAATGGATATTTACATGCATTTGTTAAGGATTTTAAGATAAAATGCGATCGGATGTTAATGAATCATGGATTCATCAACCCCCTATACTTAAACTTTGCTAGTCCCTTAGCAAACACTAATTTAAAAAATAAGGGAAGAAAGAGAGTTAGAATGAATTTGTTTTCCTAAACCAATTCATGAGAACAAACAAAGGACAAAGCTTGGTCGGGCCTAAAACAAGCATTTTGTTGGAGCCTTAACTAGGATTAGGATTTAATCTCAACAGTCCTCAAGTTCCACAAATCCTTATTCATGTTTACCTCAACCACCAGCTCAAATCCACTTATCCATATCTCTAACACTATTAACATTGAATTCAATTTGTATTGTATGTGAATTGTATTTACTCTTCCTGCTTTAAGAAGCAAAGAAACCACCCATCCCAATAATATACTCCCATCGGTTCCTCATCTAACTATACTTTCCTTGAGGAGGGGGGTATTTCCTTCTAAGGTCAGGTCATGCTATGCCCACAATTGAATAGAGAGAGAATGTAGAAGAATGAGAAAAGAGCTGGATTGTGAGAAGTGTAGTCGCATCTCCATGCGAAGCCCAACCGATGTAGCTAAGTATCAACTAAGATATGCATGATTTTCAAAGCTTGGACCATTGTGGTCATATTTGTATTTGGTGGTTTGCTTCTTTTTGGTATATCTTGTATTATTGCTTGCACTGCATCAATCTTTTGTGCATCAACATACATAACATCTTCTCATTCTATCCATTTTTCAGGTCTTGGAAAATTGTGACAGCAGATCCTTCCATCATCTGAAGCTTTATTTCAAACCCACAACTCCCATCTTAGACGTCTGCACCACCAGACAAGGATGAAAATGCACTACTAAAATGAACTACCCTTCGCAACCCGAGGCAAGTCAAGATATGTGCAAAGTGCATGTGTCCAAAATTGGTTCACTTTTAGAGAGTTAAACAGATGACACTAAGTGTTTTACTTAGGCATGTTTATGTTGAATTCCCAAACATGGTCTCATGGAACCCAAAGATTTAAGTCATAGAATAAAAGAGTCTAAATTTCAGTTCCTAACTGAGCTCCTTATAATGAAAGTCAAAGGCCATAATCAAGCTCCATCCTTTAGACTATTCCCAATATTACGTTCAAGAAATCAAACTTAATATGAAAAATGCTAATGCAAATGCAACCATGTTATTGTGAAGTATTTTTCCGAATTTTACACATTTTATGGATCTTAAAACTTTTGTAATTTTTATTAATTTTAGGACTTTGTATTTTCTATGGATTTTTTTAATTCTATAAGCAACCATATGTGCAAGA
This sequence comes from Ottelia alismoides, assembly GCA_037367405.1. Taxonomy (NCBI): domain Eukaryota; kingdom Viridiplantae; phylum Streptophyta; class Magnoliopsida; order Alismatales; family Hydrocharitaceae; genus Ottelia; species Ottelia alismoides. The sequence goes on along the minus strand of JAZKJV010004359.1, from coordinate 46,047 downwards.
ATTTTACATAATAATTTACAAATATTTTATTTAATTCAATAACTAATGATTTTTAAAAATTGTATATATAAAGAATTTTTAATATTAAGTTATTTTTGCACAAATATTTAATAAAGAAGATTTTAACTAAGTATTATACATATTAAAAATATAATTTTAAATACATATTTTTAATTAAGAATTTTAAATAAGATTTTTTCAAATATTTTACTTATTTACAAGGATTTTATCATTAGTAAATAAATATATTTTAAATAAGTTAACCCCAACCCCTTTTTTATGGATTTTATGGATATAAAATACATAAAGGTATGAGTTATGTACTAAAGTATATATATAGAATATATACGAACCCCTATACTTAGCTTGTGCTATGTCCTCATAGCATGAAAAGAGACAAAGGAGGACATAAAATATGCAAGAATAGAAGAAGATGTGAAGCCAATCACCCTCCCATACTTATGATCAGGTCATCGTTAGTATAGTGGAAGACAAAAATGAGGTGATTGAGGGAAAGGAATATTCAAGCAAAAGAGCGAAAGGGAAATGAAGAAGAAACAAAATCAATGAAATTACTCGATCCCTCAATACTTAGAATCATGCATCCTAAGTATAGAAAAGAATGTGAAAAAAATTAGGGATTAGTGATTGATGTAAAAGAAAGGAAAACAAAAGAAAAGTGAAAAGAACAAAATCAAAAACAAAAATCAATGGGCAATCAGTCCCCCCTATACTTAGGATATGGTATCCTAAGTATAAAGATGGACAAAAAATGGGGACGATTGGGGACTACAAAGAATATACAAGTGATGGCGTACTCCAAAAACTGAAACGCCCATAGGTCTTTATATAGGACAAAATGAAGTGGAAGAATATACATAAGTCATGTACATAGTAGATCAAATCAACCTGTATCGTACAGAATCATCTACTGTGCACGTCTGTACTAATCCCTAATTGTCCAAGTAGATCTACCTTTGTAAGTGATCGTTGTACGTGGCATAGGTCTCCCAACTGAATTATGCAGCTCTACAGTCAGATTACATAAGGTTTCTATATGTTTATCCATCACACCATCGGACTCTCTACACTGGGTAGATTGAACAATCTCTGAAATGTAATCAAATGAATCTTATGCTGGAATATGTGTACTCTCAATCTGCGTCATTGAGATGTCTGGTGTAATTGACTGCTCATCTGGTCCTAATATGATCTTTGTGTCTGCATGTGAACAATCGTCTGAAGAACTAGGTACCATATGATATGCACCATCCTTGTGCAGGATATCATGGGTAACAAAATAAAAGCTCTCAAGATAAAGAGACTATGTCTCATCTATGTGTTGGAAATCATATGTAAGGATGGTGTCCTATGATGTAAATGACAATACTAATCTGGGACTGCTACATCGTCTCGCCATCTCGATGTGTACCTCTCTACTATTTGTGCGAAATGATACTCTCCCGGTATCATAATCAAAGAGGGCCCTTGCGGTCTACAAGAAAGGCCTCTCGAGAATGATTGTAGCAAGGTGTAACTTCATAGGGCACATCATGTCTAGGATAGTAAAGTCCACTGGAAACTACAAGCCATGAACGATCACGATAATGTTACTCAACATGCCTCTAGGTCTTTTAGATCGATCTAAAAACTTAAGTAAAGCTCGTGATTTGTAAAGAGGACTTAACTTCACATTATCAAGTAGATAAGATGGCAACAAATTAATCAAGGAAACAGTATCCAAGAGAGTACGATGGAATGCAACATCTACAATCTAGCATGTGACATAGTGAGCTCCTGAATCTCTCTTCTTCTTGGGTACCTTCTTTTAAATACCACATGATGTGGCCTTGGTCAGTACATGCTTCTCAACTCATGATTTACTTTTCCTATGTGTAGTACATTTGCTCCTCAACTGATTCTTAAGTGTAGGAAAGTGATCCAAGGCATCATATAATGGAATCTTCAAGAATATGTGATCTTTCAATAATATTTTGGTGTCAGGAGTAACAATATTCTTTTTAGAATTTTACTTTCCTTTTCCATACAAGGCATCTGGAAAGGAACAATCTCAAGAATGACAAAATTTTCCTTTTTATTCACGTCATCAGAAATGGAGTCAGCATGTACATCAGAAGCCTCAGAACTATGTACAAAACTCTCAAATACATGGAAAGAAGTAGAATCACCAGTACTGTTAATATGGCGTGGCGTTGTATCATCGTCTGAGTCTCTTGTGTCTATATCAATGAAATCTGCATCGCTCAACTGAATATCATCATTGTGGACATCATGCTGGTCCTCATCATGGTGGTCCTCCTCCTTAGCATTAGAATGTGTATTGTCATCATGGATCGGCTCTCGCTCCTCATCGCATGCCCTCTCCTCCTCTAGATCAGGTGCTAATGGATGTCGATCGCTCTTGAGACGAATGAAGTTAGATAACAAATTAGGAAAAGTGACATTACTTTTAGTGGCATCTACCTGATTCTTTTGATGCCTCTTGTTATCTGAATTCATTTGAGGCTGTGTTGGGAGGGTGGTCTGGGCACGACTAACTCATCCAGCTGATGGTTAACCGGCTACATCTCAGTCCTATGAACTATCTAAAGCGTGCTTAACATATCCAAGATCTGGTTCAATGCTAGTAACTATGAAGATATCTTTGACCCAGTGTGGTGTCCTTGACTGTCAGCTCTCTCATGCCTAGGAGTGTGCTGCTATGGTCTCTAAGGCTGAGGAGATCTCTGAGGTGTAAAAGAATGCTGCTGGTGATAATAAGTATGCAACTGTGTAGCATGATACTGATATGAATGTGGTCTTTGATAAGAATGCTGGTGAGACTGCTGCTGCGTGAAAGCTGATGGTGTTAGAAATGTAGAAACGGGCGTCCATGATGTGGATGTATGTGCTGTTGTTGGTGTACGTTCTGAGGTATTAAGTGTGTTTGTGACTGAACAGGAGCATACCATATCCCATTGATCTCAAGAGTGGAGTGAGAATCAACATCATCATCTATAGGGCTAGTGATCTTACTCATGTTGGTATTGCACGGATCCTCATGGTAATGCAACTGTGGAGGCTCGGTAGGTTGTACCTGATCACTCCAAACATACTGAATCTGATGGGTGGGAGGAGCGGGTAAGGACCTCTTTATAGGTTGAGAAGTCGAAGAAGGATGCAGTTGCTGATACTGAAGCTACAAGTTGGTTACCTTCTTCATTAGATCACTCAACTGTTGTGGAAGTGATGAGAGTTTCTCCAACTCTCGCAGTAGCTGCAACTCTTGGACTTGGTTATGAATCGCGCTGACTAGTGTAAGCTTCTCACTAGTGAATCCCATGTCTATTTGTTAATCAAAATATGAAACATGTGCCACCTTACGAAGATCTCTCTGGTGTGGTGGAAGTGGGTCCTTCTGGAATCCCCCGAGTAGAGTCTACAACATGTGAATTCTCCGCCATCCCTTCAAAGATGGACCAAACTGACTCTACATCCCTATTTAGATAGCTACCACCACATGCGGTGCTCACTAGGCCCTGAACATCTAGCTAGAGTCCTCCAAAATAATTATGTACAATAAACTTTAATGGAATCTCATGATGAGGACATATCTCAGTCAAATCCTTGAATCGATCCCATGCCTAATGGAATGATTCATTTGGATGCTGTGAAAAGTAGGAGATATGACTCGTCATAATATTAGTCCATCCCATGAGAAAATATTTACGTAGGAATGTCGACTTCAGATCGTCCCATGCATATATCTCCCTCCCCAAGTGACTCAACCAGTAAAGTGCCTTAAATTCTAAGGAAAAGGGGAAGGCCTTGAGGCGTATAGCCTTCTGTGTAACTCATGGATAACTCACCATTCAACAAATCATCTCAAACTACTGTAAAAACGTGAACGACTCCTCTAAAGTGTTCCCATAGTAGTTGAGAAGTAATGAAATGAAGGACAGTCTCATCTCGTATGACGCTTGATTTAGTGGTAACCGAATCCAATGGTGTAGTGTCCTCTCTCCTAGGTCATAGTCATTTCTTAGTGTCGCAAGAACAACGACAAGTGGTGGTGGATTCCTGGCTATTGCTCTTAGCGTAGTGATCTCAACTCTAAGCTCATCATAGACTCTACACTGATATCTGATCTGTATGCTCATCTACTGAAGTGTGTCTAGAATCCCTACTATGATATCTAAAGCTTAATCAGGTCTCTCATATGTACATCTCTCATTATGATGTGGTCTATCCTCAACAAATATATCCTCGACTAGTGCCTTCCCTGTAGACATGTTCCTCAAATCTTATAGGAAGGAAAAAAGTCTCATAAGAAACTCTATGAAAAATTTGCTGGAGAAATAGAAAAAAGATGAGGTGTCTGTCTGCCTCAACTGAAGGGCTGGGAGGCGAGGGATCTGAGTCTGACTACCGACTCGAGAAGAGGGTCATATCGAGTCTGTGAAGACCAACGGTAGACAGGGGAATGTCAAAAGCTCATGGAGTCAGAGCGTAAAATCCGTATAAACATCATCCTCGATGTTAAAAGGCACACGTTGAATAACACAAACCCCACAAACAAACATAATGCAAACCTGGATTCACCAACTTCACACTATGGAGATGGTAAGAGTTCGATCTTTTATCTTTTCAATTTTATTTTTGCTGATCAAGCAGTTGTATTAGCGGACTAAAAGGTGGTGTCACCCTGTCGCCCAACGTACATCCTCACAATCCCCCCTAAATAGTGGTGCCATCTGCCTAGGTTGTTGTGTTATTGTTGAGTGGTATCTTTCAGGTTTTAAAATATTTGAAATAAAAGTGCAATTGTCGTTGCAACCCAAATAATCCCACAACAAAAAAATATAATGTTTTATTCTCAAGATGAATTATTTACAAAAGAATAATGTGTAGCTAGATAATTTTTTTCTTTTTAATTAACTTTTATAGCAATAGGATCGAACTAAGGAGGCTACAATGCCGAGGACATATTAATCAATAAAAAAATCATTGAAATAAAGAAGGTAATCTCAATGCAACTATCTTGGTTTTTGTAGCATTTTTTATCATTTTAATTTTTAGTTTTTTAATTTTTTATTGGTTTTCAGTTTTGCATTTTTTAAATTTTCTAAATAATTTTTTTTTCAAAGCAAATTTATACACTAAAGAAACCAAAAATATCCAATGAAAATATTTTTTGGTTTTATATTATTTACTATTTTTGGTAATTTTTGGATGATTTTTTGAATTTTTAAGATTTTTAAAATAAATAAAAACTATAGAAAAATCAAGCATTAGATATACACGAATAATTTGCAATTTAAAAATGTAAAATAAGTCAAAAGTTCCTGAATTTATATTTTCTAAAAACTATAGGAGATTATCTACAAAAGTGACGGATTTTTCTAGAAATTTTTATGATATTTCTATGATTTTTTATATTTTGCAATTTTTTGAGTTTTAAAATTAATTAATGCACGAAATTTACAAAGATATTAAAGAATAATGAAATATACCTAACCTATTTTTTTTGGAATTTTTAGAGCAATATTCAAATTTTTATGAATTTTTGAATTTCAGGAAGATAAAATGATGATATTTTTGAACTTTTTAATAACATCAAATGGTAATAAACTGCAATGAAAAATTTATACTATTACAAGACACACAGCAGGAGTTCACACAAATTCTTGTAGAATTTTCAGTGTAGTAAAAATATTTATTTCAATATAAAAGACAAGCCAGTAAATAGTCTGAATAACATGGACATATTTGTAAAGATTTCAAAATTTTTGAATTAAAATATAGCAACTAATAGAAGGTGGGGCAGGATCACAAATTACCCAGTGATGGCGTGCGAAGCACGTGCATGTCTGGACGGTGGAGCTTCTTTATAATTATTAGAACCTCCAAGGAATGAAATGTAATTTGGCCAATTTTTTTATTCCTCTAGGGTTTTTCGTTCTCAAGTCAAATGGAGGTAAATGGGCGCCACCCCTCCTTCCTGCTCTTCACGCAGGCGGCGGCAGAGTGCGGCTAAGGGTAACCCTTCGCAAGTAAGTACTCAATGGCTGGTGGCACTTGCAGGCACGAGGGGCGACGACGGTGGTGCCGCTTCAAACGGAGGTGTTCTTTTGGACATGGCAAGGTGCCGGTGGTGCTGTACCATCCCCAGGTGGAGTCGTGGCGGTGCTTGGAGCAGAGGAAGTGCAGGCACGACAGATCAGATGGCAGAGGTCTGCGGCGAACGGGTGGCACATCTGGGAGAAGATGGAGGGGCGATAAACTCCCCTGGAAGTCAAGCGGCCCGAAGGACCTGCCGCTGACGGTGCGGTGGCTAGCGACATGCGGATCTTGGTGGTTGAACGTAGCAGCGTGCAGCGATGTTCTATGGCGGAGCAGCGCACGATGGCTGAGCCGTGTGGCGGCAGAGCTGACGGTGCGACGACTCCAAAATTTACTTTATTTTTTATTTTTTTACATCAACTGTATTATTTTTTCTTTTTTTAAATAGCTACAAAATTTTATTTTTTTTCAAAAAAAAAAGAAACTGCTTTTGTTGTTTATTTTCCGTGAACCCTCAATAAAATAGAGATATCCGACTCGATCAAGACGGCTCAGTCCAAAAGAGAAAAATAAAATAAAGTAAAATAAAAATTTGAATAAATGAGAGATCGAATTCGTGTCTCCGACCACCGAACACGGTCAGAGTTGATAGATTGCGTGAGGTAGAACGTGAACGTGGAGAGATCAAGAATATGAGATCAAATCGAAATCGATGGTGGATCAAATCATGATGGGTGATAAAAAATGATTAATTAAGATCTATAAATATAAAATGACAAAGAAATTTAAAAAATATGAAGAATTAAACTACGATTAACCTAGATTAAAAACAAGAGAAGGAAAAATGTGGATCTCACCATGCGAGCGGAAATTGCCGTAATGGCCTCTACGAAGACCGACTCGCTATCACCGAAAGGCTTAGAGGCTAGGCACCTTTCTACAACAAGAAGCTCTTGGAGATTAGGCTCCTCTCACCAAAGATTTATTAAGTAAGAATGAGGGAGGAGGATCCAATTAAATAGAAAACAAGGAGACATCGAGAATATGAGATGAAATCGAAATCAATGGCGGATCAAATCGTGATGGGTGATAAAAAACTGATTAACTAAGATCTGAAATACAAAATGGCAACGATTTAAAAAAATATGAAGAATTAAACTACGATTAACCTAGATTAAAAACAAGAGAAGAAAAAAGTGGATCTCACTGTGGGAGCAGAAATTACCGTAATAGCCTCGACGAAGACCGACTCATTGTCACCGAAAGGCTCGAAGGCTAGGCACCTTTCTACAATAAGAAGCTCTTGGAGATTAGGCTCCTCTCACCAAAGATTGATCAAGTGAGAATGATGGAGGAGGAGCCAACTAAATAGAAAATTAAATGAAATTGAAATTCAAATTTGGAATGAAGAGGAAAATAAGGAAGGGGGTCAGTGATGGAATTAAATACATAAATAAAAAAATAAAAAATTGAAATTCAGAATTAAATAATTTATTAAAATAATTAATTTGCAAAAATTTATTAGCCACCTTAATAGTGATTATTTAAGCTATACAATCTAATATTATATACATGGTATGTTTTCAAATCAAATAAATAAATAAATAAATAACTAAATCAAAATTTTGTAATTATATAATCTAATAAATTAATGTTAGTTACTAAAATTATTGGTGATTTTTATATAAGGAGGTTAATTTTATACATATCATATATACATAATGTACATTAACACATGTACAAAAAGGGAAATATTTTTTAATTATTTTTTTTGTTTACTTTAAATTACAATGAACAATCTTTACAATTATCAAAAATATAATATGTACAAAAATGTAATAATAAATACAATATATAATATGTATATAATTAAATGGTCAAATTACAAAAACTGCCTATAAAACCTTCTTTTCAATCGTTACTCCAAAAATTATAAAACCACAACCATTTTAAAGATAATTTAACTTAGAATACAATGGAAGAGAGTTTAATTCAATTTGATTCACATGGAGCCAGAATTGGTCTTTCAATTATTACTTTACGAGTTTTTTCGAGTGTGGTTACTTACATTTTGTACAAGATTTCATTTTACAAACATTTTTATTATTTAGGAAATATATTTATTTACAACTATTGTTAAGAAAATCATTTAATTTGTATTAAATTTATATACAAATAAAATAGTGTAAGTTTTATACAAATATATATAGAAAAGTATTTACAATTTTTATTTTGGATTTTCTGATTTAAGGACCCTATCTCCCCCTACTTTATTCCTGGTCGATCAGGTCAAGTCTTGACCTTCTCTCGGGGTTCATGTCAGCTTGTATCTATTACATATATACAATATTTTTTTATTTTCTTTATTTTTCCTTTATTTATTTATTTCTTTAGGTTAAACTAAAAATATATGTACAATATTTACACATAGATGCAAGTTTTGTAAGAATAAGGAGTTACTATTATATACATGTGTTTTATAAGGAATTTAAGCTAAAATAAATGAATAAAGATGATGAAATGCATATTCATCATCTCCCAATGCTTTACCTTTGCTAGTCCTTTAGCAAAAACTTATTAGAAAGAATAAGTGAATAAAAGAAAAAGAAAGAAAAAATAAAGAAATTAGGACAATGTTGAGTATTAAACTTATCTTCATAAAATTGTAGTATGGAGCTCTGTCAGACCTTTGGATTATTAGTGCGGCGGAACCTTAATGGGAAATGGATTTAAAACCTAACAACTTCTAAGTTCCACAAGACTCTTATTCAGGTCTCTTCAATAGTCAGGTCAGGACAAGTCTACACACACAAACTCTTATGACTATGAATCTTTACTTGTACGATGTAAGTGAAATATAGCTCCCCATCTCAAAAGTAGCAAAGAAACAACCTCTCTCAACAAGGTAACTCTCGTCCCTCGATTTAGCAACTCTTTCCTCGAGGAGCGGGGATATTCCCTTCTAAGTTCAAGTACAACCAACTCAAGAAGAGGAGATGGAGAAAAGAATGGACGGTAACCAATGTAGCTACCTATCCTTAGATGCATGACCAATGTAGTCAAGTCATCAAGCTGCAAGCTTATAAAAATTTGACTTTGAAGCTCTTATTTTTTTCCACTTGCACACTCCGACATGCATTTTACTTTTCAATCAAGCGTGTTCACTTTTGGAGACTATGCATTTTTCTTTTTTTGGAAATATATACAAGTTGCAGCATGTACGTAAGGAGTTTTTCCACTTGAGCTAGTAGATTATCGCTCTTTTGAAGCATTATTGCAACCCCACAACATCCTGTCTTTAGACCTCAATGCTACTAGATCAGGTTGACACACACTTCCCTCCTTAGAGGAGGACGAGAGGTTCCTCCTAGATGTACTACCCTCTATACTACTCCAATCCAGAAGATTTTGCCTCCTCACTACCTCATCCATGAAGAGCTACGTGTAGAGTGCTTATCCAAGATAAGCCATTGTCTGAAAGAATCATGCGTGTGTTGTTAGATATTCTACTTAGACTAATCAAGACGACATATGAACAGTCTTATGGACTCAAAGAATTAAGTCACTAGGACCTGAAAAACCTCAACTCCATTTCTTATAAGGTTCCTCTAAAATTACGTGGATTAAAGCCCAACTAAGCTCCATTCTTCAATTATATTCTAGACTTAGTTTAAATGTCAATACTATCCTAAAAAATGCACATGCAAATGCAAGAAATATGTATAATGCAAAGAAAAGAAAGAATAATTTTTGTTTGAAACAATTTTCCAATTTTAAACTTTTTATGGATTTTTGGAAGAAAATGATGCATATGTAAAAAGAGTTTTTTTGAAATTTTAATTATGCAAATTCTTACAGACATTTGGTTTTGTAGTTTTTAGGGATTTTTTAAAGGAAAATGGTTAGTGAAATATATACAAGTACATACATGGTTATTTTTTTGATTTGTTTTGTTTTTGTTTTTTTGTTTTGTTTTTTAGTTAAGAAAAAGTTAGTAAAATATATACGAATATATACAAGGTTTTTTTTGTTTGTTTGTTTTTTTGTTGTTTTTTTAATAGTAGGTGACCAAAGTTTATACACACACACATGTGGATTTTACGATTTTATATACATATCCAAAAAATAATCATATTTAAAAGTACGAGTTATGTCTAAATTATATATACAATATATACGACACCCCCTATACTTAGCTCGAACTATGCCCTAATAGTGATTAAAGAGCGACAAAGGAAGACATAACTCGTGCTAAGTATAGAAAAGTGAAAAGACTCCTATGCTACAACGACTCAAAGAAAATATGAAAAGAATAGAAGTCGATGATACCCCGTATACTTAGCATCAAATAATCCTAAGTATAGAATACTGTGTAAAAGGGACAAACCGATGAAGAGAATGTACGAACTCAACGACACGACTTGCCCCCTCTAGTTAGGGTAGAATAACCCTAAGTATAGAATATCAATAAGTTGGGGGACAATCGAGAGAACAAAGGAATAAAAATATAAAAGAGACTATATGAACAACATCACTCCCCCTATACTTAGGGTAGAGTATCCCTAAGTATAAGAAACAACGGGAGTGATGAACATGATGAATATGAACAACACAAATCATCCCACCGCAATACTTAGGATAAAGCACATCCTAAGTATAGCATATATACACACGGAAAGGTGTTAACCATAAAATGGGAGAAGGAAGAATGAAATGAAAGGATATACAAGAGGACTGGATGTACAAAGGTCAAGAAGGTTGAAAGAGACTTTCTTGCGAGATAGCTGAGGAATGGATCTGACAAGGTGTAGGTCGATATTGGGGTCAACATTAGACATAAACTGAGCAGGATCGATCGGGAATGTATCCTCAACTGTCCTAGAGTGTTCATGCATGAACCAATCAGTGGATGTAGTGTGATCATGTCCTGCCTGGGAAGTCTGGCAAATATCAAAGTAAGAAGGCTCGAAATCATTATCAGAAAAAGTAAGATCAATTCTAGCCTGGCGAGCCTCTACTAGATCATCGTCTTCATTAAAAGTCCCAAATTCCTTTACAAAAGCAATTAAATCAAATTTGGCCTTACCAATCTCATCTAAATCAAGGTGAATAGGAACAAAATAATCAGTAAAAATAGTCAAATCATGTCAGTCATGTCTAGTCTCAGAGTCTGCCTTCCACTCTAGGGTGTCTATTATATAAATCCCGCAGATGTCATCAATGCATCACCATGTACTAGAAGGGGGAACTCCAAGATCTATGCTTTCTGAGTCTTCCTCCTTGAAGAGGAATTCTCGAATTTTAGTATCATCCAACATACAACAAGAATCTCTGATATTATCATCAAAGGCAAAGTCCTTGGGCTTGGCTAACACGGGCATGCTCTCATGTGATGCAGGCCTCTGGTCAGTATTGGGTGTAGTGATCAATGCATCGCTCCCTATATCAGATTGGAAGCGAATCTCTCCTGATCCACGATCAATAACGCCTCTCGCAAAGGCAAGGAAAGGCCGTCTCAAGATAATTGGAGGGTGCTCCACAGGGGTGGAGGTCCCCTTGGGCAATACGGTAAAATCAGAAGTGAAGTTCATGCCCTAAATAATAATGACAGCATTTTCTATAAACCCTTTGGCCTCTTGATAGATCCATCAGCAAATTGAACTATCATCCTGGTTTTCTTAAGAGGCCCAAGTTGAAGAGACTATGCCATTGGCCCAAATTGAACTATCAGCATATTGATTGGCGCACCGCCATTAAGGAGACTGTTATCACAAGAATAGTCAGAGATGGAGCAACTCACAAGAGGTGTGGTAGTGTTTCCTTTCTTAGAATGTGGACCATGAAAGATGGCACTGGCATTGGCCATGGTCAAGATGTAATGCTCAGATCTGCTCCTCCACTTTCTCTTCTTGTGTTGAGGAGGAGGTAAATGGGTCATGGCCTGGTGAAGTGGGGCTTTAATGATCTTGTGAACGGTGGCCACCACATCAGCTTCAGTCAACATTTTTTGGGAATTTTCGGGCCTCCTCCATACAAGGGAGGAGATTGGAATCAACATATACACGAGGATTGCCAAGAGCAGTCTATACAGTGGCATCCTCGGGGTCAAATTTGGGACATGTGGTGAATGACTGTGTGGGAAAATGGTTTGACATGGGTGTCCTCTCCTCACAAAATGAATCAACAATGTGTCTCCAGAAATATTTTTGGATTTTTAAAATTTCTCATTTTTTGTATTTTGGGTGATTGCAAGCTCTCATGATTATCCTCAAGCAAATACATATCCTCAAATAGTGTAGCAGCATTCTAGATCTTATTTATGTTAAATAGATTGCTAATCCTCGAATTCATATGCTCCATCATCTGGTTCAGGGTTTCAAGTGTGGACATCATGAAAGGTGACTCCAAAATACCAAGATCGGGTGAGTGGAATGAGGGTGGGTGAAAATTTAAGTCTGATTCCTGAAATAATGGGTTAGGAGGATATATGCAAAAATCAAGAGGAATATTCCTCATGGAAAAATGGAGGTGGACCGCTAGAGGATGTGAGGGATCCGTGATGGTCGGATGAAAATCACTCCAATTAGCCATCTCCGAAATAAGAGAAAATGATCGGGAGAGAACGAGGGTCAAGTAAAAGATGTGAAGAAAAAGGCACAAATGCGCAGGGGGGATCTAGTATGCACACAAGCAATCACAAACAATATACACAAAGCAAAACACACCCCTCAATTCACCTACTCAACTCGGTGATGACCGTGAAAGCTTGACCTCTTAATCTTGTCTGTTTTGTTCTATGTGATAAATCAATAAATCAGAGCGGTTAAGCGAGCTGTTAGGAGTCCAATGCTCCAAGGAGACTGTCCCAAACTCACAACTAGTTTTTCCCAGCTAGTATATGATGCAGACCATTTACCAACTACCCGATCTACCCACTCTGCTAAGGAAGTCCCAGACCGATTACCGGCTACCTGGTGAAGTCCTCACTGGAGAACAACAAATCACAAAACCAATAGTCTGAAGAGTGTTTGGGCGTGGCTCTATCCTAGTGTGTGGGTCTCTCTCTCGCTGTAGATAAATCAAACAAAGAGGGGGTAACTCTCCCCAAAACAATGATTTTTCATTACCTTATTTTAGAGTCGAGTTTTCTTTAGCAATCTCGAATTTTATGTAGTTGTCACTTGGTTTGAATATTTTCAATGAATCGCCTACCGAGTGCCCAATTTATGTGAGTGAAAATAAGGAAGGAGATCAGAAATGCTAATGCACAATTAAACACAATGATGCATGCAGGGGTTAGAGATGCATACTTTGTAGCCAGCACTCTACATGCACGGTGATACGTGAAGAGTTTAAATATAGAAAAAATAAACTGACCTATATGATGCAAGTGAAACGTCCTAACAAAGCTTCTATTAACATGCAAGAACCAATTAAATTTGACTAAGTCCAATTAAGCTCTATTCTATAGGTACAAAATTCTTGTTAAGGGCTTTGGACCTAATTGAATAACTAGATCAAGAAAGTTAATAAATAAATCAATAGGTAGCTCATGAAATCCGCGTGAAACAAATAAATAAAGCAATGAAAACAAAACCGGTGAGGTCCCCCAAATGCACCGGCACTTGGCGAAACAGACCCCGGAAACAAGGTATATAGTGTCCTTTTAGAAGAGTTCAAATTCTAGAAATAAAGAAAAGAAAGTCTATGCATTTTTTTAAAAAAACTTGGTCTCCTTCAAATCTTCTTCTCTTCCTCTTACGCTCTCCCACAACTTGGTGAAGAATCAAGCTACCTCTGATTCAGTTGGGTGCTTCAGCTCTCCTAGAATCGTCTCCTTCGCTCTGTTGGCCCTTGTATGAAAAAGGAAAGAAAAAATGTGTAAGAAACACTATAACAAAATATAAGCAGGAAAAATGAAATAAATACCGTGAATATGAACAATGGAATGAGTATGGCAAAATATAAACAAATATGTACAACCAAGAATAGCAGGTCAAAAGAGAAACCTAACTACCCTCGCCTTGCCTCCCCGGCAACGATGCCATTTTGTTGTATGGTATCTTTTAGATTTTAAAATATCTGAAATAAAAGTGCAATTGTCGTTGCAACCCAAATAATCCCACAACAAAAAAATAATATTTTTGATTAAGCTGAATTAATTACAAAAGAGTAATGTGTAGCAAGAGAATGTTTTGCTATTTAATTATGCTGTATAGTAACAAGATCAAACTAAGGGAGACTACAATCCCAAGGGTTTATTAAATCAATGAAAAAAATCAATGAAATAAAGAAGGAAATCTTAATGCAACTATCTTTATTTCTGTAGGATTTTTATCTTTTTAATTTTTAAATGCATTTTTTATTTTTTTTAATTTTTTATTGGTTTCAGTTTTGATTTTTTTAAAATTTTCAAAATAATTATTTTTTCAAAGCAAATTTATACACCAAAGAAATGCAATCTTTTTAGATTTTCAGATACAATAAAAATGATCAAAATATCTAAAGAATTTTTTTTGGGGTTTTTATTATATTTTTACTTTTTTTTGGTATTTTTGGATGATTAAAATTGAATTTTTAAGATTTTTAAAATGAATAATAACTAGAGGAAAACCGAACATTGGATATACATGAATAATTTGCAATTTTAAAATGTAAAATAAGCTCAAAAGTTCCTGAATTTATTTTTCCTCAAAACTATAGAAAATTATCTACAAATAGGAATGAAATCACTATTTTTGAATTTTTCTAGATTTTTATGATTTTTCTAAGATTTTTGATTTTTTGCATTTTTTTTTGTGTTTTAAAATTAATTAATACACAAAATTTACACAGAAATTAAAGAATAGTGTAAACCCTAAACCCTTAACCATAAACCCTAAACCCTGGAAACCCTAAACCCTAAAAACCCTATTTTGCAATTTTTTGAGTTTTAAAATTAATTATTACACGAAAGTTACAAAGAAATTAATCTTTTTTTGAATTTCTAGAGCAATATTCATATTTTTATGAATTATTGAATTTTAGGCAGAGAAATGACATTATTTTTTATTTTTTTAATAACACAAATTATAATAAATTGTGATGAAAAATTTAAACTATTACAAGACACACAACATGAGTCCACACAAATTTTTGTAGAATATTCAGAGTAGTAAAAACATTTATTTCAATATAAAAGACAAGCTAATAAATAGTCTGGGTAATAGGGGCTAATTTGTAAAGTTTTCAAAATTTTTGCATTAAAATATAGCAATAAATAGAAGGCGGGGCGGAATCACAAATTATCCACTGATGTCATGCAAAGCACGTAACTGGATGGACGATAGGGCTTCTTTGAAATTATTAGAACCTCCAGGGAATTAAATGCAATTTGGCCAATTTCTTTATTCCCCTAGGGCTTTTTGTTCTAAAGTCAAATAGGGCAAAGAGGCACCGGCCATCCTTCCTACTCTTCATGTAGGTGTCAACGCAATGCGACTAAGAGCTGCCCTTCGCGCAGAAGTACTCGATGGCTGGTGGCGCTCGAGGTGTTATTCTGGAGATGGCGGGGTACCGGTCGTGCTGTGGCGTCCCTAGGTGGAGTCGTGGTGGTACCTTGTGTGGAGGAAGTGCAGGCATAATGGATTAGATGGCGTAGGTCTGAGGAGAACAGGTGGCAGTGGTACGCACGGGTGGCGCAGTACGCGCGGGCGGTGTGCCTGGGAGCAGATGGAGGGGCGGCATATTCCCCTAGAGGTCGAGAGGCTTGCGGGACCTGCTGCTGGAGGAGAGACGGCGAGCGGTAGGTGGATCTTGCTGGTTGAACGGAGTAGCGTGCAACGTTGTTTTGCGTCAGAGTAGTGTATGACGTTGTTTTGCAGAGGAGCAGCACGCGGCGTCTTAGTCACGACGTGGCGGAGCTGGAGGTACGTAAGCTCCAATTTTATTTTATTTATTTTATTTTTTTAAAGTTTTTTTACAACAGCTGTATTATTTTTTTCTTTTTTTAAATAGCTGCATTTTTTCTTTTTTTGTAAAAATATAAACTGATTTTTTGTATTATTTCTGTGAACCTGCAATAAAATAGAGATATCCGACTCGAGCACGACAGCTCGGTCCAAAAGAGAAAAATAAAATAAAGTAAAATAAAAATAGGAATGTGAATGGTGTCACATCCGACGAAGTGAGAGATCGAATTCGTGTCTCTGGCCACCGTACACGGCTAGAGTTGATATATTGTACGAGGTAGAACGTGAACGTGGAGAGATCAAGAATTTGAGATTATAACTTTACGGCTTTTTCCGAGTATGGTTACTTTCATTTTGTACATGATTTTATTTTATAAACATTTTTATTGATTAGGAAACATTGTTGTTTACAACTTTTGTTAGGAAAATTATTTATCTTGAAGTCAATTTATATACAAATAAAATAGTGTATGTTTTATACAAATATACACTATGAAGTATTTACAAAACATTTTTTGGATTTTCCAATTTAAGGACCCTATCTCCCCCTACTTTATTCCTGGTCGATCAGGTCAAGTCTTGACCCTCTCTCGGGGTTCGGGTCAGCATGTATCTATTACATATATGCAATCTTTTTTTATTTTCATTATTTTTCCTTTATTTACTTATTTATTTATTTTAGGTAAAAATAACAATATATGTACAATATTTACACTGATGAAAGTTAGTAAGAATAAGGAGTTAGTATTATATACATGTGTTTTATAAGGGATTTTAAGCTAAAATTAATGAATAAAGATGATGAAATGTAGATTCATCAATTATATCAGGCCCAGAGGGAACTGTTAGACGGAGCACACCTAAATGACTTTTTATGGTCGGAGGCAAGTGCTTACAATCACAACCATGCATCAAAAAGTGATGCACAGGTACTTAAGGCACAAGTCTAGGGATTTTTGGCTATAATCCTTATGGTAGCGTCCTCACCCACTTTATCTAGAGTTATGTACCTGCAACAATGAGGGGTTTGCTCTCCCAATACAAGTTAAGTCCATGTATTTTTTTTATTTTTTGTCAAGTTTTTAAAACAGAGAAAAAAATATTTTTTATTATTTTTGATGGTTTTCACTTTTTTGGATATCATCAGCATATGTATTGGGACGTCGGTTTCCTTTTTCAGTGAAAAATATGTCTAACGGAGAAGGAATCACAGAATGCGGTCAAAAACCATGATGCATGCAGAGATAGAAGCCATACCTTGCACCAGCAGTCTAAATGAAAGTCATCTGCTCATAATTTTAAATCCTATTCTAATTCATGAAAAGTCGTGAAAAAACGAATCCTAATCAAGCATCTCTAACATAAGAATGAATTAATTTTCAACAATTCTGATTTACGCCTAAATGTGGATTAAAGAGATAAGTTTTATTTTACTCATCTAATAAGTCATGCATTCACCCCTAAGCTACACGAAATCACATAAAACAAAGAAAAATGGTGAAAACCGAAAAACCACAGTGAGGTCCCCCAAGTGCACCGACACTTGGAGAAACAAACCTTAAAAAAATCAAAGTCCAAATGTATAAGTCGGGATGTCCTTAGTGGACCCCTTCCACAAAAATAAATTTGGGAAATTACCCCTTCCTCACTCACAAAAAAATAGATAAATAGATAAGTGCCCTTACTCTCAAAATAAAACAAAAAATATGTAGAGTGTAAGAAAAAAACACAAAAATATGTCTGACTAACTCGATCTGCTCCTCTGCAATAGTATCGTAGTAGAATGATTTGGTCTCTGCACTCTAAGCTGAATCAATCTTAAGAAGTCGACTAATCCTGCAAGCCCTACAAAATGGGTTAGCACAGACAGATAAAAAATCAAACAAAAATTAAACAAAATCAAAGACAAAAAAAGACTCAAAATGGAGAAGAAAAATAGAAAAAAAATCTGATAAAAATCGAGAACTAAAAAATTGAGAAAACAATGAAAAATCAAAGAAATAAAAATCATACAAAATTTGTGAATAAATCAAAGAAAATAAAACTGAAAAATCAAGAAAAATCAAAGGAAATAAAAACCCTCGAGAACCGTGAAAAATTGAGAAAACACGAGAAGAAGAAAATATAGAAAGAAAAATATTACAGAATAAAATAAAAAAAACTAAAGTGTGTCTAGACCTCCCTAGAAACGGTGCCATTTTGATAATACTCTAACCTAGCAGTTAAAAATGTCAGTTGTACATACCGCTACAGAGAGAGTTTATTTTCAAAAACAATTCACCAATTTAGGGGAGAGATGGAGCGAGAGAGAGAATTAGTGAAAATGAAATCCTAAATTTGTGTTCACTATCTTTATTTATCGAGGCATGTGCTCCTAGGTTGAACCCAAGGAGGGAAAAAGTCATATTTGGATTTTTCGAGTGAAGAAAATAATTCTATTTTTTATTTCTTTTCTTCTCTCTTTTTGGATTTTTCTTTTTATTTGATTTTTATTTTTCAATTTTTATTTAATTATTAAAACTATATTTTTTCAATTAATTTATCTACAATAAAATATGTGGAAATAATAGGGGAATAGTGATACTACATAGTGGAGAAATTGCTCGAGCAGCGTAATCGAGAAAGAACACAAAAAGAAATCGAAATGAGTCGATAATTGAATAATAAAATCTAGAGAAACTGTGATGCAAGATCCTTAAAAACCGAGCAAAATAAAATGAAGAAAAATGCTAATATGATAGAATAATGTCCAAGAGTATCACCATAGTCCACAAGGTCCAAAAAGTATTGTACAAGAAAATACAAATAAAAAGATAAGGGTTTCTATCAATTAGGTCCCTGGTCTGGGACCTAATTGCTAGAAAATCTAGAAATTATTACACTTAGGACCCTAGTCAGAGACTTAAATGTAATTAGGCAATCATTTGGAGGAAGGCACAAATGTGTTGGAATCGTAGGGGCTTCTTAATAACTTCTCCATTGTTTCATCGTTCTGCGACTAGGATTATAAGAAAGCGTGCGATCTAGAACGTCTAAACGTGCCATGTGGCATCAGGTTGTATCTCGTATGTTCTTATTGTTCTTCCTCAATCCTGGGGAAGGGTGGCAATGCAATTGTTCGTCTGCACCTCTCTGGTGATTGTCTGAACAGAGGTGGGGACGGAAAGGGGTGCCTCCCCCTTTTGAGTACACCCACTTTGTGAGGGAGTTGAAGAAGAAATATTCTAACGACATGAAGTCTGATGGTTCTAGGGTTCGAACCCTAGAAGATGCAATTTGATGAAAGTCTGATGCAATCGACGAAGGTGGATCTCTGGATGATAGAATGATAAGGCAGATGCTCTAGAGAAAGATTACTGACCTACAATTAAGTTATTGATGCTCGATTTGCAAAGAAATTGGCCACAAGATAAGGGGTTTTGAAAGTTCAAAATGGTTTACAAAACAAAGGAATATCCGATCAAAATTGAAGGGACTTGAATTGATTTGGAAAGAGGTATTGATTGTAAATGAAAAAAATGATGATCGATGCTGCTAGACTTGATTAGATGGTCTAAATCGACATGAATAACGAGGAATTTGGAAAGAGGATGAAGAAGTACCTGTGAAGAAGAAGGTGTCAGACCTTCTTGGTTGTCGCTCATCGGGGAGGCATTCCCAGAGCTGTACATTGCGTTTGGCGGTGTTGTAAGGCCAGTGCGTCCTTGGAACATCTCCACCAACGGATCTTCTTCCATGTGGGGGCAGACCTAGGCGTTGTCACCACTGGAGGTGGCCGGAACGAAGCGAGGAAGGAGGGGGATCAACCAGTTGATTTTGGGTGAAGGAGAGTGTTGTTCTGAAATGGTGAGGTTTAGATCAATAAATAGGTTAATAAATGGCATGTTATTGACGATCTAATGGTTGGCGGATGTTAGGGTAATTATGACAAAAGGATGGAGGATTGAGATCTATGTTTGGATAAGAAATAAGAGTGGGAAAATATGAGAAATGTGGATGCTGGAACAAACTTCCGGCCAACTGATTCTCGAAGAAGCTCTAGGTGCTAACATGCGCCAACACATGGTAGGCCAGGAAACTAAATATCATATAAATTTATTAATAAATATCAAATAACATTATTTGAAAAAGTTATAAAATAATGTGTATAATTAAATTAACTAATTTGTTGAACAATTATTTTTATAGATAATAAATATGTAATGAAATATAAATATAATATTAATAAATAGGTGTATATTATACATATTAAATAGAATTTCGATTTTTAATTTAATAATTTAATAAATAACATATTATTTTTATATTTTATTAATTAATAGAATAATATATAAGAGATGTGTGAATTTGTATGAATTTCAATAAATTAATTTAGATATATAAATAAATACAACTATATATTACACAATACAATTTCATCTATAAATTAGGTTTTTTTTATTTATGTAAAACATTAAATAGTGGTAAAAAATTCTAAAATAATTTACAAGTAATATACAAGATCAAGAAAATAATTGAAAAATAAAATCATTAAAAATGCAAATAATATGTCTAGAATAAAACTAATAGCCCAGAAACCTATTTGTCATTAGGTCTCAAAAGTGAATTTTTGCAAACAAACTCTGATTTTTATGAAATCACCTTCATTAATAAGAGAATATTAGTTTATAACTTTATAGGTGAGTAGAGTAAAATTGGAATTCATACAAAGAAGTTAAGATGTCCGGAAGTTGAGAAATTGATAATTTAAAAGTTGGATTTCTTGGTATATATACAAGTTGGGATATCTTAGTATTTTTATATATAAATATTTTTGAATATAGAGAAGAAGATTTTGATGAAAAATATGCACGAATTAAGTAATTAAAAATCATTAAATATTTATAAATAATAAATAAATAGTGAATAATGCGTGAAATGTATAATTAATTATTTATGTGGTTTTGTTCCTTATCTACCCCTACTTTGTTATTTGTCGACTAATCCATGCTAACTTGGTCATAGCGGTTCGGTTATATAAATATATCCTTCTGCTATATTTATATTTATTGTCATTTTGCACACACAC
The DNA here is from genome assembly GCA_037367405.1 of Ottelia alismoides. NCBI lineage: Eukaryota > Viridiplantae > Streptophyta > Magnoliopsida > Alismatales > Hydrocharitaceae > Ottelia > Ottelia alismoides. The sequence continues at coordinate 24,966 of JAZKJV010004359.1, read as the reverse complement.
ACACATATATAGTTTGTCTTCTTTTTATTTTCTTTTTCATTATTTTATTTATTTACATGTTTTATAGCATAAATTAAGATGTTCGGAAGTTGATAAATTGATAATTTAAAAGTTGGATTTCTTGGCATATATACATGTTGGGATTTTTTAGCATTTTTATATATAAATATTTTCAGAAATATAGAGAAGAAGATTTTGATGAAAAATATGCACAAATGAATTAATTAAAAATCATTAAATTTTTATAAATAATAAATAAATAGTGAATAATACGTGAAATGTATAATTAATTATTTATGTGGTTTTCTTCCATATCTACCCCTACTTTATTATTTGTCGACCTATCCATGTTAACTTGGTCTCAAAGGTTCGGTTATATAAATATATCCTTCTGTTATATTTATATTTATTGTCTTTCTGCACACACATACACATATATAATATGTCTTCTTTTTATTTTCTTTTTTATGAATTTTTTTATTTACATGTTTTTTAATGTATAAAAATGCATTTTTATTCATGAATAGTATTTATTATAAGAAATGATATTTAATGGATATTTACAATCATTTGTTAAGGATTTTAAGATAAAATGCGATAGAAGAGTTAATGAATAATGGATTCATTAGCCTCACTCCCATGGTACGCTGATATTGTGAACTATCTTGTCTCCAAGAAAGTTCCTCAAGATGGGCCCAAGCTTAAAGTAGACAGATTTCTGTTAGAGATTCATTTTTTACCTGTGGGAGGATTTGTACCTATTTTGTGAGGGTGCAGATTGTATCTGGAGGAGGTGCATTCCTCAAGAGGAATACACTAGTGTGCTTGAGCATTGCCACATATTAGAGGTTGGTGAGCATCATTCGGCGAAGCACACGGTAAGCAAAGGTTCTTCAATATGGCTTATGGTGGCCAACTCTGTTCTAGGATGCTATGGATTATGTGAGACACTATACTGATTATCGGAGATGGAATGAACTATCGGCTCCAAAGATACCATGCCCCTAAGATATATATATTTCAAATGTTTTTGATGCTTGGGGCATAGACTTCATGGATCCCTTTCATGTCAGTTAGGGATTTCAGTACATCCTGCTTGTCGTGGATTATGTTAGTCGTTGGGTGGAGGCTATCCTCACCCAAACCACTAATAGTTGTATTGTTTGTTCCTTTCTCAAGGACAACATTATTGCACAGTTCGAGATAGCCGAGATACTCATTTTAGATGGGGGAAGCCATTTCATCAATAGTGAGGTCTGAAAGCTAGATAAGTTGTATGCCATTAAGCATCTTGTCGTGTCTCCTTGCTACCCACAAACTAACAGCTTGGCTGGGATTTCAAATAGGGAAGTCAATATGATACTTTAATCCGTTCAGATGGGAAGAACTTGTTCCAGATGCTTGACTTAAATCTATGGGCTTATCGAACTGCATACAAGTCTCCATTGGGCATGTCTCCCTATAGGTTGGTTTATGGAAAGCCTTGCCACTGGCTAGTTGAGCTTATTCACAAATCATATGGATGCTCTGTGTATGCAATTTGGACTATGAGATAGCATGCCAGAGTAAGGTGTTTCTGAATATATTGCTGGAATTCTGAGATTTCGTTTATGACAACTCACTCATGTATAAGGAGAAAGTTAATCGTGGCATGATAGACACATTATGAGAAACACATTTGTCTCTTATCAGAAAGCATGGTCGTTTGATGCGAAATTGAAGTTGTTCCCCAACAAACTCAAAATAAAATGGTTAGTACTGTTCATTGTTAGAGATGTGCATGAAAAAGATAGTATTGTCATATCTAGGTTGTGTTGGACATGCGAGCCCACGAGAAGCCATTATATAGTAAATGTTATTGCAAATCATTTCCTGATCTGAAATGAAGAATAACTAATTTGCATAATAGGTCCCTTAGTACAATTAGGATTATGTACCATGGCCATCTTAATGATTATACAACCGTTTATTTAAATGTTGAATCATAGAGGTTGGTGCTTGGATGATATCTAAAGACTTTGATTGAGGACTCGTTAAGCACCATCAAGTGATTGTTAAGAGAGGATCTCTAGTCTAAGAGGAAGATAAAAATTCTTCTCTATAGGATGATATCTAACTGATGTCTTGATGCAGGTACTCTGCAAAGGAAAAGAGATTCGTAGATGTTAGATAAGTTAGGTCAAAGAGTTGACTTAATGAGATCGAGATAACCAAGACCTATGATGTATATAGTCACGGTATAGGCGCACTCATCCTTTAATCGGAGATAGATGTGTTACAATATGTTTGAGTTTGTACATTAGGCAGACCGATAGGTTGATGACCTAATAAAGGTCTATACACCGGCAAGCTGGTATGCATACAAGGGCATATGAGTAATACGATATCTCAAAGGGATCATGCATGTTCATTACTGAACCAAAAGACATGAGTTCACTCATGAGATATTCGGATCAAATTCTGTGCACGGTCATCTCGCTTTAGAAGCTTGACTGAATTTGTATGTTTGATATATGCTTTTGGAAACTATATGATCAATACCTATGTATGATATATGATTTTGCAAAGTATGTAATCAATACCAGCTCCCATGATCAAATGAGAAACTTAATGATAAAACCTAGAAGAAGACAGTCTAAATAAGATCTAAAACTTCAGGTTTATTCTAAGTCTTCCAGTATGCAAGATGTATGGGTATGAGGAATACTCGAGGGTGATGTGATTGTAAAAGATTTTATAACCTTGATGCTTCCATTCTAAGGGAGTGATGAATTAGGTTTAGATTTTAGTAACTCCTCTCAATAAAGAAGTAATCTGATCTTAGTCCAAATGATGGATAATGAGTTGAACACGATTCAGATGCAATTAGAAGATTATATTTATGGGTTTGATTCAATTGAACATCTTTAAGAGTTCCCCTTGATATGTATTTGAGATATGATCTCAATATCCAAGTCGTTATACATGGAACAAACAATCGTCCGGTCCTTATCTACAAGTATCCGCGGAGAAAGTGCATTATTCTTGAAAGAGTACAAGGATAATCTCATTATTGATAATGTACCCGAGCATTGAGAAAAATGAATAATTAAATGTGATTTAATTGTGAATAATATGAATTTGATTCAAATTGTCTGGGCACATGAGAATGGACATCCAAGTTTTTAAATGTGATTTAATTATCAAGGATGTGAATAATGCGGATAGTACTATCCATATTATTCATGGATATTATAAATGTGATTTGTAATATATTAGAGAGAGAGAGATAATTGTAACCTGTATTTACGAATTAATATTTGATATGAATTAGATTAACATTGAACATATTGTATATACAATTTACATTTTGTTTTGGATGTGTGGATATGATTCACATTCTTTCAGTGGCATGATTAAAATTGTCACAAAATAACTTGGAAATATTTTACAAATAATTATGAAATAATGGTTATTCCATATGTGGAGTATTTTTTGAGAAATAAGCTTTCAACGAAATTGGAATGATGGAACATCCTTGCCATATATAGGGGGACTGCCATGTTGAGGCCTCTCAACTTGGTGGCCGTCCACCCCCTTTATGGTATTTGGCCCCATCTTCTTCCAATCAATTCCTTCTTTGTTGGTTTAATTTGAAATTTAATATGTTGATTGATTTCAATATATTTAATTTAATTTAAAGTCAACAATTTTGTTTTTGGAAATCAAAAACAACAAAATCATGGTCATTGATTAAAAGATCAAATCTATGTCAACCATTGGATTTGTGTGTGCACATGGATTGAGATCCATGAACATCCAATTAGTATAAAAAGAATGGTAGCCCTAGCATTTTGTGCTACACATTCATTCCCTTGAGGAACTCTCTCTACAAGTCTACATTCTCTCTCTCCCTCTCTCTCACTTGTGACTATCCATATAGTGTTGGACAAAATACCACCGCCGATGCTACGTCGTCGTGATGATGCCACGACCACTCATGGATCTCTGTCTTCTTTGGTGTATCTCGCTCTTAGAGAAGATGTCAAATTTTGTGATACGAAATCAAAAGATTCGATGCTCAGATTGTCAACATGGATTACATGAAGCACATGATTCGTTCTCGTGCCCACATGTACGATCTGCGTCGGATCGGACTTGAGACAGGAGATCTCTTCATTTAGGGATATGATAACAAGCACGCTTCAAGAGGTAACCCTAATTCCTGTTTGTGATCTTGATGAATTGTTTCAACAAGTTTTCTTGGATTATGTGATTTCATCACATATACAATTTTTAAATTCCTTTGACCCGACAACTAGTACGACTAGATGCTCCCGATTGCATATGATGTGATCGTTAGGCTTCCATGATGCGCTTAAGGTTTTCTCCATAACCTTCAAGTGGTATCAGATCCTAGGTTGAGGTCTTGGATGAGATCCAAATCCTAGATGGACAAGGTTCATGTTTCGAATGCACGTGACTCATTGTTTTTGCATTGGATGTAAGATTCGAATTAGTTTTTTGCTAAAAATAAAAACCCTATTATTTGTTCACTGTTTGGACGTGTTTTTTGATTATTAAGTTGCATTTAGAATGTCTAAATATATCTCAATAACAGTAATATATTATTTTATCAAAAGTGCATGAATATGATCGAAGAGTTCCTACCATGAAAATTATTTTTGCATGTCTTCACGGATCTATACGAAAATTATTTTTGCTTACTATTTTACCATAATGAAACATGAAACAAATACTTGGATTATGTAAAAAATTAAACCATCAAATCACTTGAATTTATTTCACGCGATTCTAACTCTGTTTGCCCTAGTTATTCCATATTTAGTGGAGATGGGTCGGATGATGATTGGATCATCAAATCTACTTACTTACTGTGTTTATTATAAAATGTTAATAATGGAATTATGAATTTACCTTGATTAATTTTATTCTTAACAATTATGAAAATAATTGATTAAACATCATTAATCATTGAATATATGTTTCATAAAACCCTAGTTTATCCTACAATACTTGTAGGACAAATTTTACATGCAAAACCAAGAACATGTTTGCTTGATATGACTAAATACTCAGGATACATAAAATTGTTTTAAATATGCCTAAATCTCTAAGTGATTAGTATATATAGTATAATGCCGGTCATCAAAGTAGATCAATAAAACTGCAAGTACATTGATATTATTTTGTATTATTCTGAATCGGGATGGTAAAGCTGTGTAGTATGAGTATGATGGCTTGGTTTACTAATTAGTGCATTGCATGTCAAGGAAATTCTCCCTCCCAGCATAACTCGAGTGTACTGGCCAGATCAATTTTTGAGGAACGAATAATATGAGTAAGTCAAATTTTACACTAATTGTTAAAATACAAAATAATACATACTTGTGAGGGCTTATACTATAAATAATATGAGTAAGTCAAGTTTTACACTAATTATTAAAATACAAAATAATACATACTTGTGAGAGCTTATACTATATGGTAATATCAAGAAAACCCTAATTGTTTGTTGGGTGATTGATTGGATTGATAATTGATTTAATATGATTAAATTAATTAGATCGAATTAAAATAAACACTCTATTATGAATAGAGGTGTAATTTCTCTTGGAAGAATTAATTATGTGAATATGATTCATAATAATTAATTAAAAATTGAACACAATATAGAGGATCACATAAGTGACATCCATGATCTTCCGTCAAGGCGAAGGGTTCCGTCGCCATGAATTGTATGTAGGATACGCATGTCCGAAGTGACAACTCATGCATACAAGCGCACATGCATCAAGCTCTTTTCTTCTCGAAAGAGTAAGTTCCACGCGTAATGATCCCAATAATAGTTCCCCATATTATTGGGGTTATATTGGATTATGCGTAGCGAGTTCTTATCATGTTGACAGTTGGTTCAATTAACGATAGGTCAAAATCTCCTTACGGGTGGTGGGCTCAGGTGTTAAAGATCGAATTGGGAAATGCAAGCTGGACTTGCAAGGCAGAATGAGTTCCCACTTCTTTTTATCAAAATTACAGGTTCTCATATTATTGGGATGTAAGAAAGGTAAAGAGGAGACACTCTATCTTGCTTGAGATATAATGGTAAGTATGTCTCTTACTTTGAAAGTGAATAAGGGAGTGGACTTTAAAAGTTGACATGGCAAGACAAATTTGATATAAAATCCTTAATCAAAGTTAAAAATGTATCTACGAATGTATTTCTTATTTCAGATAACCTACAATAAATCCACTCAAAACTATACTCAGTAATGAACAGTAAAATGCCATGGATTGGATTCATGATCAAGATTTTGTACTTTCAGTTGGGCACATAATGTATGTGGTTGCAATCTACAAATTTCATCATAAAAATGATGAATGATAATTAAATAGACAATAGGCCAACAACCTTAGGTTTATATGTCTCTATAGTCCTAATCTTTCATTTATGTGCTTTGGAAGTATCATGTCGATAATGATAATAATTATTGAATCCTTATAAACCTAAGAAGATGATTTGGCATACATATGTGCTCTCGACATTTAATAATGAATGGCATGGTTCACTGCATTGTGTAGAAGGCTGACTTGATAAGAGATGATGTCCTCAAAATGTTTGAGTACCTGCCTGACCTAAAGTCTTTAAGAGGTAAGATGTATGTAGATATGATGAGTGTCATCATTCTACTATATATACTCTATTATTTCATGAAGCTTCATAATATTCATATTGTATGAATTGAATGAAGCATATCAAAATGTTGAAATACTCTTATATTGAAATCTTTTGAATTCAATATAAGACATCCTTTATCTAAAAGCAGTGGTTGTTTATAGATGAAGGAAACATAGTGGAAGCATGGGTCTGACCCAAGTGAGAAAGAAAGTCAAAGAGTTGATTGTACTTCTTTATATTCCACATATATGGCATCCAAAGAGTTGGGTGAACGTCAATACTGCAACAAGCTGATGTATTAATAATATGGCTTCTATACTATCTAGGATCCTTAGAGAAGGAATTAGATAGTGCATCGGTTATATTATACATATCATATAATCATTAAAATTGACTTGCTTATTAGATACGATCAAAGCCTAATAACTATATCTCATTCTTCTAATAAAACTTGCAATTGGTTGCATATGTTTTAGAAGACTAGAAAATTTGATCTTAAGGTTTAATAGTCATCTACATGGATGTCGATGCAATTGTTGCAATAATCTCCATTGGATATATAGACTACATATTTTTAGTTGGAGAGCCCTTAGTCTTAGAGAATGTCTCTATGACCTAGATATTAGAATACGTTTATTATTTATTTCTAAATGTTAGAAATAAACATGCATTCTAGATAAACCTATTACAAAGAGTTATGATGGATATATTTCAGATAGTAGTCTAACATGTAGAGGACTCTATTGATATAAGAAAATTAATGAATGGTTCATTAGCATTTCTAAATTCTAAAAAATTAAACCTTAGAGGATCAAAAGGAGGATAAAGATCATTTGACAATGATCTAGCATCAAGCCTTGGACATATGTCTATTGATAAGATAAATAGAAATGTAAGAGATGAAGCTTTAGACTGTATAAAATTTCTACTCTTACATACTTTTGAATATTGTATTCAAAGTATAATGTCTGATACACCCTTCTCTGAGAATGGTGCAAAATGCCAAGGTATTCAAGATCTCATACATATTTATGTATGTAGATAATCTAAATCATAATAAACATTAATGATATGTGAAATCTATTAATGATTTTTGTGATATGAGATTTCTTCCCTTCACCTTAGAAACCATTGAAATGTCCAAAGATTTCACAATTTGGGTTTAGAACCAAAGTTGAAGGAAGATGAAATGAATTTGATCTAACCATTATAACGAGAAAATATTAGATGAATTCGAGGAATACCTTATGGAGAAAGAAATATCATTCCTATCTCATTCCTCCTAATACACCTTAACTCAATAGAGTTGTAGGGAAATATAATTGGATCATGTGTGCCATGATTTGATCAATGATGAATCTTAGCATGATTAACACTTAGTTTCCAAGGATATATATATATATATATATATATATATATATTCTTAGTAAGATCCCTTGCAAATCTAAACCCGAAATCCCTCATAAGCTATGGTTTGGAACGTAGCCTAGTGTTGAACACTTGATGATTTAGAGTTACTTGGTCCATAACCATGTCATAGATGCAAGTAAGCTGGAATCTAGCACTAGAGAGTGCTACTTCATTAGGAAAATAAAGGAAGGTATTGGATACCTACTTTATGACCTTGAAATTCTTAAAAGATTTCATCTCTAAGGATATGATTCTTAGAGGATGACTTTCTTGAGAATCAAGATGAAAATAAAGTAAAGGAACTCATTGAATCTTAAGAAGATAATGAGTCTCCTGAGACCGAAAACTAAAAGGACAAATAAATATGAAATGCTCATACCTCTTCAAATGAGTTTGAGGATGGATTTTATGTGTCAATGAAGTCTGACAAATCATCTTACTTCATATGATGAAGCTTCCAAGGATTATGACATGGAAAAATGGATGTTAGCAATAAAGTTTAAAGTAAACTTCATACGAAAGTCTTCTGATTGGACCCTCGATGATCCACCTATAAGGGTAAAATCTGTTAGGTGTAAATGGGTCTTCAAGAGAAAGAGGGAACCTGATGAGAAGGTAGAGACTTTCAGAGCACGACTCGTATCCACAAGATACACATGAAAAGAAGACATCGCCTGCGATGAGACTTGCTCTTCAGTGATCGTGCTTAATCCCATCACAATATTGCTAACTATAGCTACACAACTTGACTATGACATCTACAAGATGGAAGTCAAGATTGTATTCCTATATGAATACCTCTTTGAGGATATTCATATAAAGTAGCCCTAGGGTTTCGTAGTTGAGGAAAGCAAGGTGTGAAAGATGAAGAACTTCATATATGTGCTCATATAAGGCTCTACTAGTTGAAAAGTAAGATTTATGAAATCATAAAGGTTATGATTTCATACAAAATCTTGACAAACCATGTGAAGCTTAGTGGGAGTGTCATTATGTTCATCGTGCTAATTGTAGATAATATCATAATCATTTGGAATAATATAAGGATGAGAATGGGTGTCTTATAATCTGGTTGTTTCATACCTTGGGATGGAAAATCTCAAGGATACCTCTTAGATCTTAGTTCTAAAGATGTTCATAAGCAAAGAGAAAGGGTATTGGAACTATCATATTTGTAGTACACATTGGACATGTTCCATTTTTTGGGAAAACTCCAAGGAAGGCTTCCTTCCCTTAAGATATAGTACTGACCTATATGAAGGGATAACACCTTAAAGAGTTGAGGAAGTGAATGCTAAAACTCCTTGCCCTTGCGCATCAGTTATGACAAGCCTGGTGTGTGCTAGATGTGTAGAAAAGACAGATGCCTGTCATGTAGTGGGAGTGGTAAACTGTTACTAATCCTACTATGGAGATAGAACACTTGATTTCAATAATAGCAATGTCTTCGAAGATGACAAGACTTTTGAGTTAGTGATCTCAGAGTCTTATCTTCAAGAACTTTAGACTTTATAGATAGTGATATAAAAAGTCTAAACTGTAGATGCATTATAAGACTTAAAACTGGGTCTTAGTCTTAGGAGGTAGAGATCTCCGGGAATAAGGGTATTATGATAAGGATAATAGAAATTACATATTGGTTATAATAATTATTGAATTGTAGTATCACAGACACTATAATTGCTTTAACAAAATTGAGTACTGGTTGCATAAGAAGCAATGTTCACATTGGATGCAAGCACTGTTACTGAGAGATATGCAAGTACCATGACAGGACTTGGCTTAATTTCTCGGGAATAAAGTGATAGTTAGCTTACCAAGCTATTTTTCTAAATAGCTTACAATTAGCACATGAGTGTAGGTTTAAAAGATTAGCATTAATAACTCTTTGGGCTAGTGGGAGCTTGTTGGACATGCGACCCATGATGAGCCATATGCAGTAAATGTTATTACAAATCATTCCCTGATCTGAAGAATAATAACTAAATGCATAATAAGTCCCCTAGTAAAATTAGGGTTATACACCATGGCCATCTTAAAGATCACACAACTGTTGATTCAAATGTTAAATCATAGAGGCTGGTGCTTGGATGTTATCTAAAAAGTTAGATTGAGGACTCATCAAGCACCTTCAAGTGATTGTTAAGAGAGGATCTCCAATTCGAGAGGAAGATGGTAATTTTTCTCTATAGGTTGATATCTAACTGACCTCTTGATGCATGTCCTCTGCATAGGAATAGAGTTTGGATGTGTTAGATAAGTTAGGTCAGAGAGTTGACTTAACAAGATAGAGATAACAAACACCTACGTCGTATACTGTCACGATACATGAATCCATCCTCTGATCGAATACATATGTGTTACTATATGTTTGAGTATGTACATTTGGTAGACCAATAGGTTGATGATCTAATTAAGGTCTATACACTGGTGAGCCGGTATGCATATAAGGGCATATGAGTAATATGACCTATTAAAGGGATCATACATGTTCATTATTGAACTAGAAAACATAAATCACTCATGAGATATTGGGATCAAATTCTGTGCACGGTCGTCTCGCTTTGGAAGCTTGACTAGATTTACAGGTTTGATATATGCTTTTGGAAAGTATATGATTAATACCTAGGTATGATATATGATTTTGGAAAGAATATGATTAATACTTACGATGATATATGCTTTTGAAAAGTATATGATCGATACATCTCCCAATGATCAAATGAGAAACTTAATGATAAAATCCTAAAGAAAACAGTCTAAATAAGATATAAAACTTCAGGTTTATTCTAGGTCTTCTAGCATGCAGGATGTACTAGTATTATGTTTACTAGAGGGTGATGGGATCGTAGATAATTGTATAACCGTGACGCTTCCATTTCAAGGGAATTATGAAATAGGTTTGGATTTTAGTGACTTCTCTCAATAGAGAAGAAATATGATCTTAGTCCAAATGTTGGACATTGATCTCAATACGATTCAGATGCAGTTAGAAGATTAGATTTACGACTTTGATTCAATCAAACATCATTGAGAGGTCCCCTTGATCTGGATTTGAGATATGATCTAAATATCCAAGTCATTATACATGGAGCGTACAATCGTATTGTCCTTATCTCCAAGTATCCACAAAGAAGGTGCATCATTCTTGAAAGAGTTCAATATAATTTCATTCTTGATAATGTATCTGAGCGTTGAGCAAAATAAATAATTAAATGTGATTTAATTATGAATAATATGAATTTGATTCATATTATTTGGGCACATGCAAATGGACATCCAAGATTATTAAATGTGATTTAATTATCAAGGATGTGAATAATGTGGATAGTACTATCCATATTATTTGTGGATATTATAAATATAGTTTAGAATATATTAGAGAGAGATAATTGTAATTTGTATTTACGAATTAATAGTTGATGTTAATTGGATTTACATAGAACAACTAATTGTAAATACAATTTATATTTTATGTTGGATGTGTGAATATGTTTCACATTCTTTCAGTGGCATGATTGAAATTGTCAAAAAATGTAATATTTTTGTGAATAATTATGCAATAATGCTTAGTACCTATGTAGAATATTTGTTCATAAATAATATCTCAATAAAAATGGAATGATGAAGCATCCTTTCCATATAAGGGGGATGACCATGTTGAGCCCTCTCAACGTGGTGGCCGTCCACCCTCTTTATGGCATGTGGCTCCGGCCTCTTCAAATCAATTCCTTCTTTGTTGATTTAATTTGAAATAAAATATGGTGATTGATTTCAATAGTTTTAATTTAATTTAAAGCCCACAATTTTGTTGTTGGAAATTAAAACACAACAAAATCATGATCATTGATTGATAGCACAAATCAATGTCAACCATTGGATTTGTGTTTGCAAAGGATTGAGATCCATGGACATCCAATTAGTATAAAAGGAAGGATATCCCCAACCTTTTTTGCTACACATTCATTCCCTTGAGTAACTCTCTCTACAAGTCTACATTCTCTCTCTCTCACTCTTGTGGTCGTCAATATAGTGTTGGAGAAGATATTACCCTTGACGCTACATCGTTGTGCCACCGCCTTGACCGCTCGTGGATCTCCATCTTCTTCAGTGTCTCTCTCTCTCATGGAGAAGATGATGGATTTAATGATACAAAATCAGGAGATTCCTTGCTCAGATCAACAATGTGGATTGCGGGAAGCACGTGATTCATCCTCGCGCCTGCAAGTGCGATCTACGTCGGATCTGACTGGAGACAAGAGGCCTCTTCATTTAGGTATATGATTGCAAGCATACTTCAAGAGGTAATAATAGTTCTCGTTTGTGATCTTGATGAAATGATTCAAGAAGTCTTCTTGGATCATGTGGTTTCATCACATATGAAATTTTTAAAATTTATTGTCCCGAGTAACTAGTGCGACTAGGTGCTCCCAATTGCATATGATGCAATCTTCATGATTCTATGATGCTCTTAAGCTTATATTACACACATCCATTTGTTGTGAACATACAATTGCTGAAGCCATATATAGATCATGACACATTCTTGTTCGTGGTAGATTCTGTTCATTTGGTATCAGGTGATGATCCTTTGACATCGTCTGCATATGATACATGAGCTGATATTTTTTGTATATATACTTTCATTTTTTTTCTTTCTTCTTCCATTTTTATCATTCACCCCTTTCCCGTGTGTGCGCTATACTTAGGATGTACTCTATCCTAAGTATAGGGGAGGTGAATGACTTGAGTTGTTCATTTTCATTCTGTTTCATCACTCTTATTTTTACCTATACTTAAGGATACTTTACCATAAGTATAGGGGGAGTGATGAATCTGCGATTCAGCATCTTTATTCATTTATTTTAGCTTAAAATCCCTTATAAAACACTTGTATATAAGACTAACTCTACATTCTTACAAACTTGCATCTGTGTGTAAATATTGTATATTTATATATTATTTTAACATAAATAAATAAAGAAAGAAAGAAAGGAAAAATAAAGAAAATAAAATAAAAAAGGAAGACTGTATATATGTAATAGATACAGGCTGACCCGAACCCCGAGAGAAGGTCAAGACTTGACCTGATCGACCAAGAATAAAGTAGGGGGAGATAGGGTCCTCAATTAGAAAATAAAAAAAATGTGTGCTGTGTATTTTTGTATACTACACTATTTTATTTGTACCTTAAATGACCTCAAATCAAATAACTTCCAAAATAAAGGTTGTAAATAAAAATAGGTTCTAATTAAGAAAAATAATTGCACAATTAAATCACGTATAGAATAAAAGCAACCATACTTGGAAAAAGCAAATAAGCACTAATTGAAAGACCAATTCCGGCTCTATATGAACTCAAATTGAACCAACTCACTTCCATTGTATTCTAAATTAAATTATCTTTAAAATGATTGTGATTTCATAATTTTTGGAGTTACGAGTAAAAAGTTGGTTTTCTGGGGTGGTTTGTGCAATTTTCCCATGTCTTTTGTCAATTTTGTTTTGTATATATTTGTAATTTATTTTTACAAATTATTTTAAAATAAAAATAAAAATAAAAAAAATTAATTTTAAAAAAACTAATTTTCTTATTTACTCATGTAGATATTGTCATATTGTATATAACATATGTATATATTTAATTTTCTTAACCAACTTCCACAAAAAAATAAAAAAATTAACTTTTTTATTCAAATAAATAAAAAAGTGACAAAAATTCAAAAAAAATAGATAATTTTGTAAATAATTTTATCTCTCTTTATCTTTATCTCATTTCAATTTTCATCTCTCTTATCTCTTTATCCAAAAACTCCAAATTTCAAATTTCATCTCCATTATCTTCTCTATTTATATGGCTCCTTCTCCCTGATTCCAACTGGATCAACTTTGGTGAGAGGAGCCCGATCTCCAAGAGTCTTCTTGTCGAGAAAGGTGCCTAGCCTCCGAGTCATCCGGTGACAACGAGTCGGCCTTCGTCGAGACGATCACGTTAGTGTTCCGCCCCTAAGGTGAGATCCACATTTTTCTCTTATTTTTCATCTAGATTAATCATAGTTTCATTTTGTCGCAATTTAATTTCATCGTCATTTTTTAATTTTAGTCTTAAAATCTATCTCGATTTGATCCGCAACCAACTCTATTTTTCATCTCATTTTCTTATCTCTCTACATTCATCTTCTATCTTCCGCGATCTATCATCTCTGACCACGCATGGTGGTCAGAGAACCGGATTCGATTCCTTACGTTTCGTCGGATCCACGTTCACCTTCCGATTTATTTATAAATAAAAAAAATTTAAAAAATATATGTTTTCCACTAACATTTGTTTTGCAGGATCATCAAAAAAATAAAGAAAAAATTAAAAAAAAACATTTTTTCTTCTGTTTTAATTTCTCTATTTCAGAATTATAAAAAAATTTAAAAAATATTTTTTATTTGTTGTTTCTGTCTTTACATTTGGAAATAAAAAAATATAAAATATTCCAAACGATGATGGCAGGCGCCGCCCTTCCAGGCTACCCACCGGCGAGGCCCCCTCGCCACCACGCGCGGCGCATGTCGACTAAAACGCCAAGCTCCCATCCCGTAGATGAGCCTTCGCCTCCAACAACTGACGCCGACATCCGCTGTCTAGCGTGCGGCGCGTATCCGCCCGATGCATGCCGCCCTCTCCACCAGCAGGACTCCCCGACCACCGCCGTAGGCCCCTTCAGGTGCCACCTGCCCCCCTACATCGACATCAACTGCCAACAACGGCGCACGCTGCTCCCCTTGACCATACTTCGCCGCAGCACCACCACCTCTCAACTGATGCCTTCTCCTTATTCATAACCTCCGTGCGTGCCACCGGCCCTCAGCACCGCAGCCCTCCTCCAAGACCTCTGCCTGACTATCGTGGCTACCAGCGGCCTTCACCAACTACTGCAGCACCACCGCCCATGCTTTGCTCCATCGCCTTGACGCCGTCTGCAGCAGCCATCAACCGCCGCATGCATTAGGAGAGGAGAAGGATAGGGGCGGTGACACCCCTCTATTTTGCTTGAGAACGAAGAAAAATCACAAAGGAACACTAGGGCCCCAAATTAAAAGATTGGCAAAACTACATATCAGCCCCTGGATGTTCTCAAATTACAGAAAGGCCCTTGTCAGAATCAAGCATAAATTGGGGCAAATTACATCTGAGCCCCTAGAGATTTCACAAATTGCGTCAAAACCCCTGTGTCCTGCAACTCACGTGCATAGCACATTTCACATCGGTATATTCTACAATTTCATCTTCTGTTTCATTTCTATTATTTATTTAATGCCCAAACATTACTTATTTATATTTTAGACCCTATTATTCAGACTATTCAATTTGCATGATTTTTCTATTGAAATATATATTTTTATTAGTCCAAAATATCTAAAAAAATGTACTTAGACTCATGTATTGTGCATCTTCATTGTATAAAAATTTCATTTCATTTTGTCTTTATTTATTATTATTAAAAAAATAAAAATTGTCATTTTCCGCTTTCTGAAATTCAAAAATTCAAAAAAATTCAAAAATAACTCCAAAAAATCTATACAAATGTGGGTAGTTTTATTTCATTGTTTTCTAATTTCTATGCAAATTGTGTGCATTAATTATTTATAAAACCCAAAAAAGTTGAAAAATACAAAAAATCTAAAAAATTCTACAAAAATCCAAAAACTATGATTTCACTTTTAATTTATAGATATTTATATTTATTTCAGCAAAAAATAATTGCCAGGAGTTTTAGGTGCTTAAAATATTTTTAAGTTGCAAATTACTCCAGGCTGTGCACAATTTTGCATTTTCTCACTGTTTGATTTTTAAAAAATATAAAAATATATAAAAATTCCATAAAAAATCTCAAAAACATTTCAAAACTTTTAAAACCCAAAATATTTTCTCTGAATTTTTCTGAGCATTTTTGATAAATTGAAAATTACAAAAAGAGTTGGTGTGTGTATTTTTGATCTTATGAATATTACTCCATTATTTTTAAAAAATAAAAAAATTGTAAAACAAAAAACCACTAAAAATTTGAAAATCATAAAATACAAAAAAAATTAAAATAAAAAAACATTCAAAAATTTAAAATATAGAAAATCACAAAAACCAAGGATATTTATCCTTTGAGATTCCTATTTTATCTTAATTAATTCTTGATTAATTGAGTAACCCTCGGGATTTGCAGCCTCCCTGAGTTCGACCCTATCCGCTATACATGTAAATAAGTAGCAAAAATAAAAAATTGTTTGTTTGTCATGGGATTTTTGGGTATAGCAATGACTTTCGTATCATTAATAATTATCGATCCTCGAAGATTCTTGGCCCAAGAAAATGGCGTCGTTGCTAGGGAGGCACGACGAGGGTAGTTAGGTTTCTCTTTTGACTTGCTATTCTTGGTTGTAAATATCTATTTACATTTTTACCATTCACTTCATTGTTTACATCCACTGCATTCATTAAATTTTTTCTCATACTTGATAATTGTGTTTCTTACACATTCTCTTTTCTTTTTCTTGTGAGGGCTCACGGAGCGAGGGAAGCGATCCTATGAGAAACGAAGCACCCAAGCGATGTGGAGGCTGCTTGATTCTTCACCAAGCTGCAGGATAGCGTGAGAAGAGAAAAAAATTTAAAGAGAGAGAGAGAGAGAGTTTTTCTTTTCTAGCGTTTGAACTCTTGTAAACAAACATTCATTTATTGCAGGGTCTGTTTCACCAAGTGTCGGTGCACTTAGGGGACCTCACCGATTTTGTTTTCATCGCCTTTATTTTTCTTTGTTTCCCGCAGATTTCGTGAGCTACCTCTTGATGCTTTATTTAATTTGCTTGAGCTAGGTAATTCATTAGGTCCAAACACCCTAAACAAGAATTTTTGTACCTATAGAGTAGAGCGTAATTTGGACTTAGTCAAATTAACTTGTTCTTGACCGTTAATAGAAGCTATCATCTAGGATCGCTCACTTGCATCATATAGGATAGTTTATTTAAATTCTGCGTGGATCAATTGCATGGAGAGTGCTGGTGACAAGGTACGCATCTCTAACCTATGCATGTGCCACTATTTTTTTAATCACGCATTGGCATTTCCGATCTCCTTCCTTCTTTTCATTCACATAAGTTGAAAAGGAAATTTGACACTCGGTAGGTGATTCTTTGAAAATATTTTAACCAAGTGACAACCGCCTAAAATACATGATTGCTAAAGAAAACTCGACCCTAAAATAAACACAAGGAAAAATCATTGTTTTGGGGAGAGTAACCCCCTCATTGTTTGGTTTGTATGTGGTGAGAGAGCGACCCGCACACTAGGATAGAGCCACGCCCAAACTCTTTTCAGACTACTATCTTGGGTTAGTCATTCTCCATTGAGGATCTCTCCGGTAGTCGGTAAAGCAGCCAGTGACGTCCTTAACATATTGAGTTGATCAGGTAGCTGGTAAGTGGTCCGCAATTCATACTGGCTGGGAAAGATCAAACTTTGGGATTGGTCCAGTCTCCTGAGAGCATTGAGTTCCTAATAGCTCGCTTTAACCGCTCTGATAGATTGTATTGTCACCAAACTCTAAAATTGACAAGATAATTGACCGAACCTTCACGGTCTTTACATTGAGTTGATTGGTGAACTGAGGGCTTGTATTGTGTTTGCTTGCTAGAGATAAAGATCCTTTTGCACAATTTGCGCCTTCACTTACTTTCACTCTTGCATTGACCTTTATGTTCTCGCATCCTGCATATTGATATCGAAGATGTCGGACCGGAGTATTTCTCGTTCGAACTCTGCAAACTCAGTCTATACTCTGAGCCATTCACCTTCTATTCAAGGAGACTCACTTCCCGAATATTCCTCTTTCTCCACTTCGCCCTTCACAACATCCATCAATCCACTATTTGAGATTGGCTTTAATCTCGAATTAATATCCGAGACTCCATCGATTCTAAGTACTAATCGAGTATCATGCACATTTTCAGAGTCAGACACTGAACGCTTGATGCCACTAAAGGGAAAGGGAACCATATCGGATTAGAGCGAGATCAAAAACACCATGTTAGCCTCCATCCAGACAATTCAAGCCCAGATAGCAGAGCAGGCTAACTTTCAGTACGCATTGAGAGACATTATTCTCGAGATGAGACATGAAAGAGAAGATAGGAGAGAGGGTGATAATAGAAACTCTGGAGGTGGGAATGGGGGAGAAGAACCTCATATAGAACCTGGGGCTAAGCCTACACTAAAAGATGCTTATAATCCAGGGGCACGACAGACAAATTCTTGGATACAAATCCCTACGGTTCATGGGCATTTTGAGCTTAAGCCTACTATTTTACTTCTTCTCCCAATATTCCATGGAACTATTAATGAATAACCTTATATACACCTCCCGCAGTTCGATCGCATTTGTGGAATAGTACACTTCCCAAATGTCCCATTAGAGGTAGTGCAGATGACCTCCTTTCCATTCAGTCTGATGGGCAAAGCTTTGTATTGGTTAAATCACTTGGGGAAGGTTGTCACTACTTGGGAAGAGTTGAGATCTGCATTTCTGAACAAGTATTATCAACTTGGATGACTCAACCAAATGCGATCCTTGATTGCTAATTTCTCTTAGATGCCCCAAGATCCTATTCACGAGGCATGGGAACGATTCAAATATCTGATGGAGAAATATCCCCATCATTATATTCCAAAGACCATCCTTGTACAAAATTTCTTTCGGGGTTAAGCATTGAGAATCAGAAGTTGGTCGATGCCGCTTGTAGGGGAAGTAACTTCAATAAGGACGAGGATATCCTTTATCAAATTTTTGAGGAGATGGCGGAAAGTTCAGCAGCTCTTTCTTCTTCACGTGCTTTTTAAAAGCACCCCGTTACCACCCCTGCAGTACCCCACAAGGATGTCAATATGACAACAACAAAAGAAGAGGATAAGATGGATAGCACTAACCTGGCCATCATTGGAAACCACCTATCCAAAGTGGACATTATTGAAAAGCGATCATAGGAACTTGATAAGTTTCATGTGATCGAGCAGAGGAAAAAGAACCTGGATAAGTTGGATGAGATAACAAAGCACCTGGAGCTTCTTGTGAATACAATCAACGCAATCCACAGTACGAGTGCATCAGCCAATACCTCCACTAGGGAGCAGACTTCTTCCGCCAAGCAGAGTAGCGGAGGACCATCCACAGTTCAACATGTCTACTACGTGCAGACACCTGATCAGGTTCAACAACATTCACATCAGATAGTTCCGTATCAACAGGAAGTAGCCTACATTCCTGAGCATCGGTCTCCACCTCCACTTGGTATTCAGAAGGTAAATGGTATTTGGTTCGACCGTGAGCAAAACCAACCCCGTCCATCAGGGCAAGGCCAGTTGGATTCACAGCAGGGTCAGAGACCCGCCCACCAGTTTCAGGGAGGCAGGCAACAACACTACCACTACAAGCACCAGCAGTTCCGGCCTCAGTATCAGTCTCCACCTCAGTTCCAAATCTGGAGACAAGGACAACCTTAGCAACAGTCTATGTATTTCCCTCATCCTAACTAGCAGCAGACTGCATATTATGGACAATATTCTCCCCCTCCTCCTCCTCATTATCAGAATCTGTATGGGTACCAACAGCCTTCGTACTATCAGCTTCAGCGACAACCATTCAATGAGCAACCTGATGCCCCTTCAGTCAATCCAGTACTGGACCAACTTACATTACTTATGAAGAACATGAATGAATTGACTCAGCGAATTGACGACCTGACCACCAACAAGACACTGATTCCAGCACAGGTTGAAGCCAACCCCAACAACATCAGACGCAAGGATCATGTAGCCAATAGCCCACCCACCCCCGAGACAGGTATGTCCCTTGATTTTACATGTTTATCTGACGCCATTCATCTCAGGAGTGGTAGGAGATTGCAGCCGCCTACGCAGCAATTGGGGTTGGGAGATCGATCCACTGAGAGAGCATCATCTTCTACATCATCTCTTTCACCAGCAATCGAGAGACCCAGTGTAGCAGCACCCACATCTGGAGTTTCACCGCCTTCACCACCACCTTCACCAAGCAGATGTAGATCACCATCAGCAAGGGAGAATATACCAATTGCAGATTCTTCCTCTTCACCAGCAGTAGCATCCTGTTCTGTTTTAGTTTCTGTTTTTCCTTCATCTATATTGGACAACACTGTACAGACTGATTCTGGTTGTCCTCTTGTACATGATGATTCTACTTTGAAAAAAGGAAATGAACGTTTGCATGTTTATTCTGATTTGGTGCAATTTCCTTATGCTCTCAAAGCTCAAAAAATTCAAAAATTAAAAACAACACTATTTGATTTTGGAGTGGTTGAGATCTTACGTAACATCTTTTTAAAGATACCACTCCTTAAGGCCATGGAATACATGCCGATAGTTAAAAAGGGAATGAAAGAGGCATGCACCCAAAAGCGGCAACCAAGGAAGAATAGACGAAAGGAAACAGAGAAACACATCTTGACCATGGCCAAAGTTCATGCCATCAGTAACCTTCCGCCAAAAAAGAAAGACAAGGGAGCACCTCACATCCATTGCCATATCTTTGATCAAGAATTTGATCGTACTCTTCTCGATAGCGGTTCCTCCATTAATCTCATGCCTTCCTCTTTATTAACTAAATTCCAGTTAGGGCCTCTTAAAAAAGTAGAATGATCCTTCAGTTTGCTGATAGATCGATTAAGAGGCCTAGAGTCATTTTAGAGGACGTTATTGTAACGGTGCAGGGAATGAAATTCCCCGTTGATTTTGTTGTCATGGATAAGGACACACTTGCACCGTTACTCCATACCCCGATCATACTAGGTCGATCGTTCCTCCGAATGGCGGTCGAAGCAGCAGTTGATTATGGTACTAGAGAGATCATCTTTCACTCTCGTAGTGACAAGGCAAAAACTGAGACGATCTATGATCCTAGACCATCATCGCCACCAGCAGCAGATTTTACAGAGGAAGTTATATCAAAGCCAGGTGACTGTGATTTTCTTGTTGAATTCAGAGAGACAGATCTTTTCATGGATTTTATAGATACCCAGGAGTTCCTTTCCCAAAAGGACTATCTGGAAAGCACAGTCAACATGAGTTCCCTTGGTGGTCTAATTGAGATAGTTGCCGATGAGCAGTTTGAGCAGAGTTCCGAGGTCCAGATATCTGAGCCATTCGTTGAATTTCCTAATTTATGCATAGATGAGAGACATCTTTATGAGATTTTTGGTTAGATATCTGAGCCATTCATAGATAAGAATATTGAACATCCTGATGAGCCCTTCTTTTCTAAGCAAAGATCATTCATTACAGATCTATCATATATTCTATTTGCTAAGCCGTCAGTATCCAAGGTGGATAGTCTAAGAGCACATATCACATACAGTCTACCAGTACAGTAGCTAAGGTTATTTTAGAGCCGATTCAGACCCCACATGAGCTCAAGGTTTTACCATCAACGTTGAAATATGCCTTCCTTGCGGGTCCCCCCCCCCAATGTTTCTGATCATCCTCAGCTCACAGTTGACTGCTGAACAAGAATCTCGCGTACTAGAGGTTCTTGAGAGAAACCGCAAGGCCATAGAATGGAATATCTTGGATCTCCATGGGATTAATCCAACATTGTGCTCGCATCATTTCTACCTACATTATGACTGTAAACCCTCCCGTGCATGTCATCGTCGTCTAAATCCAAATCTACGGGGGGTTGTCATGAAGGAGATCAAGAAATGGTGTGATGCTGGCTTTATATATCCCATTTCGGATTCCAAGCTGGTCCCGATGAAATTCAGGATTACGATTGTAAAGAATGACCGTGGTGAGGAGATTCCGACCCGGGTACCTACTTCATAGCGTGTTTGTGTAGATTACCGATGCCTGAACTCAGCTACCAAGAAGGATCACTTTCCACTGCCCTTTATTGATTAGATTATTGAGAGGTTGGCAGGGAAAGAGTTCTTTTGCTTCATGGATGGGTACTCGAGATACAACCAAATTGTTATCGCTCCTGAGGAATAGGAGAAAACTACTTTCACTTGTCCGTTTGGCACCTACGCCTTTAGACAGATGCCCATTGGATTGAGTAACGCCCCCGCTACATTTCAAAGGTGTATGTTGGTCATTTTTGTCGACATGGTGGGTAATTTTATTGAAGTCTTCATGGACGATTTCTCAGTCGATGGGGATAGTTTTGACACATATCTTGCTCATTTAGATCGAGTTCTTCAACATTGCTATGAGGTAAACCTAGTGCTCTCATAGGAGAAGAGTCACTTTATGGTGACTAATGGGATTGTATTGGGCCATGTTATCTCCAAACATGGTATGGTGGTTGACCCAGCTAAGATTGATGTGATTTCCATGTTAGAGCCACTGCAGAATTTGAAGCAGTTGAGGTCATTTTTGGGACACGTAGAATTGTATTGGCAATTCATAAAGACGTCAGCAAAATCGCCAGACCTTTGACCAAGCTTCTGTGTAAGGAGACTGATTTTGTTGTCGATGAGAAAGTCCTCCTTGCATTCAATCAGATGAAAGAAATGTTACTAGTGCTCCTGTCTTACAGCCACCTGATTGGTCTCTTCCTTTTGAGATCATGACAGATGCATCAGATTTCACAGTTGGAGCGGTTTTAGGACAGAGAAGGGATGGGATACCATTTGTTATACACTATGCTAGCAAGACTCTAGATGAAGCACATCCGAATTATACAATTACAGAGAAGGAGATGTTAACATTTGTGTTTGGGCTAGAAAAGTTCATATCTTACCTCATCGGTTCACACGTTATTGTGTACACGAATCACACTGCCATATGATACTTGCATGAAAATAAGGATGCCAAACCACAACTTATCAGATGGATCCTTCTTCTCTAAGAACTTGATTTAGAGATTCGAGATAAACCTGGAGTGAAAAATGTTGTGGCAGATAACCTTTCCTATATCACATATACAAAGTCCTCTGAACAAAACATGATTCCTATTTCCGAAACCTTTCCATATGAGGCCATCTTGTATGTGGACTCACTCCCATGGTATGTTGATATTGTGAACTATCTTGTCTCCAAGAAAGTTCCACAAGATTGTCCGAAATACAAGGTAGACAGATTTCCATCAGAGATTCATTATTACCAGTGGGAGGATCCGTACCTATTTCGCGAGGGTGCGGATTGTATCTGGAGAAGGTGCATTCCTCAAGAGGAACACACCAGTGTACTTGAGCATTGTCACAAACTAGAATCTGGTGGGCATCATTCAGGGAAATGCACGACAATAAAGGTTTTACAGAGTGTTCTATGGTGGCCCACATTGTTTAAGGATGCTACAGTGTATGTTCGAGGTTGTACTGATTGTCAGAAAATGGGAGGAACTGTTGGTTCCAAAGATACCATGCCCCTAAGATATATACAGATTTCTGATGTTTTTCGTGCTTGGGGTATAGTCTTCATGGGCCCATTTCCTATCAGTCAGGGATTTCAGTACATCCTGCTCATCGTGGATTATGTTAGTCGATGGTTGGAGGATATCCCCACCTGAGCTGCAGATAGTCGTACAGTGTGTTCCTTTCTTAAGGACCATATTATTGCGCGGTCTGGTATTCTCAAAATACTGATTTCAGATGGGGGAAGCCATTTCATTAATAGAAAAGTAAAGAAGCTTGTCAAGGAGTATGCCATTGAACACAGAGTTGTGTCTCCTTACCACCCTCATGTTTGACATGCGAGCCCACGACGAGCAATTATGCAATAAATGTTATTGCAAAAATCATTCCCTGATCTGAAATGAAGAATAACTAATTTGCATAATAGGTCCCTTAGTACAAGTAGGGTTATGTACCATGGCCATCTTAATGGTCATACAACTGTTGATTCACTAATTAAATCATAGAGGCTGGTGTTTTGATGAATATCTAAGGAGATAGATTGAGGTCTCATCAAACACCGTCAAATGATTTTTAAGAGATGATCTCCAGCCTGAGCGGGAGATGGCAATCCTTTCTTATATAGGTTGATATCTGACCGACCTCTTGATGCATGTCCTCTACGTAGGAATAGAGATTCAGAGATGTCAGATTAGTTAGTTCAAAGAGTTGACTTAACGAGATCGAGATAACAAAAGTCCTATATCGAATACTGTCACGATATAGGCATGCATTCTCTGACCGGAGACAGATGTATTGGTTTATGTCTGAGTATGTACATTTGGTAGACCAATAGGTTGATTACCTAACCAAGGTCTATACACCGACGAGCTGATGTGCCTATAAGGGCATATGAGTAATATGATCTCTCAAAGGGATCATACAGGTTCACTTCTGAAAAGGAAGACATGAGCTCACTCATGAGGTATTGAGACCAATCGAATTCCATGCATGGTCGTCGTGCCTTAGATGCATGACACAAATTTGAAGGTATGATATATGCTTTTGGAAAGCATATGATCAATACCAAATCCCAATGACCAAGATTGAGAAACTTGTTGATGAAACCATGAAGATGACAATGTAAAATTGATCTATATCTTCGGGTTGATCATATGTCTTCCAACATGCAAGATGTATAGGTATTGGGAATACCTGAGGGTGATGTGATCATAAACGATTGTATAACCATGACGCTTCCATTCCGAGGGAGTGATGAAACAGGTCTGGATTTTAGTGACTCCTCTCAGTAGAGAAGTAACTTGATCTTAGTCCAAGTGTTGGACATTGATCTGAATGAGATTCAAATGCAATGAGAAGATTAATTTTATGGAATTGATTTAATCAAGCATCTATGGGATGTCCGTAAGATATGGATTTGAGATATGATCTCAATGTCCAAGTCACTATATGTA